>CM070586.1:6275424-6442924 GCA_036346355.1 Rhipidocladum racemiflorum | reverse complement strand
TCCCCCATCATCTCATTGGCCGACCTTGACCCCTGTTATTTTTGGGTCATATCTAGTATTCAGAGTTTGCCTCAATTTGGTACCGCTCGCGCAGCCCGCACTGAAACAGTGCTTTACCCCTAGATGTCCAGTCAACTGCTGTGCCTCAACGCATTTCGGGGAGAACCGGCTAGCTCTGGGTTCAAGTGGCATTTCACCCCTAACCACAACTCATCTGCTGATTCTTCAACATTAGTCGGTTCGGACCTCTTCTTAGTTTCATCCAAGCTTCATCTTGGTCATGGATAGATCACCCAGGTTCGGGTCCATAAGCAGTGACAATCGCCCTATGAAGACTTGCTTTCGCTACAGCTCCGGTGGGTTCCATTCCCTTAACCAAGCCACTGCCTATGAGTCGCCAGCTCATTCTTCAACAGGCACACGGTCAGAGATCACTTTCCCCTCCTACTGCTTTGGAGCTCAACACAGTTTCATGTCCTATTTCACTACCCACTAGGGGTTCTTTTCACCTTTCCCTCACGGTACTACTTCGTTATCGGTCAGGAGTATTTAGCCTTGTAAGGTGGTCCTTGCTGATTCACATGGGATTCCACGTGCCCCATACTACTCGGGTCAGAGCGTAAGCTAGTGATGCTTTCGGCTACTGGACTTTAGCTATCTAGGGTGCAGCACTCAACCGCTTCGCCTAGCAGCACAACGCTTGTATTGCTCTCCCACAACCCCGTTTTCACGGTTTAGGCTGCTCCCATTTCGCTCACCGCTACTACGGGAATCACTTTTGCTTTCTTTTCCTCTGGCTACTAAAATGTTTCAGTTCACCAGGTTGTCTCTTGCCTGCTCATGGATTCAGCAGGCAGTTCAAAAGGTTGACCTATTTGGGAATCTCCAGATCTATGCTTATTTTCAACTCCCCGAAGCATTTCATCGCTTGCTACGCCCTTCCTCATCTCTGAGTGCCTAGGTATCTGCCGCAAGCCTTTCCTCTTTTGAACCTCGCCATTAATGTTAAGGCTATGCCATCCTAAGGTGCTACTAAATGGAAGGATCTTATCAACGTCCATGAATGCGAAATCATAGATCGAACTACCGAATTGGCAAAATTTGGTGCTATCATAGTATCCGCTAAGTTCACGGGAGCCAACCCATAATCGCAACGACCCAAATTGGGATATTCCCAGATTTGAGATAAAAGAAGAATCTACTTTTCTTCTTGGGATGATATTTATCCTTAGGAAATATCATATAAAATAGAAGGTAGAAGAAAGGTCTCTATCCGTTACAAGCCTAACCTATAACCGGTGGTTCACTTTTTCTAAATAATGGGGAAGAGGACTGAAACATGCCACTGAAAGACTCTACTGAGACAAAAAGATGGGCTATCAAAAAGGTAGAGGAGGTAGGATGGGCAGTTGGTCAGATATAGTATGGATTGTACATGGACGATAGTTGGAGTCGGCTGCTCTCCCCCTAAGTCACTACGAGCGCCGTCGATCAGTGCAATGGGATGTGGCTATTTATCTATCTCTTGACTCGAAATGGGAGCAGAGCAGGTTTGAAAAAGGATGTTAGAGTGTCTAGGGTTGGGCCAAGAGGGTCTCTTAACGCCTTCCTTTTTTTGCCCATCGGAGTTATTTCCCAAGGACTTGCCATGGTAAGGGGGAGAAGGGGGAAGAAACACACTTGAAGTGATGCATCCCTCCCGGGTGCGCACCGTACCCTTCGCGGCCCAGCCGTATGGCGCACGTGCATCGCCCGGCGAGCGGACTGCCCAACTGGCCCAGGGGTGTGGGCCTTGGCCCAACGAGGGAAATACACACCTTGGCTACCATAGCCAGGCCATAAGAGTCCCATGTGGCCCCCAAAAGACTAGCCTGATGGGGGGAGGGTTGCTCTCCCTTTTAAGGTGGTATTCTCTCCCCTCCACAAGCAAGGTGGTACTATCATTCTCACCCTCTTGTTTCGGGACCTAGCTCGATACCAAGCGATGCATCCCTCCCGGTGCGCCTTTGTGCCCTTCGCGGCCCGGCCGTATGGCGCCACGTGCCTCGCCGATGGCCGGATCGCCCAGCCGGCGTGGGCCTTGGCCCAACGAGGGAAATACACACATTGGCTGCCATAGCCAGGCCATAAGAGTCCCATGTGGCCCCCAAAAGACTAGCCTGATGGGGGGAGGGTTGCTCTCCCTTTTAAGGTGGTATTCTCTCCCCTCCACAAGCAAGGTCTAGTACTACCTTGCCTATGGAGGGGAGAGAATACCACCTTAAAAGGGAGAGCAACACTCCCCCCATCAGGCTAGTCTTTTGGGGGCCACATGGGACTCTTATGGCCTGGCAATGGCAGCCAAGGTGTGTATTTCTCTCATGGTCCAAGGTCCACACCCCTGGGCCAGTTGGGCAGTCCGCTCACCGTGAGAGGCAAGTGCGCCATACGGCTGAGCCGCGAAGGGCACAGTGCGCACCCGGGAGGGATGCATCAGATGGTATCAGAGCTAGGTCCCGAAACAAGAGGGTGAGAATGATAGTACCACCTTGCTTGTGGAGGGGAGAGAATACCACCTTAAAAGGGAGAGCAACCTCCCCATCAAAGTTAGTCTTTGGGGGCCACATGGGACTCTTATGGCCTGGCTATGGTAGCCAAGGTGTGTATTTCCTCGTTGGGCCAAGGCCCACGCCCTGGCTTGGGCAGTCCGCTCGCCGGGCGAGGCACGCACGCCATACGGCTGGGCCGCGAAGGGCACGGTGCGCACCCGGGAGGGATGCATCAGTAATGATAGTACCACCTTGCTTGTGGAGGGGAGAGAATACCACCTTAAAAGGGAGAGCAACCCTCCCCCCATAAGGCTAGTCTTTTGGGGGCCACATGGGACTCGTATGGCCTGGCTATGGTAGCCAAGGTGTGTATTTCCCTCGTTGGGCCAAGGCCCACGCCCCTGAGCCAGTTGGGCAGTCCGCTCACCGGGCGAGGCACGTGCGCCATACGGCTGGGCCGCGAAGGGCACGGTGCGCACCCGGGAGGGATGCATCATGAAGAGTGTAGTACAATGGGGAGTTGGTAGACACGCTGCTCTTAGGAAGCAATGCTCAAGCATCTCGGTTCGAGTCCGTGTGGTGGCATTCTCGAAAAAGAATACAATAGATTAGAAAATGGATTCAATTCGAAATTTCCAATTTTGTAATGGGACCTTCTCATTATGCTATTTGCAACTTTAGAACATATACTAACTCATATCTCTTTCTCAACCATTTCAACTGTGATGCTTTCGGCTACTGGATTTTAGCCATCTAGGGTGACCGATAGCGAAGTAGTACCATGAGGGAAAAGGTGAAAAGAACCCCCAGTGGGTTGTGAAATAGAACGTGAAACCATGCTGAGCTCCCAAGTAGTGGGAGGGGAAAGTGATCTCTAACCGCGTGCCTGTTGAAGAATGAGCCAGCGACTCATTGGCAGTGGCTTGGTTAAGGGAACGGAACCCACCGAAGCCGTAGCGAAAGCGAGTCTTCATAGGGCGATTGTCACTGCTTATGGACCCGAACTTGGGTGATCTATCCGTGACCAGGATGAAGCTTGGATGAAACTAAGCAGAGGTCTGAACTGACTGATGTTGAAGAATCAGCGGATGAGTTGTGGTTAGGGGTGAAATGCCACTTGAACCCAGAGCTAGCCGGTTCTCCCCGAAATGCTTTGAGGCACAGCAGTTGACTGGACATCTAGGGGTAAAGCACTGTTTCGGTGCGGGCTGCGCGAGCGGTACCAAATCGAGGCAAACTCTGAATACTAGATATGACCCAAAAATAATAGGGGTCAAGGTCAGCCAGTGAGACGATGGGGGATAAGCTTCATCGTCGAGAGGGAAACAGCCTGGATCACCAGCTAAGGCCCCTAAATGACTGCTCAGTGATAAAGGAGGTGTGGGTGCAAAGACAGCCAGGAGGTTTGCCTAGTAGCAGCCACCCTTTAAAGAGTGCGTAATAGCTCACTAATCGAGCGCCCTTGCGCTAAAGATGAACGGGGCTAAGCGATCTGCCGAAGCTGTGGGCTGTCAAAATGCATCGGTAGGAGAGCGCTCCGCCTTAGAGGGAAGCAAATGTGATATATGCAACTGAGTTCAAAAGTTAGTTCAAAATTAGAAACCAAGTCAAGTAATTAGTTTGTATTTGAGTTAATCTTGTGTAAGATTAAGTCTTTAAATATAAGCAATAAATCAGAAAAGCTGTGAGATTAGCAGCACCAAAATTTCTTGTATTGCATCACCGCATATTTTTTCCTACTGTTTTGATTGTTGTGTTCTGAATATCGGCAACAATGATATCAGCAAGGTGGCAATCGGTGACAATAGTGAAGCAGAGAGATTGATCCTGAGGAGTATGTTCGAACACTCTTGCTGTGTGGGATATGGTTTGTAAGCAAAAAAAGAAAGGTGGACTGGACATAGTAAATTTGCAACAACAAAATGTGGCTCTATTGGGTTGAGGATGCCAACTAGAGGGGGGTGAATAGGCGGCTTTAAAAATTCTCTCTACCAATAATTACTCGCCTAAATACCCCTGATGAGGGCATCACTCCTTTGGATAGACGCATACATCATGTTCCTATGACAAGAGCTCGTGCACGTCAATTAAATCATGAGGTGAGCTCATTTCTCTCTATTCATAATAATATTATTGAGGATAGGATGATACTAAATATTTGTGATGTTTTACTGCTTAGGAACATGGGAGAAGCACCAATAGGATAGCCACAAGTACTCAGTTTGTTGGCGCAATTTAGATTGACGCCAAGTTGAATCGGCCGCATCTACTACAAGTTGGCGCACTTTCCGAAGGGCACCATCACCTCCATGTGACCACATCCCCAGCTAGGCTTCACCCTTTCCATGCCAAGTCAAGTCGGACTCCAAGTCATCCACAATTCGGTCTTCGAGTTTAGTTCAGAGTCAACAGAGAGCACTACATTAAAATGGGCATATCTTCCTCATACGGAGTCTAATGGAGGAGTTCTGGTGCTTATTAGAAAGATAACGACGAGATCTTTTCAATGGATCTGGTCTCAGCTCCAGATTCGTCATGAGTCGGCCAAAGTCATCAAAACAACACATGATATCACTATTTTGGGATGTTTTGGGCCTTGTAAGCATGTGGGGGTCCAAGCCCTGGTTGTGTGCGCCCCCCTAGCCGCACACAACCCTAGCTCTTCCCCCTCACGTCCCTTCCTCTTATATATTCAGTAGCCGCCACTTGGAACCCTGGGATTTTGCTTAGATTACAAATAGACATTTTATCAGTTTTTCACCAATCATCGGTTTGTGGAACCCCATCTCGTGTTCCCAATACAATTCACGATTTCAGATTGCATCTTCTATGTTCTTGGTTGTGTTCTCATTTTGCATGCAGAGATAAGCCTTCTTGGCGAGGTCAACCGTGTTTGTGCGTGGTTGATAACCTAGAAAGCTGTGGTGTAGCGTTTGCAGGGTTCGGATCAGTTCTAATTGGAAGCCGGATCATCAACGTCGAGTTCTCTATCATTCGATCTACTATTACCTTCGAAAGATTGGGCCACCGTCCGCATCAAGTAGTATCAGAGTGAAGGTTGCCCAATAGGTAACCCTAGTATCCCCATTGTTGTCGCTGTTTGCCATCATCCTAGAGTCCAGAAAGTAGCCTCACAAAAATATTGTTCTTCATCGTTTCCGCTGTCCTACCACTCCTTGTGCCATTGCAATTTTCGATTTCAATTTCGCTTTGTTGAGTTTGTGTCCATAGTCATTGTCTTGTTGCTGCATTGAAATCGTGATCCTAGTTCTAGTTGACCCCTTTCTATTGCCCTAGTTCATCCCACCACCGCCAACCCCCAAATCCAAACTGAGTCCTACTCGGTTTGATCCTGCAGGTGCCTTGTGTTATATATCCTGCACCGCAAGCCTATATAGGATGCAAGCTGCCTTGTGTCAATTGCCCTGCACCACTAACCTCCATTTTTTAGCCACGGTCCTACTTCTAGTTTAGCCCTAACCGGGAGAAAGAAGTGTGACACCTCGGAGTGTCGTATCCTTAATTTTTTGAACATGATAAGGTTAAATACAGTATGAGATGTGGAAATAAGGTTAAAATCATAAGGATCGGGGGTTAATAACGTTTCCGGGCCGTTTTCGGGGTTTTGGGCCTTCCCGGAGGAGTTTTGGGCCTTGGTGGGCTTTGGTGGGATGGATTAGGACTCCGTAACGGACTAGGATTGGGTTGAGGGCTGTTAAACGGGGGTCCCCCAGCCCCCTTGCGCCCCCACCTCCCCATATTGCGCCCCCACCTTCCCCCTTGCGCCCCTCTCCTCCCTCCCCCTCCCCTAAGCCCTAGCCCCCCAAACCGTCGCATCCCCCTTCTTTTCCTCCACCTCACACCACCTCCCCTCCACCCCTTGCTGCCCTAGGGTGGCCTCCCCACCCCTGCACCTTGTGGAGTCATCCCGTGGAGCGGAGCGAGGAGCGAGAGCGAGGAGCGAGTAACGTGGAGCGAGGAGCGATTCGTGAGGAGATTCATTGGAGTTTTGTGCATCGGGCAAAGGTATGATCTTGGGGATCCTTGGGGATGATCTAGGTACTGTTATTAGGAGTGTTTATCAAGTTTTTAGATCAATTGGAGGCGCTGGTTTGAAGTAATTTGGAGTTAGATCTAAACTTGTCCACGTTTCTGTTTTCGGGCAGATTGAGCAGTCGAACTAGGGTTCGAGTTTCCGTCGATTTAGAATCCGAATCAGACCGTACGGACTTCTAGGAAGTTGTAGATAATTTAATTATCTTTCTGTGGACGTAAAGCACGTTAATTTCCGATCTGCCGTTTGAAAGTTATGGCTGTTTTACCGAGCGCCTAAAAATCTGTGACGTAACTGGAACAGATTGTGGTAATCTGTAGATTAAACAATTTTAGATTCCGAATCAGTCTTTCCCTATAACTAGAAAAAGTTGGGAAATTTCCTAAGCTTCGCGACGGTGTACTCGTTTATTCGATTTGGAGTCCCAGAACTCAAGTTATGCCTTTTGCAAGGCTGCTGTCCCGCCGGGACAGAACCTCTGTTTTTAGGTTTTCTGCGAGTAGTTGGCAATGTCGGGTTAGATGGGGGTTTGTGTACTGTTTTGGAGGTTATGATTGTGAGTGTGTGATGCCTATGTGCAGGTGGTGTGACCTCGGGAGTTCCCTCTTCTTCCCGCCAATCCTGCTGCACGTGTTTGAGGCAAGTGTGTTGTGATGGATAGCAAGTTGTAGGTTGCATGTTGAAATTAGATGGAATTGCCTACATGTTATATGTCCACTTGCCATGTTTTAATGATTGATATGATACGATGAGCATGTTTAACATATTATGATGCCATGTGTTAATATGTGAATTGAATATGATATTTGGCATGGTTGCATGCATGTCATGAGATAGGCGAGGGGCGGTGAGAAAGTCTTAACTAGTCCGGCAAGGTCGGTGAGAAAGTTATGACTAATCCGAACGCCATTGAGTGAGTAAGTCCTATGTCGTGATTCCATCCACGTGGTGTTTGGAGCGAGTAGGCACCCTCCATCTTTCGGGATGGGACGGGAGGAAAGGGTGCACACCGGACGGGTGTGTACTTCCCATACGGTATGAGGTTCCAGGAGGGTCAGGAGCAATGCATTACACGCATACAAATTGATGAGGATATTGATAAGTATTCATGAATGAGATGTTATACATGATGAAAGATGTTATTGACTTGTTGTTATGCTTGTTGTCCATTGCGGTAAGATGCTTGCGAGTTTTCGAACTCACCCTTTGTGTTTTCTTGTTGTTTTAGGTACCATGAGAACGGCATATGGAAAGGGGAATAGTCAGCTCACACATTGCTTCACCTTAATGTTTCCCCCAAGTCAATTCATTTAGTTTGATAATAAATTGCGTGTGATGGTCTTTAAAATTAAGTCTTAGCTTGGTTAATGAGAGTTCTATTGTTTGTTTGACACTTGGAACCTTAAGAGCTTAATGTTAGTCTCTTTTTGTCGTTAAGACTTTATTTATTGCTGTTTTAGATGTTTCTCTTATTGCCATATAATGCTATATTGTTGCTGTTCCTTAAATTCATGATAAAACAAAGGAGGTGCTGCCGAAAACTCGGTTTTTAGTCTATGCACCTTTGCTGGAATTTGATGTTAAATGTGGTATTTAGATGTTGTTTAGCTTATGTTTGGTAACATTCAGGCATAGTAAATGCCGGGGTGTTACAAGAAGTGAAACCGTAGATAGTTCTAGTTTGTGCAGTGTTCAGTAAAACAGGCATAATTTTGCATACGAACTCCGATTGGGGCATACATTCTTTTGTTTCAAAGAGGACGATGACACACACTAAAAATATCACATGTCCTTAGACCTGATTTACGATGCTGCCTTGGTAGAGGTACCCAGCTCTTGTTGACACACGTGTACTACATGTTCAACCCACACATGATGAGCCAAATCAGCGGCATACCATCTTCCAAACAAAGTTTGTAGTCAATGAACGAGCAGTGCATGTTATTGTTGATGGTGGAAGTTGGAACAATCTTGCTAGTGTGGACAAGATTGAGAAGCTTGGCTTGGCCACGAGTCCACTACAACAACTGTACGAAATTGAATGGCTCAATTCTACTGGTAAGGTTCAAGTAACAAAAACTATTCAAGTACATATTTCCATTGGTTTTTATCATGATATTGTTGTTTGCGATGTTGTATCCATGGATGCTTGTTCTCTTTTATTGGGTAGACTGTGGATATGATTATGCCATACATCATGGTAGGATCAATCAGTACACATTTACTTTCAAGGGAAAGAAATTTATTTTGGAATCTATGTCTCCCATAGAATTGAGAAAAATTGATGTAAAGATAGCACAACAAGAGATACAAGAAAGTGAACATAAAAGTGTAGCTAAAGAAGTACACATGCCTAAAAAAACTGTTGCGAAAAAACTTGATCTTAAATTGAAAGGGTAAAATTTTCTTAGCTACAAAAGTTCTCTCATGTGATAACATGCCTAGCCTAGAATCAAGGCAATTATCTGTTGCTTTGCCTCTTGTTGCCACTAAGATTTTGCAGGTCCATGACAAGGAGTCGAGGACGACTCCGATTCAAGAAGGGGAGGATGATGAGGACATCCCAACCATGGATATGACCGCTGCCCTTTCTCTCCCAACGACACGTACGTTTCCAAACTTTGGTGTTTCGGCCGCCACTTCGCCTACGTTACATGGAGGGCTTAATCCAAAAGCACGGTCTTTCCATCCACCTTTCCTAGCCCAGTACATCGAGACCACTCACCAAGGACAGCCCGCATGCCAAGGAAGGCCCATGTTGAAGCCCAAGTCGTCCCCACGTTCATGTCGGCCATCCAGCAATAGCCTAACTTATGTTTTCGACGTGCGACCACTCGTTGGAAAGGTTAGGAGATAAGCTTCCTAATGAATCCTGTCCCATAGCCAGATTCATTCAGGATCAACAAGAATATGCAAAAAAAACTATCACGGGCCAAAAACTCAGGGTGCTGTGTCACCATATTTTTGGGCCTATAGCCTATGTATCTTTAGGGTTTGGTGGTGGCCGGCTCTATCTTGGGCTCCCCTCCCCTGGCCGTCCCTCTATATATGGCCGCCACCTCCATACTTTGTTCCTTATGTTTTGTTGTGTTTGGTAGACCCCCCCTTGTGCGTCACTCCTCGTGCTTGCGCTTGTCGACTAGATCGCCCGAGACGAGAAATAGAACCTCACCTTTATGTTCGTGAGTTTTATTAGTATCAAAATTACAGATTGCTTCTCACTTGTTCTTGCAAGTTTCGCGATTGCTGGCAGGGATAAGGATTCATCACGTTTAGGCGTGGTTGATTGACTTGCGTTGGTGGCGTTGCGATTGCCGGTTTCCTTTCCTCGCTGGTTGGAAGCCAAGATCACGAGTTCATCAACTCCCCAAATTGACGTATCATTGTCATCAGAAGATCGGGCACCCCGTGTGCGCTTCAAGTGGTATCAGAGCATCGGTTGCCTGGTGAGAACACATCTATCCTAGTTGTTAGATCTGTTTTGTTCAGCCTAGAATCTAGAAAATAGCCATACAAAATTTTTATTATCGTGTGATTTCCCTTTTGATCCTAGCCCGTTTAGCCTCTACTATTTCTGCCTATATAGTTCATATACTTGTTGGATTTTCGTTGCTTCGTTGAGTCGTTGCTGTTGCTGGTCATAGAGCCTAGTTCATATCCTTGATGTATGCATGCATGCACTAATTTTGGCACCTCTTTTGGTCATGCTCGCTGCACGTTCATGCATGCAAGACATGGGAGTGGGGTTCCTTCGCCCTTTGTTTTGTTTTTGTTTTATGGATGAAACACCTATTAATTTGGTCATGCTTCATCTATAAATTAATTACTTATTGGTCAAGAAAATACGTCTACGCATGCATGGAGCGTCGACGTGGGCTTAAATGTTGGCTTTGCCCAGGAACGTAGTCAATTAATTGTTACCTCCTTTTTGTTTTGCTAATTAAGTCAATTAATTGTTACCTCTTTTTGTTTTGCTAATTAAGTTGCTTTTTTTACTCTCTGCATGTATACAACCGTACAAAACACGATACTATTTTTTTTAAGTGGGTAGCATGTTTTTGGATTTTATTAATGTGTACACCACCGTTTTTTTTTTGTTGCATGATAGCGCGTTTTGACTAGAAATGTATTTAGCTTCTACATGCAGTCAGGTATATACAGTGGCGGACCCAGGACATAAATTTAGGGGGTGCTAACTGGTAATGATACAATACTAAAATAAGACAAATAAATCAAACAAAGTACAACAATTTCGAAAAGTGCCCCACGATAGATAGGGGATGCTAGAGGGGGTACCCATGGTTTTATCGAAGGTAGGGGGTGCCCTAGCCCCCCTTGACCCACTGTTGGGTCCGCCACTGGGTATATACAACCTTGTTTGTTACATGGGCAAGTGGATTTCTTTTCCTTTTATTTTTTTTCCTGCTTTCTTTATTTATTTGATGGATTGGCCAACCGAGTGGTTAGCTCGTGTATGCATGCACATATATACAAAATTAGACCATATACGTATGGCCGGCGTATCATATATTGTATTACACATAGATACACCATATACGTATATATGCCATTTACTGCATACATATATCATATAAATTTATTTATATGGTATAATATATGCACATGCATATACCGTACCTGTACATGTAACAACCCATGAGCCACCTCCGCGCGCGGACGCATGAGAGAGATGCTTTATATTGCTATACACGCATGCATGCTTCACTAGCGTACGAACCCAATGAGTGCTTAGTTGATTACATCATCTCTTAATTTACGCACGTATGCATACTTAGTACTCGACGAAGCTATATGATGAACTAGATCACATGCGAATTGAGAACAAATTAAACAGCAATCACTTCTTCTGCAGCGCGGTCTAAAGATTGAACTGCTAGTTTTGTCTGTTCTTTTTTGAAAATAATTTTGATTCTTTGCTCTTTCGACGTACTGTTACGTGTAGATAAATCAGAAATAAGCCATCTATTTTTTCTGAGTCATCGTGGAATAATATTTTTTTTGTTTGGTGTATGATTTTTGTAGTTTGTATCCGGTCAAGATTCGTATCCACTTTAAGGGACCGAACCTAAGAAACGGGTCTTCATCTTCTCACCCTTGTTTCGTATTCGCTAATAGGACCGAACAAGGACGTGAGGCCTTGATACATCTCACACATGTTCCGTATCCACTAATGGGACCAAACAAGAACGTGAGGCCTTGATACATCCCACCCCTGTTTCGTATCCACTAAAGGGACCGAACAAGGACACGATCAGGCATTGATACACCTCACCCCTGTTCCGTATCCGCTAATGGGACCGAACAAGGACGTGAGGCCTTGATACATCTCACCCTTGTTCCGTATCCGCTAATGGGACCGAACAAGGACGTGAGACCATCTCACCCCTATTCCGCATCCACTAATGGGACAGAACAAGGACGTGAGACCTTGATACATCTCACCCATGTTTCACATTCACTAAAGGGATCGAACAAGGATGTGTGGCCTTGATACATCTCACCCCTGTTCCGTATCCACTAAGGGACCAAACAAGGACGTAAAGGCCCTGTTTGTTGCGGCTTAGGTTTTTTGGCTTTTGGCTTAAAGCTAGCTTTTTGGCTTAATGAGCTTTTAAGCCGTCTGCTTTTAAGCCAAGACATGTTGTTTGGTATCTTGTCTTATTAATGGGTTAGATGGTACATCTTATAGTTGAAAAATCTAAAATACCCTAAATGAGATGGTGGATGAATTGTCAATTTATATATGATGGTATTTGGTGGGTAATTTTGGAGACTTTTAGTGGCAAAGGGTTATTTCATTCAAAAAATCTCCTCTTGTCTGGCTTTTGGCTTATAGTTATACATGGGCTTTTGGTTTTTTTAAAGCCCAGCTTAAAAGCCAGTCGTTTGTTTCGGCTTAGGCTTTTTGGCTTTTAAGCCGATGAAAAAGCCGAAACAAACAAGACCAAAGTATTGATTGAGAATGCTCTTTGATTCGTACCACGATGGCCGAACCTAAGGACGGAGAGAGGACAGGAGGAAGAGCATGATTCTCACCTTTCTTTTACCTTTCTCTTTCTCCCGGGTAGGTTGCTCCCTCTCTACTTCTCTGTGGTTTCTCCTGTCAAATGTTTGCTATCAAGCCCTTTGCCAAAACTCTCCCAAGCTTTCTCCCCAAAAGTCCCCTTCTCTCTACCCCTTACTTCCAATTTATAGAGCCAAGTAGCAGAGGGAGTTTGCTTCAATGGAAGTTACGCCAACCTCTCATTCTAATTTTCTTTTCTCTGCTTTTTTTTATTTGCTAATCGACCGCTCAGTCGTAGGCTCGTTGTTGTGCACGACGTGCCCAACTGCCTGATACATCAGTTGTACTTTGATTGCACAAACCTGATCAACGATTTAACTAGTGCACACGATCGGTAGTTCAAGCACACGATCGGTAGTTCAAGACCGAGTCCTGCGTGGTTGCCAAGGTATCTTTCCATCATAGTTAATTAAAAATACTTGAGTTAATACCATTAACTCACTACTACAGATCTGGCCATCAGTACCAGTTTGTAACTGTCATCAGTACCAATTTTTGAACCGGTACAAACCATTCGGGACTGATGCCCATTGAGCATCAGTACCGGTTGGAGCCTCCAACCGGTACTGATGAGCTATTGTTAGTACCGTTTGGAGGCTCCAACCAGTGCTGATTGGCTACAGCACGCTTGCTTTAATATTTAATATATATGCGTGTGAGGCAATATAATATATATTATATATGTCTTTGTGTTAAGTCTAATATTACATATATCTATTAATTAAAGCACATATAATCAATCATGCACAATTAAATGATAATTAAATCACAAAACTTTTATTAACAACTCTAATTAGAACCAATATGTATCACAATTAATCAATCATGCCCATATATAACTACACATATATAGTTCACATAAAATTCATTACAACTTTAATTACAGAACATTCACGGGACCCTTCTTTTACGTGCATTGCTCTTGGTAGCCGTAGACGTTGACTCCGACAGTTCACCAGTCTTTATCGAAGGGCCCCACCTATTTATCGCTAAAACATGGAACTCGCCATTTGGATTTATGACCTCATCGTAAATCCAGCCGACGAGTTGTTCTTAGATTGCTGTCATATGCGCTGGCGTAAAATCCTTACAATCTTGCAAGCGGCAAACACCTCCGGTCTGGATGTCCGTAAACTGGCACACATAGTAGCCGCATAAATTATTTCCCGGCTTTTGAAGCAAGATCTGTGTTGAAAAAAGCTAAGTGTGAAATGGATGCATGGAAATTAAGTTAACTAACTAAAAAGCTAGCATTATGGCATACGTACTTGAGAGGCAACTGTTGTCAGGGCCCCAAGTTTCAAAATTCTGGGACATCCGGAGTATCCGGATCAACATCCGGAATGTCCGGACATATTGTCCGGAGTATCCGGATTAACCTGACCGAGCGCCTCAACCCGGAGTGTCCGGACCAAATGTCCGGAGTGTCCGGGTTAGTGCTACCGAAGACCCCAACCCGGAGTCTCCGGGTTGAGCATCCGGAGAGTCCGGTATTTGCGGGGGGGTTTTGTATAAAAGTCCCATTTCGTGGGTTCACTCCTTTCTTTTCTTCTCCACTTGCCCTCCACCCACCCCGTGCGTCTCCTTCACCCAACCTTGTCCCCGGTGAGCTCTCCACTCCGGCGACCTTCCGTGGCTCCTCCCCGGCGGCTCCTCCATCCCGTGGAACTCCTCCTCAAGCCGGCATCCTCCTTCCTCCACCCGGCGTTGCTTCTCCTCCATCTTCCTTGGAGGTAGGCCTTTTTCTTGGGGGTTGATTCGTGGGTTTCTTGGGTTTTGAGGCCATCCATGGTGGGTTTAGGGTTTAGGTTTGGATTTGGGAGTTTGGAGTTGGGTCTTGAGCTCTAGGGTTTTGGGTGTAGTGATTCTAGGGTTGGTTTGGGGCTTGGATTAAGGAATGTGGGTACTAGTGAGGTAGATCGGGTAGTGGTAATGCCGATCCAATGGTCGTTTGGAGTTGGCTAGTGATTTCATAGATTAGTGTCGTTCCTCGTGGAGTTGGGTTAGCTATAAGCTTCTCCGGCCTTGCCGCGTGTAGTAATATCATAGATCGGGTCTCCGCGGTGCCGTGGGACTTGGCGGCACCTCGGTCCGTTGAGTAGTAGGGTGAGATGCACCAGGTTCGGAGTGTCCGGACACCCAGTCCGGAGTGTCCGCCCTAGGCCGGAGTATCCGGACACAAGGTCCGGAATGTCCGGGTTATCCGGACTATCCGGATCAAATACCCGGACTGTCCGGGTTAGGCTGGTCTGTCCCGTTGTGTGTTTTTGTTGGGATTTGCGTTGTAATCATTTCTTTCGCATTGCATGCATCTTATTATGCATTGTATTCGTGTAGAGAGCGATCTCGCGGGACTTGACTCCGCGGTGACTGAGGGTACTACCGGAGAGCCGGCTACCGCCGATCCGCAAGCAGAAGATCAAGGCAAGCACCTAAGCATCTTGAACTTTATGTGTAAACTATTTTTTTTTTTTGCAAATTAACTGCTTATTGTTCGATTAAGTGATGCATTAGGAATTGAAATGTGGGATAGGCAGGATCCTATTTGCTGCACGTACCCTTCTTATTGTTGCTTGTTGAACACCTCCTTTGGAGCTAGATTATGGGTACTAATTGTGTCGTGCATAGTGTGCTTAGAAGTCGGGTTTGGGCCAAGTGGTGGAAGGTTCCACCGCTTGAGATTGATGTACTTTACAAGTATTGGGTTGCAATGGGTTGTTTATGGGAAATGAAATGATAAAATTTGAGAACGGGCGGGAGAGTTAGACATTTGGGTAAGGAGACCCAAATGTGGTAGTCCCGCCTGAGTCAGCTAAGGACCGATTCGATGTGGTACCATGGCTGAGCACCAATTGGTTGATCACATGCCCGATTATGGTAAGGTAAGCCGCTCTTTTATCGCACGCCGTTCGATGGGCCATGCCCTCATGTGGTTGGACGTGGTTGAGGGCGGGGCCTAGACCGACTCTCGAGTGCCAAGCCGGGCTTGGGGCTGCTCGAGGGGGTGCTAGGTTTTCGGACCACATGAAGATGCCCCAACGAATGGGTATGGATGGGAGGGGGTTGACATGAGGTTCCTTCGTGGCACATGTCGTGTGATCAATGCTTCCCTGCAGGGTTAACTAAGCTATTCGAATTGCCGCGCTCTCGGATATGAGCACGCTTGGTCACTGCTGTTACACGTAGTAATAACTTGAACTGAAGTTCGCCGTTGGGCTTGAGCTCGAAATGAATGTGGTTAATTGATGTGGTTTGTTAATTGCTAACTTCACCTAGTGGTAGGTGCAGTAACAACCGCACAAAAATTGAGAATTGAGTAGTTTAAGTAACTAAACAACAAATGTTAAGCATTTTGCAACTGTTCTACCTTCAGCTTATTCCTTGCTACATCCAAATGCATAATCCTTTGGAGTCGGTCGTATATGGACCACGGGTAAGACTTATGCAGTACCTTTTGTACTCAGGCTTCGCTTTGTGGTTTTGCGGTGAGGATCCAATGGGTGTGAGTTTTGCCCCTCGCCTATCGGTGACCAAGGGCACCGAGTAGAGGTCATCAACACTCGTCTTGGAAGTGTTGGGGCATGACACTACCGGGGTGTTTTACTTTTGTTGTATAGAGTAGTGGGCGGTACTTTTGTGAACAGCTGCTACCTTTATTTCTGTAATGGAACCCATTTGTTTTTTTTGCTTGGTCGTCTTTGTTGGTTGTTTTTGTTGGGCCTCTTTGTGCCGTGTGGCGTGTTTGTTTGCTTCCGCGTTTTTGCGTCTCTGGTAGTAAGCTTGGGGGGCTCGATGCCCCTTTGTGCGAATTGAATGTTGATATGGCATTGGGAGTCGGTATGTGGGGATCCTGGGCGAGTTTCGGATCGCATACCGGGGGAATACCGGGGTTGTTGTCGAGTCGTTTGGATGTTTGTAGAGTTGTCTCGTTGGGCTTGGGAATTAGCATCGGGATCACCTCCGGTTGTCTGTTGCTAGGATCCAAATCCGACGGGAGCGACTGTTCATCCAACAACCCGAGGACGATCTGGGCGGCTCCTCTCAACTGTAATATTGAATTCCTGTTTGAATTCACCGACAGTTTTAGCACGAAACCGTGCAAATGCACTACACATATGATTTCAAATTGAACATGATTAAAATTTGTTTTAAATGGAGTAGAACTAGCATAATAATGAAAGGAACAAGAATACCGGTTGAGGATGTTGATCAAGTTTTAAAAACTTTCAACTGGTTTCCTCCTCGAGTCCATAATTGTGATCATGCTACGATGTAGCTCGATAACGAGAAGAATCCAGTGAAAGCTGTACATATATATGTCAACATAGGTAACTGATTAGTTCTAACATCGTGTTATGGAAAAGGATTAGAACAAGGCGGTACGAAAACATGTACTCAAAAGTGTAGGGTAGAAGTATCCTTGACTTATATCCTTGACCCATTAGCCCATTGTATATGGTGTTCTCTGTATCGACGGGGCAACTAATAACAGTCGTCTCGTTGATAACCAAAGGGTCAAGGAAGGCTATGCAAAAAATGGCCTCTTTTCTGCATCTTTGTATCTCCATTCTACATAAGAAGAAATTAGTTAGGCTTGCAAGTTAGTATAGTGAAATGGCCCACACAGTAGATTTTTGCAATTAAATAAGAACTTACAGAGTCCAGCAACTCAACATGGTCACGTCGAGGGTGTTTGTCTGGTATAGATCGTACATTATGTACCATTCGACATAAAATTCACCGTCGCCGTGAAAAAAAATCTTTTTCCTTATACTTGACAGAGAATAGCTCTATGCCATGCCAGTACGCATCTAGGTACCATTTATGGAATTGGTGCATCCTAGTTGGTAGCTGGCCAACCTCCTCATACCTGACCAATGATGCGCTCGGTGTAAATGGCCATCTGACTTGTGCAGATTCAATCTTCTAGTTGTCTAATATTTGATTTGAGTCAAGACCAGTTTCTTCAAAGAATTTTAGCATCTCCTTGGCCTTCTGCTCAGCTAATGATGTATTCTTCTTGCTGCTTGCCTTGACTAGTGTGCGCTTGTAGTTAGGGACACGAGGTTTTTCCTTTGAATCCTTCAAAATTTTAATTGTCTTCCGGCCTTTTAGAAATTCTTCTGTACTAGGTTGAATCTTCTTCTCTGGTGACTTGGGTTTAAAAAATTGAGTGACCTCGGCCATGACTACCTTGGTGGTCTCCTCCTCTGTCATATCATACACCAGCTTTGGAGGTGCAGCCAGCTTATTGCTTTGGGTGGACCCCATCTTCTTGCGAGCTACTGGCCGAGCTGGCTGATTTCTCTTGGGCGACGATGTTGGAGTTGGAGTTTCGCGTGCGAGGGTTGTGAAGGAGACGGGCTTCTTCTGGGGGGCATCTTCTTTGGTGAGGATGGAGGTGATGGAAGTGACGATGGAGGTGCCGGAGGTGATAGAGGTGTCGGAGAGGACCGTTTATATGTGTCTCGAAAAATGATGTACTTCTTGCGCCATAGGATGAAATTGTGCACTGCCTCTCCTAACTATGTAATCCCGTCACCTCCGGGAATGTTGAGGTCAAGGTCCTCGCACCCTGAGCATACCTCCTCCACCGAGACCTTGGAGTAGCCCAGCGGTATCTGCTGACCACGGATGACCTGCCCCGGCTCCACTTGGTGAGCCATGCCGTGAGCCACCATAAAGGAGATGTTCTTTGCTTGGACGTGCAGCTCACAAGGTGTCTGTTGTGTGATGTCATCTACGAGCCAGTGGCCCAAGTCCTCTTCGAGCAACCCACCGGAAGTGCAATTGCTCCGCCGCTCTGTGGGGCTAATGAGGTATGGATTAGTAGGAGGTTCCTGGCTCGCATCCACATGAGGCATTTGGCTCAAGGCTAACTGCACCTGTATTTGGACATCTTCCTTTATGCTTTCTTGTGTTTGATTGATGCGTTCTTCAAGCATTAGCAGTCACTGTGCCTATCAGGCCTTTCTTCTCGCTCGACTCCTGTAGGTCTCAGCGTCCTTAGCGAAACCAATCTTCCACGGAACAGCGCCAACGCCTCGTGTACGGCCAGGGTGCTCTGGGTTTTGTAGGGCCCTTGGCAGCTCGTCGTTCTCCCTGTTTGGTACGAAGGTGCCCTAGGAACAGTCCTCAATCGATTGTACAAGTCTACTGGCCATATCTGTCAGCACATCCCCAAATACCGTGTTTCCATCATCGTCAAGGGTGCCGCCGTGAGCATAGAACCAGTTCTTCGCTCTGTCTAGCCATTCCAAAGTCGTCGGCATGACACCCTTCGTAAGCAGTCCCTGTTCCCTCTTCTCCCATTTGGGCATCGCCTGGCGGTAACCACCAGGGCTGAGGCGGTGGTGGTATTGCTTCTTCTGTGCATTCTACCTGTTCTTTTCGGTCAAACTTCGACCTTCTTCCGAATTCTTGTAGTTGACGAACGCATCCCAGTGATCCTGCAACAGTCAGGCGTTAGGTCCTTCTTGATATATTCCGTATTCAACTTCTTTTTATATGTATGGAATGCGATAGCCATCTTCTTCATCGCGTAACTTTTCACCTTATCTTCGGTCCCTTCGGGGAAGATGAATGTCTCCTTCATATTGGTCTAGATCATGTTCTTTGTATCTTCAGGGACATTCTCCCATTTCGCGATGCTAATTGGCACGTGGTCCCTGACGTGGAAGCCGCATGCCGCATTGAACGGCGCAATCGCCCCTGCGGGTTCACTAGGTTGGCCATCATCGGCGACTACAGTGATAATATGTCTTGCTTTTGACTTCTTGCTTGGACCTCGGTGATGTGATTGCCTACTCGATTGACTAGTTTGAAAATATGGTACAATCATGAACGGGTTAGAATGTTAACTTAGCATGATAGTGCAACCGGCATATACGCATTCGTACTAATTACCGTTGTGGCCTCAGCGGGTTCACAATCCACGAGGGCGGGTTCACAATCCCCCGCCTATACAAGATCATCTCCCGCAATCAAATTTCTCATGAACTCCTCTCCATCAAATTCTTGGCACGCCATAGTTATTTCTTAGGCTACAAGAAGGCACTGAAAATTAACGAAAAAAGATCAACAAAAGTATACTTACACATTTAACATATACTTACATAGGTAACGAAAAAAGCTCAGGCCCTATAAGAACTACATTTTCAAAGTAAACATAACTTAGGGAATTAGGGAAATATCTTAAAATAAATGAATTGGAGGATAGTTTAAGAAAATTTATTAAAATTGTATCGTGGGAGCTGTACATAAGAAATTATTTAATTTTCGATGGAGAGATTATGGGGTGGTTTTGAGGTTGTGCAGATGAGGTCAAAGTGATCGAATAGGGTACTAATGTGGCCAATTAAAATAATGTGGACAAAAGGTCTTATTGTGTAGAGAAGATAAATGTTAAAAAATTTAATTAATGAGAGCATTTCAGCTAATCCGGGAACCTTTCCTAATCCTTAGCTCCTCTTCTGATTTATATAATCAGCTAATTATATAAATATATAGCCATATACAAACATGAAAAATATCAACCAAATTTAAGATCAATCACATCAAAAATCATAACCGTGCCTAATTTCCAACGAGAATGCAGCACATTAAAAATATGACACAAACATGCCTGACTAAATCATCGCTGCTGGGGTACGTGATCCAGGGATCGATGAAGAAAAGGAGTGCGAACAAGTCAATGGATAGTGGCACGCTGAAAAAGACAGTGAGTACGCTTAAGGAAGCAACAAAAGCCGGCACGCAGCATGAGGAAGAGGAGTAGACAGCAGCCACGACCTACTACTGTTCGATAAAGTAGGCCGTGACTGCTGTCTCCTCCTCTTTCTCATGTTGCGTGCCGGCCTTGGTTGCTTCCTTAGGCGTACTCGCCGTCTTCTTCGGCGTACCGCTATCCATATACTTGTTCGCACACCTTTTCTTTATCGATCCCTGGATTACGTACACCAGCAGCGATGATTTAGTCAGGCGTGTTGCATATGAAAGATTAATGAATGAAAGAGTATTTAATTTGCTCTCAGGTGTCGGGCTGCTTGAAGATTAAATCTTCAACCTCCTCACCACTCGATGTAGGGCTGCTAGATACAAGTTCTTACCTCCTCTACACCTGGGTCGATTTATCATAATTGAGCTAAATAATTAACTAAGCAAATATGGCCTTGAACTCTTACCTTCCTAAATTATACAACAATATTTAAAACAGTTCAAGCATATGCTATACAACAGAACAAGCTTAATAACCAAGTTACAAAGCAATCAGAGATGACCAAAACCATATACAGTGAAGTATCAATCAATACTTCTAGGAATTTACAGGAAGCTATAAAGTTAGTTCAAGGTCAGATTTACACTTTAATTATTTTAGCTCATAAACAGACCCAAAGCATCATAGAGCATCAAGCAACAATATAGGCATCAGCATACACATTCTAACATTTTTATTTTGATAATCAATCAACATTGTGTGTATGACACAGGTAAGATATTCGCAGTGTATGACAATGAATCAACATTGTGATAATGTATGGCACACAATCAATCAACATTCGAACTCATATTCACATTCACATTGTAATCATGTAACACCCTACAAATCTAAACTATCGTCCAAGAAAATTTCGACAGCATCTCTCCTAAAATTAGGACAAAACGGAAGCGACAACAAGATTCATAATAACCATTATAAACAGGAATAACATAAAAGCATCAATACTAGAGATAACAAGTCTAAATCAACCAGAAAACAAACATAAACGTAAAACAGCTCCAAAGAGGACATCAACAGGTCTATGATTAATAAAATTTCAGCAAGCTAATGAATTATTAAATGCACTAGTCCATGTGATTCGTGATGACCCCGGAGGGTTGATTGTGCTACTAAGCCCACCCTTCAAGCTTACGACTCATGAGAACTACCGAAAACAACAAAATAACAAGGGGTGAGATTGGGTAATCTCAGAAGCGGAACAACTTCTAACGAATAACACAGCCAAAGAAACTAGCATACCAAATTCCTCATGTCCAATACCACATTATAGAGTCCACACAACCTCAGTAAAATGCATATGATTGTGCACATGCTTATGCCATGATCCTCCTCACCGTGCCCTTTCTCAGAACACACGGTGTTGTCTGCGCTTGATCGCGCCGACGTGGCGTCGACAAACTTCCAATGCATGATTATGCAGTTAATGCTTCATGCATAAATACATTCATAACTTCCCACTCTGAATTCACATGCTTGCATACCATCAAATAACATGGATAGAATGCGAACATCATTGAGATAGAATATCTCCACAATTCATCTTGCAAACAACATCTTTCTTCATTCTTACTCATGATTCAAAAGCCAAACAACCACATCACAATGCAGGATAGGATATTGTAATCTCATAAACAAGTAGTTAAACCATGTAGGTGTGCTGCAATTAAGGTTTATATTGAAGACGAAACAAATAGCGAGTTATAGTTTAGCAAGACCGCTACTTCCACTTGCCTTTACCAACATGGATGACGAACCTAGTTGCGTCCAGAAGGGGCACCACCTGTACAAGTATTATTTCAGTACATAGCGACATCACAAATGATCACACAACTCGAACACACGCTTCCTAATCCCCGTTCCCTTCTTAAGCGCCAAAAACCCCAATCTGTCCGGGTCAAACAGCATCACCCTCTCTTCACAATTTCGTATCTTTTTTTATACAAATCATAAAAATACAAAAAAATTACAGTAGCTATATATTGACGAGATCTACAACTTTCATGAAGATCAAAAATTTCAGTTCCACTGTTAAATATGCCTAAACAAACGTCCAACACAGTGGACAAAATCTGTTTCCAGATTCTGTCCGTCATCTTGCAACAGCTATAACTCTCAGACCCACGCCCCAAAAATTCTGAAACAATTACAGAATCTAGATCTCGACGTTATCTACAAATTTCTAGTTATAGGTTTTTGCAGGAAAAATCGTCTATGCCACGTAAAACGCGAAACAATCCGCGCTGCACAATCTCCCCTTCCAAAAACAGCACCACGTGAACATCTACCCTTCTCCCCCATCAAGATCCATCTAAATCACTCACCACCAGATCTAATACACTCCTAATCCCTAGGTAGAACAGGGGTAAAAGATTGGGAATTTTACCTTGAGTTCTCCCTTGAGAACCCACGAAAAACGCGCGACGATTCCCGAAACGGAAATCTGCTCGTCCTCCACGCCTCCACGGATCCTCTTCTCGCTTGCTCCTTCGCGTTTCGCGGTGGATCTTGAGCCACCACGCAAGGGGAGGAAGAGGATGGGTGGTGTGGCTGCTAGGGGAGGAAGGGGGGCGCCCTAGGGCTTTGGGGGGGGTGACACCCCTTTTATATGGTGGGCCGGCCCACTAGGGGAAAAGAGAGAGAGGTGGGGAGGAGATTCGCAGCCCAGGCCCAGGTTTTCCTCGGCCCACTGTTTCTAGCCCAACAACTCCAAATTTAATATTAATATGCCGGATAAACTTCAATTATTTCATCCCCTGACAAATCCTTCATTCCTCTCCCGAAGCAAAACCAGGAAAAGGAACCCTAGAATCGCTCTGACGCTCTAAGGCATCTCATTCTCCCCTCCTTAAAAGGATTCGTCCCCGAATCTACTCCTCTTTGCTACGGAACCTTAAAAAAAAGAAGGCAAAATGGTAATCAACACTTTACCTTCAGCATCCTCAAAGAGTGTAGGATACTTCTTCCGCATCTGGTCCTCAAGTTCCCAAGTTGCATCCCGCTCAGACTAATTGGTCCACAAATCTTTCATGGGACACTAACACGAACTATTCCCCTATTAAATAAAGGACACCTATTAGGTGAATCTGGTATCGATCTGGAATCTCAACTCCCACTTCTCTCTTCAACCCGATCGCGAAACTCCGCATTCCAATCTCAACTCCTCTACCACAGTTCGTCGCATTCTAGACGACGCGAACCATGTGAGACACAACGCTCTAGGTAAGTCTCTAAATCAACCTAAACACAAACTCCTATCTCCTACAAGTGATTGATCTTTTACAAAAAGAACCAATATCCACCCTTATGTGATGCCCTAGAACTTTAGAGCGATCCTAGGGTTTTTCTTTCTCTGTTGTTTCGGAAAGAATGAGGGAAATTGTTGGGGAATTAATTAATTGAAGTTTATGCGGCGTATTAATATTAAATTTGGAGTTTACGGGCTAGAAACAGTGGGCCGAGGAAAACTTGGGCCTGGGCCGGGAATTCTTCTCCCACCTCCCCCTCCCCACGCCCTAAGTGGGCCGGCCCACCTCCCCCTAAGGGGTGGCGCCTCCCCATGTGGCCGGCCACCCCACCCCAAGCCTTAGGGCGCCTCCCCCTCTCCCCCTAGCAGCCACACCACCCCTCCTCTTCCTCCCCTTGCGTGGTGGCTCAAGATCCACCGCGAAACGCGAAGGAGCAAGCGAGAAGAGGATCCGTGGAGGCGTGGAGGACGAGCAGATTTCCGTTTCGGGAATCGTCGCGCGTTTTTCGTGGGTTCTCAAGGGAGAACTCAAGGTAAAATTCCCAATCTTTTACCCCTGTTCTACCTAGGGATTAGGAGTGTATTAGATCTGGTGGTGAGTGTTTTAGATGGATCTTGATGGGGGAAAGGGTAGATGTTCACGTGGTGCTGTTTTTGGAAGGGGAGATTGTGCAGCGCGGATTATTTCGCGTTTTACGTGGCATAGACGATATTTCCTGCAAAAACCTATAACTAGAAAGTTGTAGAACACGTCGAGACCTAGCTTCTGTATTTTTTTCAGAATTGTTGGACCGTCGGACTGAGAGTTATCTCTGTTGGAAGATGACAAACAGAATCTGGAAACAGATTTCGTCCACTGTGTTAGGCGGTTGTTTAGGCATATTTAACAGTGGAATTGAAATTTTTGATCTTCATGAAAGTTGTAGATCTCGTCAATATCTAGCTACTGTAATTTTTTTGTATTTTTATGATCTGTATAAAAAAATATACGAAATTGTGAAGAGAGGGTGCTGCTGTTTGACCCGGACAGATTGGGGTTTTTGGCGCTTAAGAAGGGAGCGGGGATTAGGAAGCGTGTGTTCGAGTTGTGTGATCATTTGTGATGTCTCTATGTACTGAAATAATACTTGTACAGGTGGTGCCCCTTCTGGACGCAACTAGGTTCGTCATCCACGTTGGTAAAGGCAAGTGGAAGTAGCGGTCTTGCTAAACTATAACCCGCTATTTGTTTCGTCTTCAATATAAACCTTAATTGCAGCACACCTACATGGTTTAACTACTTGTTTATGAGATTGCAATATCCTATCCTGCATTGTGATGTGGTTGTTTGGCTTTTGAATCATGAGTAAGAATGAAGAAAGATGTTGTTTGCAAGATGAATTGTTGAGGTATTCTATCTCAATGATGTTCGCATTTTATCCATGTTATTTGATGGTATGCAAGCATGTGGATTCAGAGTGGAAAGTTATGAATGTATTTATGCATGAAGCATTAACTGCATAATCATGCATTGGAAGTTTGTCGACGCCAACAGGCGCGATCAAGACATACAACACCGTGTGTTCTTGAGAAAGGGCACGGTGAGGAGGATCATGGCATAAGCATGTGCACAATCATATGCATTCTACTGAGGTTGTGTGGACTCATAATGTGGTATTGGACATGAGGAATTTGGTATGCTAGTTTTACTGTGGCTGTGTTATTTGTTAGAAGTTGTTCCGCTTGCTGAGATTACCCAATCTCACCCCTTGTTATTTTGTTGTTTTCAGGTAGTTCTCGCGAGTCGTAAGTTTGAAGGGTGGGCTTAGTAGCACAATCAACCCTCCGGGGTCATCACGAATCACATGGACTAGTGCATTTAATAATTCATTAGCTTGCTGAAATTTTATTAATTATAGACCTGTTGATGTCCTCTTTGGAGCTGTTTTACGTTTATGTTTGTTTTCTGGTTGATTTAGACTTGTTATCTCTAGTATTGATGCTTTTATGTTATTCCTGTTTGTAATGTTTATTATGAATCTTGTTGTCGCTTCCGTTTTGTCCTAATTTTAGGGGAGATGCTGTCGAAATTTTCTTGTATGACAGTTTAGCTTTGTAGGGTGTTACACCTTACCAACGACAGAGATAGCCTACTTTACAACCAGGGTCCGTAAATCCGCATAAACAATAACAACCGAACACAATCACTACGGTTGACACAAACTCGCTCGAACCCAGCGACAAAATTTCAAAAAAATTAATGTAATTACCTGCAACTTCCAAGTTGTCCACTACTAAATTAAGCAACCCCACCGAGGAACACATCAATGAAAACAATTCTCCAAAAAAGGTTTGAATTGAGTCATACACAACCTTCCTTTACTCTTCACTTTTAAACTACTTACGATCAGCGACCCACACTAGTTTTCCCTTGTAAGAAGGTTTCGCCTTCACATTCTTCCACCCAAGGACCAGGGCAAGGAGTACAATCCTTGAATAAACTCAACCATAACATAAACATTCATTTTCTTACCCCCAAGCTTGAACGTAAAAGAAATCTTAATTCTCACTAACACAACGAACGACAATCACCACCTTTAAACCAAAGGGCTGAAATTCACATACACGGGATCTCAACTTGGAAGAGGAACTCCATAGAACCAAAACCACCAAAAAAAAAATTTCTTCGGGGAGAAACTCTATTCAAAAGAGAAACACCGCGAAAGTTTTCTGCAAATGCATTTCACTTTTACCAAAACAAATCATCTCACTTTTATCCAAGGCCAAGCCATTCAGAAAAAAAAACCGATCAAGGAATTAAATGCTTCCACACAACCACCATCTCTTTTTCCTTAAAAAGGAACCAAACTCACTTCCCAACAGAAAAATTGTTTCAACCACAAATATCATTCATGTCACAACCAGAAGAATCGTCTCTTAAACAAAAACTGTCAAACACCTCACACCACAACACAACTCTAGCCCAAAATAGAAATACAAATATTTCCAGATCATGAAGTTCCAAATCTTACATTGGATTAGCTACTTCTTTTGATCAACAATGCAACCGATAACTCGACCTTGAAAACTACGGACACAAATAAAGCATACATCCTTGAGCATAAATGTCGATTCATCACTTAAGCTAGTTTTCTTATCAAAGATGAATGAATGACGATATTTAATAGAATAACATTCCAAAATCTCCACAAATTACTTCAAGGTTAATCATTCTTTTATCCTTGTTTTAAGCCTCGAAATTAACCCACATTTGGCATAATCATTCTAAGTTTAGGGAAACTCAAACACAAGACAAAGAATACTTTGACCGAAAGTATTCAACCCAAATATCAAACAAACAAACCAATCCATATGAATTTTTAAACATAAGTTCAGCATAACTCCCACCATCTATAGCATTCCACTACCCTTACCATTTAGATTTCAATATTCCCTATTTACTCATTGAGAAGGCCCATCAGGATTTAACAACAACTACACAACAAATTCTTACTCTTATTACCTTTTCCACAATTATAAATAAAGTTCACAGTGCTTATCAAAAACACATCCAACCAACACTACCTCATCAAGATCCCCACGGAGCAGCCTAACCTATATCATCATATTCTAAATTTGAAAGGCAGTGCTTCAACAAGTCTTTCAGCATGATGAACATACCACATACGCGTCAACATCTCGACAATGGAAATTTATTCACCTAAAAGATGACTCAACAAGTAAATATTATATCAACAAGGCACCAATCGTAAATAGAAGTTTAAAACATACATTTATTAAGGACAAAATCACGCGTCATGCTAACTATCCCTGGTTCACTCCATCACAACATGTTACAATTTCCACCATTTTAACAAAGGTTTTCAACAATTAATCTAATCAGTTACCACCACTACTAAGTCATCAATATCAATAACTGGCATAATTGTAAAACAACAACATTGCTTTTAGTTACCCTATCCATAGGCTATGACAAACTGTCACTACACAACATACTCCAACTATGTAAAATAGATTGAATAATTTAAGCCATCCAAAGCTCTTATAACAACAACGCTAAATTAAATTTAAATTTTTTTAATAATTTTTTTAGCTACCCTATACACGGGTTATAGCAAAATTGCCACTCCAAGACATACTCCACCTTTTTTAAAGTGAACTGAATAGGTGAAATCATCACAAAGCTCTTACGGCAATGGCAAAAACTTATGTCTTCCCAATTGATATCGATACTAGCATTATTGGAACGCATATCGCATACTTCCGAATCTACTAATAGTTTACAACGTCATAAATATCAACTCTAATCAATTTCCAAGTTAAAGTCACTAGCCAACACGATTAAATTAGAACATCTTTAAACAACCAAAGATGGTTTCTTTAACAATATCGGTAGTCCACCATTACAATTAAATTGTTCTACCGACCTTATATTAAAATGTCTCTAAATAACCCACTAATTTTCTATTACCTTCACAAGAGTTTACATCATCGTAATGTTCTAACTACGCATCAAGATTTAAAGCTTTAAACATTGTCCATGGTCAAGGGCACATTAAAATAATGCAATAAATCCTAAGCATGCACATTAACACATTCAATCATTATCGCTATAGAGCAATCTACAATACTAGAAGTTTATTTAATCTCAAGCTAAAGATAACAATTATATTTTAATTGATTCAACTCACAAATTAACTTAGAAGTACATCATTCCATAAACCACATTGTTACATACTACGTAACACAGACATAAAATTTCTAAACACCGTCATGGGTCACCTACCCTTGATAAACAGGAGGCAATCCAAAACATTAAAAAAACAAACACAGTTCTAGATCAAGAACAAACACCGATAAAAAAATTCTTCTTTTCAGGCAAGGAAGAAAAGCAAAATCCAAACATAAATGCAAGAGAGCTCGACCCTCAAATGTCCAATCATAGTAGCCAAAACTCTTCAAGAAATCCAAAACCTACACTTTCCACAAAGGAAGACAGATGCAAAAGGGAAGACCAAATGTCCAACTAAAATTTTCTGATAAAGATTCAAACTTAGCTCCATCCAGCTTGATCTGCAACAGGAGAAACTCCAACCCCCTTCTTTTTTTTAAAAAAAAAATCGGGGAAACAACAACCACAGAAATTTCCTCCCAACGATACCCATCACAATAAATCAGTGCCAAAGCAAAATTGTGACCAAAAGACGCCAAGAACGTAGAACTCTTCTTCTGTGTCTTCACTCAAAGGAGACAAAACCACAAACCGCCAAAAGGACAAATCAGCGAGTGCTCAAAACTAAGCATTTTCCTCGGTTTCGAACCAACCACATACCCAGAAAACCAACCAAAACCGATTGTCAAAGACGGTAAAGAACATCCGAAGGAATCCATCACCAACCTCTTCTATTTGACTCCAGTCACTACCCGATCTACGACAGACACGGATAAGTACTCTTTCCCTACAGGTATAATAGTTCTTCGGTGGTGACTCTACCCGCCACACCACAAACCACAGCCTCACTACAAACAAAGGTGACCGAAACCCTTCTAAGACCACAACCACACTTTATCACAAATGAAGCAACTCAATCAAATCTATCATAAATATAGCATTATACATCATCAAAAGTAGCATTCAACAACAAAGCTTAAATTCAACCTTTAAGCATAAGGCAATGATACCCATACCCTTTCCTCAGGCATCCATGTGTGTCAAATTTTAAATTAGTGATTCCACTTACACAAGTTTTAATGTTGCTATCCTATGACAAAATTTTAGTTAAAACCTAGGCCATGTTTCTAAGTTATTCCACATCACATTTTAGTTGTATCCTATTGTATGACACTAAAAATAGACATTCCAAGGACCTACATTCGCTCGATACCAATCAGAACACCCTACAAATCTAAATCATGTCATACAAGAAAATTTCGACAGCATCTCTCCTAAAATTAGGACAAAACGGAAGCGACAACAAGATTCATAATAACCATTATAAACAGGAATAACATAAAAGCATCAATACTAGAGATAACAAGTCTAAATCAACCAGAAAACAAACATAAACGTAAAACAGCTCCAAAGAGGACATCAACAGTCTATGATTAATAAAATTTCAGCAAGCTAATGAATTATTAAATGCACTAGTCCATGTGATTCGTGATGACCCGGAGGGTTGATTGTGCTACTAAGCCCACCCTTCAAGCTTACGACTCGCGAGAACTACCTGAAAACAACAAAATAACAAGGGTGAGATTGGGTAATCTCAGCAAGCGGAACAACTTCTAACGAATAACACAAACACAAAGAAACTAGCATCCAAATTCCTCATGTCCAATACCACATTATAGAGTCCACACAACCTCAGTAAAATGCATATGATTGTGCACATGCTTATGCCATGATCCTCCTCACCGTGCCCTTTCTCGTGAACACACGGTGTTGTATCGGCATTTGGCGACGCCAAGGCGTCGACAAACTTCCAATGCATGATTATGCAGTTAATGCTTCATGCATAAATACATTCATAACTTCCCACTCTGAATTCACATGCTTGCATACCATCAAATAACATGGATAGAATGCGAACATCATTGAGATAGAATATCTCCACAATTCATCTTGCAAACAACATCTTTCTTCATTCTTACTCATGATTCAAAAGCCAAACAACCACATCACAATGCAGGATAGGATATTGTAATCTCATAAACAAGTAGTTAAACCATGTAGGTGTGCTGCAATTAAGGTTTATATTGAAGACGAAACAAATAGCGAGTTATAGTTTAGCAAGACCGCTACTTCCACTTGCCTTTACCAATGTGGATGACGAACCTAGTTGCGTCCAGAAGGGGCACCACCTGTACAAGTATTATTTCAGTACATAGCGACATCACAAATGATCACACAACTCGAACACACGCTTCCTAATCCCCGTTCCCTTCTTAAGCGCCAAAAACCCCAATCTCTCCGGGTCAAACAGCATCACCCTCTCTTCACAATTTCGTATCTTTTTTTATACAGATCATAAAAATACAAAAAAATTACAGTAGCTAGATATTGACGAGATCTACAACTTTCATGAAGATCACAAATTTCAATTCCACTGTTAAGTATGCCTAAACAAACGTCCAACACAGTGGACAAAATCTGTTTCCAGATTCTGTCCGTCATCTTGCAACAGCTATAACTCTCAGACCCACGCCCCAAAAATTCTGAAACAATTACAGAATCTAGATCTCGATGTTATCTACAACTTTCTAGTTATAGGTTTTTGCAGTAAAAATCGTCTATGCCACGTAAAACGCGAAACAATCCGCGCTGCACAATCTCCCCTTCCAAAAACAGCACCACGTGAACATCTACCCTTCTCCCCCATCAAGATCCATCTAAATCACTCACCACCAGATCTAATACACTCCTAATCCCTAGGTAGAACAGGGGTAAAAGATTGGGAATTTTACCTTGAGTTCTCCCTTGAGAACCCACGAAAAACGCGCGACGATTCCCGAAACGGAAATCTGCTCGTCCTCCACGCCTCCACGGATCCTCTTCTCGCTTGCTCCTTCGCGTTTCGCGGTGGATCTTGAGCCACCACGCAAGGGGAGGACGAGGAGGGGTGGTGTGGCTGCTAGGGGAGGAAGGGGGGGCGCCCTAGGGCTTTTGGGGGGGTGACACCCCTTTTATATGGTGGGCCGGCCCACTAGGGGAAAAGAGAGAGAGGTGGGGAGGGGATTCGCAGCCCAGGCCCAGGTTTTCCTCGGCCCACTGTTTCTAGCCCGACAACTCCAAATTTAATATTAATATGCCGGATAAACTTCAATTATTTCATCCCCCGACAAATCCTTCATTCCTCTCCCGAAGCAAAACCAGGAAAAGGAACCCTAGAATCGCTCTGACGCTCTAAGGCATCACAAATCAGCATTCTAATTCACATTCACATGATAATGTATGGCACACAATCAATCAACATTCTAATTCACATTCGCAATAGATCAACATTCTAACTCACGTCCACGATCTAACTCATCGAGGGACAGCGGCGTCTTCAGTGCAGTGCTCGGACAGTGGGGGTGAGGACGGCGCGGACAGTGGGATCTGCGGAGGCGCGTGCGGATGGCGTGAACGGTGGCGTCTTTTGAGGCGGTGCGCAGATGACGTGGACGGCGGGGGTGAGGACGGCGCAGACGGCGGGGTCAGTGGGGGTGAGGATGGTGGGGTCGGTGGGGGTGATGACGGCGCGGACGGCGGGATCGTCGGAGGCGCGCGCGGACGGCGAGGACGGCGGGGGTGAGGATGGCGTGGACAGCGGGGTTGTCGGAGGCGCACGCGGGTTGGAGCCAGCAGTGCTGAGAGAGACAGGGGTTGGACCTCCACTGGTTTTATATGAGGGGGCATTAGTACCGGGTCCTAATACCAACCGGTACTGATAGGAGCCATCAGTACCGATTGGTGGATTCAACCGGTACTGATGCCCCCAGCCAGCCCGCCAAACATGTTGGTTGCCCTAGGGGGCATCAGTACCGGTTGGTGTTAAGACCCAGTACTGATGGACCCAGCCGCAACATCAGTCCCTGTTAGTAAAACCAACCGGTACTACCTGGTACTAATGACCCGCCAAAAAGAAATTAACCGGTATTGTATTTTTTAAAATTATGACAAGTGGGATTTTTTAAAAATATCAGATTTATTGGATGGGTATTTAATTCTTCATAATTCTTTTACTTCTTTCGTAGATTTTACTTTGTTTTTTATTAAATTTTTACAGCAAGTAAAACTAAGTATTATTTTATAATATTTTTACACTTGGTACATATTTTCACAATATATTATACCTCCACTTCCACTTTTGATTTTATTTATTACCGACCAAAATTATTTTAGTTTAATTTTTTGTTACTATTTTACTTTTACCTTATTACTTGTTATCTCTCTACCATCTGTTGACACACTTGTTCACAAGAGAAAGAGAGAGAGAGAGAGATTAGTAAAAATAACCATATTCATAATTCATACACAGGTTTATACACAACAGTTGGACTTATTTGCTAACATACTTTGTTTTTACAAGTGATCCTTCGTTATGATCGTGTCGTACGTAGGGAGATTCTTCTATATCATTCAGGACACTAATGTCTACGTCAACCATAAAATGAGGTAGCTTGTCAAACTGATTGTACTCTTCTTCATCTGTGATGCCTTCAACTCCGACAATCCTTCTTTTATCTGGAAGAACCACGTGGCGCCTTGGTTGATCGCTACTGATACTTCTGCATTTTATCTCCGGTAGGCTTGTCCTTCTACTTCTTGCTTTTAGTAGGCTTGTCCTTCTGCTTTTTAGGTTTGTTGTTCATGTCCATCACATAGAATGCCTGTGTCACATCATTGGCGAGCACGAACGGTTCGTCCCTATAGGCCACTTGCTTGAGGTCCACAGTTGTCATACCATACTCGTAGATCTCAACGGCTGTCAGTTTGACCCATTGGAACCGAAACAGAGGGACTTTTAAAGGTCCATACTCGAGCTCCCAGATCTCCTCTATGTAACCATAGTAGGTGTCCATCTTTCCATTTTTGTCCAAGGCATCTATACGGACGCCGCTGTTTTGGTTGGTGCTCTTGCTATCCTGGGCAGCCGTGTCAAATGTGTACCCATTTATCTCATACCCATAGAATGATACAATTGTAGTGGATGGTCCCCGAGCCAAGAGTTTCAACTGTTCATTGTCTGTCTGGTTGCCTATCAATTGATTTGTAGCCAACCACCGAAATGATCCATTTGCTCTAGTGCGATCCACTTTTCTGACTTCTCTGGGTATTGGTCTCGCAGAATCATCTCATGATCATGGATATACTGAGCCACTACAGTTGCTTGTTTCAAGACTATGAAATGTGCTTGTTTAAATGAAAGTAGATCGTCGCTAAAGAATTTATTTCTCCCTAGAGTCCCTTTTCCCCGTAGGCTCCCCTCATGGCGTGATACAAGGAGGCCAATCGAATTCAGATCATCAATGTAATCGACACAAAACTCAATTACCTCCTCTGTGCCAACACCCTGTGCAATGCAGCCTTCTGGACGAGACCGGTTACGAACATACTTCTTTAGGACACCCATGTACCTCTCGAATGGGAACATACTATGCAGGAACACGAGTCCGAGAATTTCTATCTCTTTGACAATGTGGACCATGAGATGGACCATAATATCAAAGAAGGACGGAGGGAAGATCATCTCAAGGTTGACAAGACTATCGACCACATCATCCTGTAGCTTAGATACATTATCCGACTCGATGACCTTCTGCGGCACCACGTTGAAGAACGAGCACAACTTTATGATTGTCCCTCATACCAAGTCCGGCAGAATACCTCTCACCGCCTCTAGGAGTAGCTGTGTCATCAACATGTGACAATCATGGGATTTCAGGTGTACGATTTTATTCTCTTTCGTGTTTATGAGTCTCTTTATGTTCGATGAGTATCCAGAAGGGACCTTCACACTGCTCAAGAAGTTAATCATGTTTTTTTCTCTTCCTTGCTCAGAGTGTAGCTCACGGGGTGGAGGTAATGTTGTCCTTTCGCTCTCTTTTTTGGATGTAGGTCGTTCCTGAGTCCCAATAGAAGCAGGTCCTTTCTTGCTTGAAGTGTATCTTTTGATTTGTCGTACATATCTAGGAAGCCAAGCAGGTTCACGCAGACATTCTTCGTGATATGCATGAAGTCCAGTGAGTGGCGGACCTCTAAGTCTTTCCAGTACGGTAAGTCCCAAAATATTGATTTCTTCTTCCAAATGGGCTTCGTATGAGCTTGTTTGATGGCGCCGTGATGGCACTATGGGTGTCCCGATCTTTCGATGAGAAACACACGATCGATTTGTTAGAGTCGACTTTGACGATCCGACTACACCGTATGACGACGATGCGCCTTAGCAATCGCTAAACCAACTCCAGTAGTTATTGATCTTGCCGTGGCACGATCAACCTGAACACGGTTCAATTCCTGCAAGCAACCGAAGAACAAGCAAGAACAATAGGATAAGCAATCTGAAATTGCGGATAAAAGCTGGAAGCAAAACAAAGTGGAGTCTTATTGACGATCTTGACAAGGTGGTCGGCCAAAGACAACTCGCAGGATCAATTTTGCACTTGGCTAAACTAATCAAATAAAACCCAAAACCCTAAGAAACCGATGTCTGGCTATTTATAAGAGGTAGGGGCGTGGGAAACACGTCCAAAGCAGTAGGATACCAACTACAACTCTATTACAAGGCCCAAGGCCCACGTCTTCTCGATTTGGAAAAGTGACACCAATTGTTTTGCAGATTCCCGTCGACTCGGACGGAATTTAGGGATGGGGTCAGATCCGTTGGAAAGAGGACGTCGAAACCTTTCAAACCAGTACTCATAGACCCCAAACACCCTTGTGGATCAAAAGTTATGGTCATTTTAAGTTGGTGCTGTCCCGGAGGCCGAATCCGAGTATAACTTGTGCACCGGAAGAATTGGCTTCATGCTTGATGTTTGGAAGTCCTTCTCCTTGGTTCCTAAGGACAATAAAATCATCACGAGGATTAAATAGCATTCCATTCATTAAATTATCTGTATGCAACCCGAGGAACGCATTCACCTGGTAATTGAATTGTCGTGCCCGAGCTCGAGTAATTGGCCCTTGTATGATATTGTTGGTTTCCATTGGGTTTGTAAGTATGGCCGTATCCATGGTAGTGATGTCCTCATCATCCTCCCCTTCTTGCATTTGAGTCGTCCTCGACTCAAGTTCATCATCCTCTCCCAAGTATGGTTTCAAATCGGTAATGTTGAATGTGGGACTAACCCCAAAATCTGCAGGCAATTCAAGCTTGTATGCATTATCATTAATCTTTGACAATACTTTGAAAGGACCATCACCGCGGCATCAACTTAGATTTTCTTAATTCTGGGAATCGATCTTTTCGCAAATGCAACCAAACTAAATCGCCTGGTTCAAAAGTTACATGTTTCCTTCCCTTACTACCAGCAAGTTTATATTTAGCATTCATGCGTTCTATGTTTTCTTTAGTTGTCTCATGCAGTTTCATAATCAAATCAAGACGTTGTTTAGCATCAAGATTCAATTTCTCCGAAGATGGTAGAGGTAACAAATCAATTGGAGCATGAGGTACAAATCCATATACAATCTCAAAAGGGCACATCTTAGTAGTAGAATGCATAGACCGATTATAAGCAAACTCAATATGAGGCAAACATTCTTCCCACAATTTAATGTTCTTTTTCAAAACAGCCCTAAGCATAGTAGATAAAGTTCGATTAACGACCTCAGTTTGTCCATCAGTTTGGGGATGACAAGTAGTAGAAAATAAAAGTTTAGTCCCCAATTTAGCCCACAAAGTTCTCCAAAAGTGGCTTAAGAATTTAGTGTCACGATCTGAAACTATTGTGTTAGGCACACCATGTGTTTAACAATTTCACGAAAGAATAAGTCAAGAATGTTGGTAGCGTCATCGCTTTTGTGACAAGGTATGAAGTGTGCCATTTTAGAAAATCTATCCACAACGACAAAGATACTATCCTCCCTTCTTTGTTCTAGGAGTCCTAAAACAAAGTCCATAGAAATATCCTCCCAAGGCACGTTAGGAACAGCAGAGGCATGTATAAACCATGGGGATTAAGTCGTGACTTAGCTTGTTGACATGTAGAACAGCGGCGATGAAACGTTCCACGCCTCGTCTCATTCTCGGGCCAAAAGAAATGGCTAGCGAGTATGTCCTCCGTCCTTTTCACACCAAAGTGTCCCATCAATCCTCCTCCATGCGCTTCTGTAGCAATAACAAGCGAATGAGAACTAGCTGGAATACATAGTTTGTTTGCTCTAAACACAAACCCATTATTGAGGACAAATTTGTTCCAAGTTTTTCCTCTTTACAATTGAGCAACACATTTTTGAAATCATCATCATGCACATATTGCTCTTTAATCGCTTTCCAAACCAAAAATTTTGAAGTCAAGTTGTGAGAGCATGGTATATCTCCTAGACAAGGCATCAAGAATGACATTATCCTTTCCTCGTTTGTGTTTGATGACATAAGGAAATGACTCAATGAATTCAACCCACTTTGCATGTCTACGGTTCAGTTTAGCTTGACTTCTAATATGTTTTAACGATTCATGATCCGAATGTATAACAAATTCCTTGGGCCATAAATAATGTTGCCATGTTTCTAAAGTTCGAACTAGCGCATATAACTCCTTATCATAAGTAGAATAATTCAAACTTGGCCCACTCAATTTCTCACTAAAATAAGCAATAGGTTTTCCTTCTTGTAATGAACACCACCCAAACCAATTCCACTAGCATCACATTCTAGTTCAAAAGTCTTAGAAAAGTCTGGAAGTCGGAGTAAGGGTGCATGGGTTAACTTAGCTGTCAGAATGTTGAAGGCATCTTCCTGCGGATTTCCCCCATCAAAAGGTACTCCCTTCTTGGGGAGCTCATTCATGGGTGCAGCGATGGTGTGAAGTCCTTCACAAAACAACGATAGAATCCAAAGCAAGTCCTAGAAAACTTACCTGTGTGACCGTGTTAGGAGTCGGCCAACTCAGATTGCTTCAACCTTGGCTTGGTCAACTTCAATTCCCTGTGGAGTAACAACATAGCCAAGAAAAGATACTCGATCCGTGCAAAGATGCACTTCTCAAGGTTACCAAATAAGCGTGCATCGCGTAAAGCATTAAAAACAAGACGTAGATGTTCAAGATGATCCTCTAAAGATTTGCTATAAATCAAGATATCATCGAAGTAAACTACCCCAACTTTTCCAATGAAAACACGTAAAACCTCGTTCATCAGTCTCATGAATGTGCTAGGAGCATTAGTCCACCCGAACGGCAGAACTAACCACTCATATAACCCGAACTTAGTTTTAAATGCTGTTTTCCATTCATCTCCTAACTTCATGCGAATCTGGTGATAGCCACTACGCAAATCCACTTTAGAGAACATAGTAGAGCCACTTAGTTCATCAAGCATATCGTCTAGCCGAGGAATAGGATGGCGATATCTAATGGTGATATTATTAATTGCTCTACAATCCACACACATGCGCCATGTTCCATCTTTCTTAGGTACTAAAATGACTGGTACAAAGACAAGGACTAAGAGATTCACGTCACGCCCTTTATCAAGCAATTCGTGAACTTGGCGTTGTATCTCTTGTGTCTCTTCAGGTTGGTTCAGAAGGTGCTCGGTTGGGCAAGGATGCCCCTGGAATGAGATCAATTTGATGCTCAATCCTCTAATTGGCGGCAGCCCTGAGGGGATGTCCTTTGGAAAGATGTCGGTGTATTCTGCAAAGGTTAGTGACAACAGGATGAAAAGAGAGTGACATCTCCTCTAGAGAAAAAAAAGTTTCTTTTCATACAAAATCATAGCATGTAGACCTACAAACAGCCAACTCATTCAAATCAGATTTTGTTGCAAGAAAACAAGCACCTTTCAATTTAATCTCATTCGACTTAGCACAATCAAGGTTAGATTCTCTCTGTTTATGTTGTTCAAGTCCTTTGGTGACAATCTGATTTTCACTCTTAGAATTCTCTCGATTTTTCTCTTTGCTAGATCTAGCGATTTCATCCTTTACAATGGCATCAAAGCGACATTGGGTGTAGCACAATTTTCTTTTCTTTATGCACAAAAGAGTATTGATTTGTTCTACCATGATGTAAACAATCCTTATCATATTGCCACGGTCTACCTAATAACATAGAACATGCTTGCATAGGTACGACATCGCAATCAACATAATCATGATAGGAACCTAAAGCGAAATGTACTCTTACCATGCGAGTTACCTTGAGTTTGCCGCTGTTGTTGAACCATTGAATGTGGTAGGGCTGAGGGTGTGGTCTAGTGGAGAGTGCTAGCTTCTCCACCATGTCCATGCTGGCTAGATTATTGCAACTCCCCCCATCAATGATTATGCGAATGGATCGCTCCTTGATGACGCCTTTTGTGTAAAACAAGTTGTGGCGTTGATTTGGATTGGCGCGAGCAATCTTAGCACTAAGCACACGTTGTGCAATAATACTCAAATATTGGTCAGCATCACCAGCGCTCACGTGCACTTCGTCGTGCTCGGCATTTGGATCGCCGTCTTCATGTTCAGCGAGCAAAGCATATGTTTCTTCATCAAGATCACTTGCTGAGTCATACTCGCCGTCTTCACGGATTATTAGCACACGCTTGTTCGGACACTCCTTCATCATGTGACCGAAACCCTTGCAGCGATGGCACTGAACATCTTTGGTGCGTCCCGTTGATGCGACCGACGACGACGAACTATTTGTAGTAGCTTGTGTGGCACTTTTCGTCGGCGTTGGTTGTGGTGCCGAATTTGCGGTGGTGGATGCCGTTCTGTTGATGGAAGAGGTCGGCGTGGTAGTACGGCCGGCAGGGGCAGCAGGGGTGCGCGGTGTCCACGAAGTAGTTTGACCTGCAGAAAAGTTAGTCTTGGCCCTCGATTGACGACCCTGCACTTCACGTTCAGCTTTGCAAGCAAGATGGAACAACCGAGTCATCGAATTATAATCCTTATAGTCTAGAATATCCTGGATTTCTCGAGTTAAACCACCTAAGAAACGAGCCATAGAAGCTTCCTCATTCTCAATTAATCCACAACGCAACATGCCAATTTGCAATTCTTGGTAATATTCTTCCACCGAATTCTTACCTTGTCAGAGGCGCAGCAATTTATTTAATAAATCTCTAGCATAGTATGAAGGAACAAATCTATGCCTCATTAGCAATTTCAAGGCTTCCCAAGTGGTGGGTATATTATTTGGATGAGTACGGCAATGTTCTCTCCACCAAATGTAAGCAAAATCGGTGAACTCACTTGTGGCGGCTCTAACTCTTCTATTCTCAGGGAAATCATGGCACGCAAATTTTTGATCCACAAGTAATTCCCAACTAAGGTAACCATCGTAGGTCATATTTACCTTCAAATGGTGGCATGTTGAAATTTACCTTAGGAAAACATCATCTCGTTCGTTCCTTGGTCGTGGAGGATCACGCCGCATACCTTCTTTGATTGAAGCGTAGTCGTTGATGGTTACGATCATTATCGTAATGGATGGGGTTGACCTCCTCCGCATCGATGGTGTCATCATATTCGTGCTCTTCGCTCGTTCTTCTAAATCTGTTGGGGCCTCCTGTGGAGCTGAATTGTTGCTTGGACGACGGGAGGTGGATTGGAAGCACCGGATGCAATTTGCAAAAGTATCAAGTCTAGCCAAAATAGTAGCAAGAGTAGTGTTAGCAATCCCTTGTGCGGCCTCGATGGATCTGAGACGGTCTTCTTGCATTGACATACGCTCATTAGTGAGCCGTACATCCTCGCTAAGACCATCGGTGGCTTCCTCGTCATCTTTTGGAAGTGAGCAATGATGCCCTTGGTTCGTGGAGAGTGATGAAGTGAACTCTCGTCACCGACATGGTTAGTTGATGACAAGGAAACAAAACCACAAGTATAATGTTCCTATCAACTACTAGGTGGCAAGTCTCTCAAGCGCTCAAGCCTATAACCCAAGTTCTTACAAGTTCTTACAATGCAAAGAAGCGTTGTCGGCCGTTAGCGTTGTCAAAGGTTCTCCAAGTTTGTGTAGAGCGATTGCCAAGGGATCGAACGCCTGTCGGGTAGAAAGTGGAGCTTGGACAGGCTTAATTTAGTAGCAAAAGGTTAGCAATAATCCAATCGGTGAATGCAAAATTGAAGAATTGTTCAACGTCTAGTCACTAGTTCGACTCTAGGCTAGCAAGGATCGTGACTCAAAAGCTGAGGTCGGCGACAAGATAGCTCACAAAGCAGATGAAAGAAAAATCAGCGAAAAAAATTCGCGAAAGAAGGGAACTATCTCAAAAGACTGGGATCTTGTGAAAACAGGTTTAGCACATAAAAATTTTCGGATCTGTTGACTTTTTTTTTTTTTTTTTTTTATGAACGATCCGACTGCTTTTTCTTTCAAGTGCTATGCGGCGGAAGACGATCGTGTGACGATCAAGGCAGTGTGGCGATCGATCAAAGGGCGACCCGGGAGGCGACGATCGGCTAACAGTGGGCAACTACCAAAGCGGCGCGACGATCGGAGGCAACGATCGGCTAACAGTGGGCGGCCGGTCGGCGGCGACGATCGGGAGGCAACGATCGGCTAACAGTGGGCAACTGATCGGCGACGATCGGGGCGACGATCGGATGAGAAGAAAGCCGGTCCGAACACCTTTTCTTTTTTTCAACAGATTCGGGACCGACACGGAACACAACTCAAACGGAACACAACTCGAAACCGCTGGGGAGACAAATTTTTCTTCCGACCTGGAACTAGACTAGAATTCAAAGCAACTCGACACGACGATGCAACCAAAAATTCAATAACGCAGCGGTAATCGAAAGGAAAATGCGAGGCTCAAATTGTTTTGGTATGGGGAGATCCAATCGATGGCGCTTCTCCGACTATAGGAAAGATATCAATCTACTAATCTAGGGTAAAGAATTCTCACCGAGCAACCTGGTTTGCTCGATACCACTTGATGGCGCCGTGATGGCACTATGGGTGTCCCGATCTTTCGATGAGAAACACCACGATCGATTTGTTAGAGTCGACTTTGACGATCCGACTACACCGTCGACGACGATGCGCCTTAGCAATCGCTAAACCAACTCCAATGGTTATTGATCTTGCCGTGGGCACGATCAACCTGAACACGGTTCAATTCCTGCAAGCAACCAAGAACAAGCAAGAACAATAGGATAAGCAATCTGAAATTGCGGATAAAGCTGGAAGCGAAACAAAGTGGAGTCTTATTGACGATCTTGACAAGGTGGTCTGTCCAAAGACAACTCGCAGGATCAATTTTGCACTTGGCTAAACTAATCAAATAAAACCCAAAACCCTAAGGAACCGATGTCTGGCTATTTATAAGAGGTAGGGGCGTGGGAAACACGTCCAAAGCAGAGGATACCAACTACAACTCTATTACAAGGCCCAAGGCCCACGTCTTCTCGATTTGGAAAAGTGACGCCAATTGTTTTGCAGATTCCCGTCGACTCGGACGGAATTTAGGGATGGGGTCAGATCCGTTGGAAAGAGGACGTCGAAACCTTTCAAACCAGTACTCATAGACCCCAAACACCCTTGTGGATCAAAAGTTATGGTCATTTTAAGTTGGTGCTGTCCCGGAGGCCGAATCCGAGTATAACTTGTGCACCAGAAGAATTTGCTTCATGCTTGATGTTTGGAAGTCCTTCTCCTTGGTTCCTAAGGACAATAAAATCATCACGAGGATTAAATAGCATTCCATTCATTAAATTATATGTATGCAACCCGAGGAACGCATTCACCTGGTAATTGAATTGTCGTGCCCGAGCTCGAGTAATTGGCCCTTGTATGATATTGTTGGTTTCCATTGGGTTTGTAAGTATGGCCGTATCCATGGTAGTGATGTCCTCATCATTGTTCAATCGAGATAGATTTGCTACCAGGACCCTTTCCAAATACTACTTTCAGATCCTTTACCAGAGAAAATACAAGTGTCACACTGCGATGTAGGGGCTTCTCACGTTTCTCTTCTGTCCCATCGAAATTCTCACCCTTTCTTCGTAACACGTGCTTCGTAGGGAGGAACCTACGGTGGCCCATGTACACGACCTTTCGTGAGTTTTTCAGATACTTGCTGTCTGTATCCTCTAAGCACTAGATGCAGGCTTTATATCCTTTGATAGATAGGCCCGACAGGTTACCAAGTGCAGGCCAGTCGTTGATGGTTACGAATAGCAATGCACGTAGGGTGAAGTGCTCTCTTTTGTACTCATCCCACACATTTACACCATCGTTCCACAACATTAGCAGATCTTCAACCAATGGTTTAAGGTGCACGTCGATGTCGTTTCCAGGTTGCTTCGGCCCTTGGATAAGCAACGGCATCATAATGTACTTTCGCTTCATACACAACCAAGTAGGAAGGTTGTAGATACATAGAGTCACAGGCCAAGTGCTGTGACTGCTGTTCATCTCGTCGAACGGGTTCATCCCATCTGTACTCAATCCAAACCTTATGTTCCTCACATCCTCAGCAAAGTCCAGGTACTTTCTATCGACTTTCCTCCACTAGGAACCATCAGCGGGGTGCCTTAGCCTTCCATCTTCCTTACGATCTTCTTTGTGCCATCGCATCATTTGCGCATGTGCTTTGCTTGCAACTAAATGCTTCAACCGGGGGATTATAGGGAAATACCACACCACCTTAGCGGTGAGTCTCTTCTTCTTACGCTGCCCATCTTCCTCACCTGGGTCATCACGTCTGGTCTTATACCGCGAAGTTTTGCAGACCGGACAAGCTTCCAAATCCTCATACTCATTGCGATAAAGGATACAATCATTACAGCATGCATGTATCTTCTGTACCTCTAACCCCAAAGGGCAGACAACTTGCTTGGCGTCATACGTAGTGATGAGACCATGCTCATCATAGACAGAACTAACACTGCATACATATGGTCATCACCAAGTGTTGCTGCAATTATATCAACTGCATGCTTTCATCGACCCCCACCTTGGCCAGGACCATTAAGTTGGCGACACTTCACGGCATCCTCTACTTCGTATACATCTACTACGATGGTTCCATCTGCATGGCTTTATCGACCCCCACCTTGGCCATCCTTCTTCATCTTCGTCGGTTCAAGGACCATTGACTCGAGCTCGAGTCCTTCAACTAAATTATCAGATCTAAAGCCATACTTGGGAGAAGATGATGAACTTGAGTCGATGACGACTCAAATGCAAGAAGGGGAGGATGATGAGGACATCACTACCATGGATACGGCCATGTCTACAAACCCAATTGAAACCAACAATGTAATACAAGGGCCAATTACTCGAGCTCGCGCACGCCAATTTAATTGCCAGGTGAATGCGTTTCTCGGGTTGCATACAAATAATTTAATGAATGGAATGATATTTAATCCTTGTGATGATTTTATTGTCCTTAGGAACCAAGGAGAAGGACTCCCAAAAGTCAAGCATGAAGCTAATTCTTCCGGTGCACAACTTCAACTCGGATTCGGCCTACGGGACAGCACCAACTTCAAACGACCATAACTTTTGATCCACAAGGGTGTTTGAGGTCTATGAGTACTGGTTTGAAAGGTTTCGACGTCCTCTTTCCAACGGATCTGGCCCCATCCCCAAATTCCATCCGAGTCGACGGGAATCTGCAAAACAATTGGCATCACTTTTCCAAACCGAGAAGACTTGGGCTTTGGGCCTTATAATAGAGTTGTAGTTGGTATCCTACTGCTTTGGACGTGATTCCCACACCCCTAGATTTCATAAATAGCCAGACTTCGGCTCCTTAGGGTTTTGGGTTTTATTTGATTAGTTTAGCCAAGTGCAAACTTGATCCTGCGAGTTGTCTTTGGGCGACCACCTTGTCAAGATCGTCAATAAGACTCCACTTTGTTTCGCTTCCAGTTTTATCCGCAATTTCAGATTGCTTATCCTACTGTTCTTGCTTGTTCTTCGGTTGCTTGCAGGAATTGAACCTCGTGTTCAGGTTGATCGTGCCTACGGCAAGATCAATAACCCGCCGCTGGAGTTGGTTTAGCGATTGCTAAGGCGCATCATCGTCGTACGGTGTAGTCGGATCGTCAAAGTTGACTCCAACAAATCGATCGTGTGTTTCTCATCGAAAGATCGGGACACCCACAGTGCCATCACGGCGCCATCACGTAGTTTCAGGCAGCGTGTTACCATCTGGAAGCAAGTTCTTTATGAGGCATAACAACTCGTCGAATCTCTTATCAAACAATCTATTGGTCGCCTTCCATTGCAACAGTTTTAGTGTCGTACGTAATTTTTTGTGGCCCTGTCGGCAGTTTGGGTACAGTAGTGTTCCGTGGTCCTCCCATAGGTGCTGGAACTTTTTGTAATGTCTTTCATCGATGTATTGTCCCTCTCCGTCAAGCAGCATCTGTGTAACATCCCAAAATTTGCTTTTAATCTAATTAGTGTGTTTCTGGGTTTATTTGAATTTTTCAGAAATTATTTAAAGTCCTCGCTGTTAATTCGGATGGAAGTCTATTGAACTAATCACATTAAATAAATGTCACGCATTTTCGCATAAGCATAAAATCTAAAATTTTGTTGATAATTAAGATAATTAGTAGACGAGAGTGTTCGCTTCAAATATTTTCGAAAAACATGTTTTTTAACGTAAGTCGTTGATTTTACAAAAATGCATGCAGTGTCTGATTCATCGAAGAATTTTTACGAAAAATCTACCGGTCGAAAATCACGAAACCAATCAAGTTAGGTTCCAAATAGTTGTAGTATTTTAGAGAATTTTTTTTCCAAGATTTTTGGGACTATTTTACTATTTTATCCTATTCGTTTTCTCTTTTGGTCACTATTCAAACATGAATAGCAGGGTACATCACGTATTGAATGCAGTCTCCATTTCTCCCTTGATTACGTTCGGCTGTTGGTGCATGAGCGCTTTTGGAAGCTAAATAACTCAGCCGTTCTCCATTCCTTTGCATGTGTGTGCTAGCCGTTTCTACTTCTAGCCGTATTAGTAACTTCCAATTTTTCTTAACCGTTAGTTGCTCTTCAATTCCTATGCGTGAAATACTCCTCCCATTTCCTTGCATGCTTGGACATTTCTCTAGTAATGTTCAGACCTTAATTTCCAGACGTTTCCTCATGCCTGACTGTTTCTCTAGTGAGGGGAAAATGCTGCTCGTTAAATCATCTCATTGAAAACTAGTAACGTAGTGCACTAGTGAATCAGTTAACGTGTCCATTGTAAATCCTTCCCTTTAAACGTGCGTGAAGTGAAGACTAGTAACGTGACCACCAGTGAATGAATTTGTTAACCAAGCCACTACCATGCATGTAGTTGGATTCTTTTCCTTTAAATAGGTGAGAGCTACTCCACGCGCAAGATGCTATTTTCCAGACGATTTGTTTTCTTCAAACCGTAGTGCACCGCCGCCGTGGTCGTCACCGCCGCTATCACCGTCGCGAGCACACCTTCCGGCTACGTCGCCTTCTTCCTGCGCTTCAACGGCTGCGCCCATCGCATAGCATCGTTCGGTACTTTTCTTTATTTACGCGCGATCGGTTCCGTTGATCAGTAGATCTAATTTTTATGTGTTTGTGCATGTAAACATAAGTATCGTAGTGTTTTGTTTCGACACTCTCTGTTGTTCAACGGTAGTTGCATGATTATGATATTGTGTACCTATTTTCTATATATATATCTACCATGTTGTTTCTCCGCGTAGCACGCACGTAATTACAATAGCCGTAGTTAGTATACATACATATATAATTACTCGCTAGGCGCATGCTTGTGTAATAGCCGTAGTCGCCATCCCCACCGTCGCCGCCGACTAATTCCGGTTGACTGCGTTCGCCGCCGCCGTCGCTGTCTCTGGCCATTTTTACTAGTGTGTGTAAATCGAATACCTTCCCATGCACGCGCACGAGCCCTCCCTCACGCCCGAACAGACCTGCTGCAGAACAAAGGCAAGCTTGCATGGGAAAACTAGAAGACTAGTTGTACATGTACTTTTTCTCGAAATTGCTAAATTTGTTATTTTTGCTACGATTACGTTTTAAGTCCAAAGCTGTAGGCAACAAATTTTGTAATTTAGTAAATATTAATACATTTCTACGAGTATTTTTACTGGAATTTTATAAACAAATTTATACTGTTAAATTATTTACGGAAAGTCCAAACTTACTAATTTTGTATCTTTTAAACTATATGTCCAAAAATTCCAAAATAAATTTTATAAATCCTAGAAAATGATAAACTAATTGTCCGGAAGTTTTAGTGAAATTACAAGCTAGTTTGATTTGTAGTATTTTTTCTGCATGTGTGTTGTATGTTGATTTGCGTGTTTATTTGGGTTCTTTATACATTGCAGCGTGAGACGTCGAGCTGTGTGAGGACCCGAATTTCAAGATCAAGCTCGGACCAAGACTCGCTGCTTACGAAGGCAAGTTGTGCTTTGACCATATTTCTCCTAGCTTTTGAAAATATATTTTGTTTAAGTTATGCATGTTATGTTGATTAAAATAAATAGTTTAATTTGGGATAACTAGTTAATCAACCTAATTGTTAATTCCATCCTTTTTAATAACATTTGTATGCCATATATTCCATTGTCACCTTAAGTTGGGATTAAAATAGTTGGATGTTATGATTGTGCCAACACGGGAGGCTAGACCGTGAATAGTTGCTTAGCTATGGTTACGTGAAATATGTTTCAAATGGCAAAATAATATTGACTAATGATATATGGAATGAATTTTGGAATCAGTGTGATCTTGCCACGTGATGATGTGAAGTGTAGGTACCCTTGTGGTTCTACATGGTAATTGATGTTATTGTTGGCATGCGTTGCACAATAATCAAGCTGGGGTGATAAATAGATTTAGACCAGGGCAAGTGGCAAGAATGATAGGGTGGGCCATGATTGGCACCGGAAAGTCGTTTTGGTTCTTCGGGTAGTCTTGCCACTGGTCACCCTAAGGACTTAACCTTGCAAGCCTTTGAACTGGGTCAATCATGCAGCCACATGTCTGTAATGGGGCGGACCTAGTTGAGTAGGTTGCTAATAACTTGCATTTGGTACCTCAGGGTGTCAACTATACCTTTTGTGTAGTTGAACGGGGGAGCGTCTGGGTGCTACGGCTAGGTACCCTATCCAACGGTTGGCTGACCTATACTTCACTGCTTTGTACTAAGGGAAGGGATAGTGTGCAACAACCGGAGAGGTCCACTTGTATATTTTGTGGCTTCTTAATGTCTTTGTTATTATCACTCTTTCGCATACTCTTGTATGTCTATTCATTGCATACGTGTTGAGTTGATCTTATGTTGTTTGTAAATTGAATAACCTATGCAGAGTGTAAAAATCTATTCGAATAGCCGAGTCCACTGTGATCGACAACGCTCGGGGATTACAATCAAGGGTTAGACTTTCGAAAATAAAATGTGGGAATGGGTGGTTGTAGGCCGTAGATATCTGCTAAAGTGATTTAGGGCTTTGTGCCAAACTGCTTGGAAAAGATATTGATAACTTATTGTATAATATGGTTTACCGCTTTTGAATCTATTAAGATTATTTAATCAAAGCAAAATGTTGTTTGATGCAAAATAACCACTTAAGCCCTTCCTTTGGAAGAAGCCATGCATATAGTAATAGAATTGCACCTCTGTGCATGACTTGGTTGAGTATGTTGTATACTCATCCTTGCTTCCAACACAATCATCGATTGAAGACTACAACTTTGAAGAAGGCGAAGTTCCACGAGGAGGCAATTATCTAGGAGTTGAACCTTGTCGGTTGCCTGTGGCGTATTGATGGGTGTCACCGACGCGTTTTCATTCATTGCTGATTATTTACTTTTGTTATTGTAAGCCCTGCGTGGCTGAACATTGTAAGGTAACCTTAAGGTCTTACAACAATTTATATTAATGTTTTGAAGTACTTTATTTATATTTCCGTTGTGTATGATTGTGATACTCAACCACTGTACCACTGTGTGTACTAGCGTGATCCTGGACTAGTACAGAATACACAGAGGGTCCGAATTTGCAGATTCGGGTCCCGACAGAGGTGGTATCGAGCCATACCGATTGTGAGGTTTTGACCCTAGATAGATTGGCCGTCTTTAGGAGCTTCAAAATTATTTTTTTTTCTAAAGAGAAAATTTAACTTGAACGAATAATATGCTCATGACTTATCTTATTCTTCTATTCTCTCCTCTTTGCTGAAACTTCTATCCTTTCCTTCGGTTTAAATGGAAATCTTACCTGAGTCGTTCTTAATAGTCTACGTTGTTTCACACTTAAGGAGAAAGTACTGGATGTTGTTGTCAACCCTGAAGATCATGGAGTGAGGAATCATCGAGCTCGAAGAGAAGTAGATTGATGAAGTCTTCCCGAAGCTTGAGGAACTAGTGCTTTGGTAGTCAGTGAGACTCATGTGTGAGAGTCGCGTCTCTTAAGATGGGGAGTTACCCTTTTAGACGCTAGATCATTGTGTGCTTAGGAAATTTGGTTCTTCTTTGATTGTTGAGTGTGCAGTATGCGTTGCATAGCTTTTAGGCTTGTGTAAGCAACCATACCAAGTTCTTAATAATGTTTGTATAAGTTTTGGGTTAATCCTGCTTCCTCGCACTAGGATCCTTGAACCTTACCTTTGCTTTTCCCTCTTAACTAAACCTTGGTGTCAACAGATGGAAGGGATCGACCACACCAGTGTTTCTGAAGCAGTTCAAGTCAATACAGTTGCTGCTACCATTGAAAAAGCGGAGACAAACAAGCAGCTATCTACCGTACCGACATTAATTAATCAGAACTTGAATCAGTTTATCACCGCTCAAACCCAGCTATTGCAGATGGTGATGCAACAGATGAACGCTAATGGTGCTAAAATCAATACCCCTACAACTACAGACACAACAGCTTGTCGCAACCAAAGTTCTCCTTGTTTATGAAGACTAAACCACCCACATTTGATGGATCGGCCACTTCGAGAGATGCAAAAATTTGGCTTCAGATCATAGAAGAGAAGCTAGCTTTGGTGCAATGTGAGGATAGAGAAAAAGTTCCCTATGCTACGTGCCAGTTAGAAGGAAATGCATTAGCCTGGTGGAAAGATTTCTATGCCACTTTTGAGGATGGACATACCATCACTTGGATGGAGTTTGCCACCGTCTTTTCGTCAAAGACTTCCTGTCGTCGAAGACAAGTGGAACAATAGTAAGACCAGTGGAAGAAGGGTACCTCCGCACCTGATACTGTACCTGGTTGTTGTTCTTTGAAGTGTTGCCAACCAAACAAATCAAAAGACCGTGCATGTATCCGTTGTGGAGAAATAGGACACACTGCTGATGAACATGCAATCAATTGTTCCAGCTGTGAAGGGATCCATCTACTTGGAGAATGTTCCATGAACAACATCACATGCTATCTTTGTGAAGGCCAAGATCATTGTCCAGCTCAATGCCCCCTGGATTCACTAGTGACCGCTGTGACTCGGCGTCAGCGAGAGGATTTTCGAGCCGTCATTGCTCAAGAGTTAGCAAGGAGAGAAGGATTGTCATCTGCACTTACGGTGCCGCATGAAGAAAAGAAGAAGCAGCATGTCAACCTTATCAGTCTACCTCAAGAAGCTAGTGATACCTGGTCACCATGGAATTGTTTTCTATGTGGTGAAAAAGGCCATTGGGCTAGAGAATGTCCCCTTAATCCAGCAAGACAACTCAAATATTCCTGCCACCACTGTGGTGAGTTAGGTCATTTTGTGAAGGAATGCCCCCAGAAAGATCAAGCAACTTCTGAAGTCATGATCATTCCGGAAATTGGATCAGTTAAGTTTATAGCACCAAGAGTGAGTGGTAATACCATGGAAGCAACTCGCTCAAGGTGTCGGTCGAGGCAAGAAAGATTGGTTAACAAAACCCTTGTTCTCGGAGATGGACACAAGGAATTTGAGGACAACTGCAAGCGTCAGAAAACTTGTCAAGAAGGATCACCGCAACAGCAAGTGAAGAGTGCCCCTCAGCAACTCAATGATCATGCTGCTCATACTTTGTTCGAGACAATTTCACCCGTGCCTCGTCTGGAAGGTCGGAGTTTCCCCAACACCCCCAAGCAGAAAAGTTCTCGAGCAAGAAGTTTATTGTCTAGAATTTGCTATGCTTGTCGCCAGCCGGGACATTTTGCTAACAACTGCCACCAGAAGAAAGTGGTCACCGCAGATCGCATCAATCTCAGTTCTATCTCTATCAAGAATAGAGATATGTCAGGAGGAAGCCAGCAGACATCATCCAAGCGTTGCTATTGCTGCAATAAGCCAGGACACTATGCTAGAAGTTGTCCTAAGAGAAGTTGTGATACACCTGCCTGTTTCAATTCCAGTTCTACACCTACCAAGACATAAATACCAGGAGAAAATTGCAGAACAAGTCGCGCTGGAGATACGCAACCCTTGAGAAATGTTCAGATGCAGAAGAGGTGTGCGAATGAAGACCCTACTGAGGAAGTCCAGGGCATAAGATTTCTTTAAAAAATGTAATGTTTCATGCTTATGAGAGAGTGATTAGTTGAGAAACCTTTGTAAGAATTCTCTCATAAAAAAATATAATATATAGCTGGATTGTGAGCATGCTGATATGTAAAGTTTTGAAGCAAGAGTATTAATAAAGATCAGATGTCTTCATAAAGCAGCTAATAATGAGTTGTGTGGAATGATAGCCATAGAGCTAGAACTTGAGGCTATGAGCACAGTGTGGTGTCATGGTATGAGCCACCGTTTGTTGTGGTACAGGTAACATGAAGGTGAGCCTGAAGGTTGTTGTTTTGAGATAAATCTTTAGTGTGTGGAAGGTTGCCAATGTCAGTATAGACAACTCGTAGAGCATGTACAGCTGATATGTTTGGTTACTCATTGTATTGGAAACCAAGACCTTAGATGCTAATCTTAGAGTGGATTAGTTATCCAAGCATAAGGTGGTTTTGGTTTGTGGTCACCGAAGTATGTCAGTACTCTCAGGTAACCGTAGTTCTGGATGGCCAGTTGATGGTCAATAGTGTGAAGCTGCTAGTCGAGAGAAAGGACCAGTGATCAGCAAATACTCACAAGTGCATCCCTAAGACTTACTTGGTATACCACCAGGCAGAGATAGCGAGTTGTGATCAAATGGGTGCCAGTATTTTCCCAATAGCTAAAAAACCCTATCAGAGGGCTGTCAATAAGTGGATAGAGATGAAGGAACCGATCGAGGAGATGTTTTGGAATTAATCAAGGATTACAACATAGGAATCTATTACCATCCCGGCAAGGTTAACGTGGTAGCCGATGTCTTGAGCCGGCAGAGTCACAACGTGAATATACTAATCAGGGAGAATCAGGACGAGATATGAACAGGAGTTAGAAGATTTCGTGTATTCCAGAATTACACCTCTCAAAGGAATCAGAAGGTTTTACACAAAAGGGAAGCTCACACCAAGATACGTTGGTCCATTCAAGATTCTAAGTCGAAGAGGTGAAGTTGCTTATCAGCTAGAATTTCACAATTATGAGTAGGAGTACATGATGTTTTTCACATTTCACGCTTGAAGAAGTGTTTGTGAGTACTGAGGAACAAGCACCTCTGGAAAGCCATCGATTTGCAAGAAGATTTGACTTATAAGGAATACCTCATCAAGATTTTGGACTCGATTGATTGAGAGACAAGAAATAAATCAATCCGCTTGCAGAGTTCGATGGAGTACTCACCAGTAAGCGAAACGACTTGGGAAACCCGAAGAAAACATGGAGAAGGAGTTTCGAGCCTATTCTCTAGTTAGCCTCGAATCTCGGGACGAGATTCTGTTAAGGGGAGGTTTGTAACATCCCAAAATTTGCTTTTAATCTAATTAGTGTGTTTCGGGTTTATTTGAATTTTTCGAAATTATTTAAAGTCCTCATTTGTTAATTCGGATGGAAGTCTATTGAACTAATCACATTAAATAAATGTCACGCATTTTCGCATAAGCATAAAATCTAAAATTTTGTTGATAATTAAGATAATTAGTAGGCGAGTGTTAAGCTTCAAATATTTTGAAAAACATGTTTTTAACGTAAGTCGTTGATTTTACAAAAATGCATGCAGTGTGTCCGATTCATCGAAAGAATTTTTACGAAAAATCTACCGGTCGAAAAATCACGAAACCAATCAAGCGTTAGGTTCCAAATAGTTGTAGTATTTTAGAGAATTTTTTCCAAGATTTTTGGGACTATTTTACTATTTTATCCTATTCGTTTTCTCTTTTGGTCACTATTCAAACATGAATAGCAGGGTACATCACGTATTGAATGCATTCTCCATTTCTCCCCTTGATTACGTTCGGCCTGTTGGTCTGCATGAGCGTTTTGGAAGCTAAATAACTCAGCCGTTCTCCATTCCTTTGCATGTGTGTGCTAGCCGTTTCTACTTCTAGCCGTATTAGTAACTTCCAATTTTTCTTAACCGTTAGTTGCTCTTCAATTCCTATCGTGAAATACTCCTCCCATTTCCTTGCATGCTTGGACATTTCTCTAGTAATGTTCAGACCTTAATTTCCAGACGTTTCCTCATGCCTGACTGTTTCTCTAGTGAGGGGAAAATGCTGCTCGTTAAATCATCTCATTGAAAACTAGTAACGTAGTGCACTAGTGAATCAGTTAACGTGTCCATTGTAAATCCTTCCCTTTAAAGCGTCGTGAAGTGAAGACTAGTAACGTGACCACCGGTGAATGAATTTGTTAACCAAGCCACTACCATGCATGTAGTTGGATTCTTTTCCTTTAAATAGGTGAGAGCTACTCCACGCCAAGAGGCTATTTTCCAGACGATTTGTTTTCTTCAAACCGTAGTGCACCGCCGCCGTGGTCGCCACCGCCGCTATCACCGTCGCGAGCACACCTTCCGCCACGTCGCCTTCTTCCTGCGCTTCAACGGTTCGCGCCACCGCATAGCATCGTTCGGTACTTTTCTTTATTTACGCCGCGATCGGTTCCGTTGATCAAGAGATCTAATTTTTATGTGTTTGTGCATGTAAACATAAGTATCGTAGTGTTTTGTTTCGACACTCTCTGTTGTTCAACGGTAGTTGCATGATTATGATATTGTGTACCTATTTTCTATATATATATCTACCATGTTGTTTCTCCAGAGCACGACGTAATTACAATAGCCGTGAGTTAGTATACATACATATATAATTACTCGCTAGGCGCATGCTTGTGTAATAGCCGTAGTCGCCATCCCCACCGCCGCCGCCGACTAATTCCGTTATTGCGTTACGCCGCCGTCGCTGTCTCTGGCCATTTTTACTAGTGTGTGTAAATCGAATACCTTCCCATGCACGCGCACGAGCCCTCCCTCACGTCCAGAACAGGACCCTGCGCCGAACAGTGCAAGCTTGCATGGGAAAACTAGAAGACTAGTTGTACATGTACTTTTCTGGAAATTGCTAAATTTGTTATTTTTGCTACGATTACGTTTTAAGTCCAAACTGTAGGCAACAAATTTTGTAATTTAGTAAATATTAATACATTTCTACAGTATTTTTACTGGAATTTTATAAACAAATTTATACTGTTAAATTATTTACGGAAAGTCCAAACTTACGAATTTTGTATCTTTTAAACTATATGTCCAAAAATTCCAAAATAAATTTTATAAATCCTAGAAAATGATAAACTAATTGTCTGGAAGTTTTCGTGAAATTACAAGCTAGTTTGATTTGTAGTATTTTTTCTGCATGTGTGTTGTATGTTGATTTGCGTGTTTATTTGGGTTCTTTATCATTGCAGCGTGAGCGTCGAGCCGTGTGAGGACCCGAATTTGAAGATCAAGCTCAGGACCAAGACTATTTGCTTTACGAAGGCAAGTTGTGCTTTGACCATATTTCTCCTAGCTTTTGAAAATATATTTTGTTTAAGTTATGCATGTTATGTTGATTAAAATAAATAGATTAATTTGGGATAACTAGTTAATCAACCTAATTGTTAATTCCAACCTTTTTAATAACATTTGTATGCCATATATTCCATTGTCACCTTATGTTGTGATTAAAATAGTTGGTTGTTATGATTGTGCCTACAGGGGAGGATAGTCGTTGAATAGTTGCTTAGCTATGGTTACGTTATTTATTTTTCAAATGGGAAATTTTTATTGACTAATGATATATGGAATGAATTTTGGAATCAGTGTGATCTTGCCACGTGATGATGTGAAGTGTAGGTACCCTTGTGGTTCTACATGGTAATTGATGTTATTGTTGGCATCGTTGCACAATAATCAAGGTGGGGTGATAAATAGATTTAGACCAGGGCAAGTGGCAAGAATGATAGGGTGGGCCATGATTGTGCACCGGAAAGTCGTTTTGGTTCTTCGGGTAGTCTTGCCCTGGTCACCCTAAGGACTTAACCTTGCAAGCCTTTGAATCGGTCAATCATGCAGCCACATGTCTCAGAATGGGGCGGACCTAGTTGAGTAGGTTGCTAATAACTTGCATTTGGTACCTCAGGTGTCAACTATACCTTTTGTGTAGTTGAGCGGGGGGCGTCTGGTGCTACGGCTAGGTACCCTATCCAGCGGTTGGCTGACCTATACTTCGCTTTGTACTAAGGGAAGGGATAGTGTGCAACAACCGGAGAGGTCCACTTGTATAGTTAGAGGCTTACGAAGGCTTTGTTATGATCACTCATTCGCATACTCTTGTATGGCGATTCACGGCAGACGTGGTGAGTTGATCGTATCTTGTGGGTAAAGTGCATAACCTCTGCAGAGTGTAAAAATCTATTCGAATAGCCGAGTCCACAGTCTTTGGACAACGCTAAGGATTACAATCAAAGGGTTAGACTTTCGAAAATAAAATTTTGGAAAGGGTGGTTGTAGGCCGTAGATATACGCTAAAGTGATTTAGGGCTTTGTGCCAAACTATTTGGAAAAGATATTGATAACTTATTGTATAATATGGTTTACGCTTTTGAATCTATTAAGATTATTTAATCAAAGCAAAATGTTGTTTGATGCAAAATAACCACTTAAGCCCTTCCTTTGGAAGAAGCCATGCATATAGTAATAGAATTGCACCTCTGTGCATGACTTGCTGAGTATGTTGTATACTCATCCTTGCTTCCAACACAATCATCAGTTGAGAAGACTACAACTTTGAAGAAGGCGAAGTTCCACGAGGAGGCAATTATCTAGGAGTTGAACCTTGTCGGTTGCCTGTGGCGTATTGATGGGTGTCACCGACGTTTTCATTCCGCTGCTGATTATTTACTTTTGTTATTGTAAGCCCTGCGTGGCTGAACATTGTAAGGTAACCTTAAGGTCTTACAACAATTTATATTAATGTTTTGAAGTACTTTATTTATATTTCCGTTGTGTATGATTGTGATACTCAACCACTGTACCACTGTGTGTACTAGCGTGATCCTGGACTAGTACAGAATACACAGAGGGTCCGGATTTGCAGATTCGGGTCCCGACAATCTGGTCTAGGTCATCATCGCCAAACTCCCCCAATGTATCTTTGAACGAACCGTGTTGGATAGCAACATGGATATTGTTGTCCCCCCTCTTCTTCTTCTTCTTCACCATCTTCCCGTATAGTCTCTTGTTCACCGGCTTGGTCTAACAGGTATAGCTTGGCATGAAACCTCTTGAGAGCAAATGGAAGTGAAGGTGGCTAGATTTTGGCCACTCCTTCTCATTCTTGCAGTCTATGCATGGACAACATATGTAGCCTGACTTCGTGTATGCATCGGCCGCACGAAGAAAAGATTGCAAACCCTGCAATAACTCCGTGGAGCGTCGGTCCATGTACATCCATCGCCGGTCCATCTACATTATGTTACATCAAGGCAACTGTTAGCTCATTTTCCAATAATGAATTTTTGAACATTTCCCAAAATACATATTAAATCCATATTAAATTTATTTAAAAAAATTAGGTGGATAAATTTAATTTTAGGTGAAATTTCATTAAAAAGTTAATATTTTTAAAATATCAATACTTCATTACATATTTTGAAAAGGATTATTCTTTATATATCTAATGTCTTCAAATTCCTCGATAATTTTTCAATTTTCATGATAAAATTTCATCTTGTTATATAAATTGAATTATTTCTTCTTTGCTTAATAAAAATAATAAATCATACACATTCCAACCGATCGATGGAACCAAAACCAAAATTTTAGCTAGATCATACCTAAAATGTAAGAATTGGTAGATCAAAGCCTAAATGCAAAAATCTTCATCGATCGATGGAACCAAAGATTAAATTTGAGCAAGATCCACACCTTCAATGCGAGCTTCATCTAATCCAAGCAAATTCCAAACTTACACAATAATTTATTGCAACCTACATAAAAAGATTGAGCTAGATCTCTACATTCTTAATCTTTCATTAATCATGAGAAAAGATCAAATTTTCTTCACATTTCAAGCAAAGAAGAAGCTCCATTTTACACTAAATGTAGTGAGGAACGATGTTACTAACCTTGGTTAATTCCTCTTCGAGTAAAATGACCAAAATTTTGAAATTTTGGCAGCACCTCCCCCTTCTTGAAGCTTCGGCGCTGCACTATTTTTGATCGAGCACTGTTCTTGATCGGGCACAATGTGGGGAGGAGACGAGGGAGAGTGGATTCAAATAAGGCTACTCAGTGCCGGTTTAAGAGAACAACCGGTACTGATGTCCCCGAGGGTAACGGCTTATGGGGCTTCAGTTCCGGTTGATGTTACCAACCGGGACTGATGCTCTAAAATTAGTACCGGTTGGTTACACCGACCGGTACGGACGTACCTACGCTGATTATTACCGGTTGGTGTAACCAACCGGTACAGATGGAGAGCATCGGTACCAGTTGGTACTGTCAATCGGTACAGATGTGCCCCCCAATACTAGTAAACATTGAACCTCTAGCTATCGCATGGTTTTGAAATCCAAAATGTTAAAGAAAAAAATCCGATTTTCTTCCGATTTTGACCGATTTTCTCTTGATTTTCACTGTCTTATTGAATGTTTCTCGAAGCCGATTTTTTTGAGCGATTTTCTCTCATTGTGGCATAATTATTTTTGAACGTTTTTTTAATGTTTCATAATTTTTTTGAATTTTTGAATTTAACGGTTGAGGCGGCGGGAGACGCCCAGGGTTGAAGCGGCACCCATAATTTTTGGCTCATTATTGCCGCAACAATGGCTTTCTTCTTTACATTACCATATTATGAAAAACCTACTAAAGGCACGAAAATACTAAACCTACTAAAGGCACGAAAATAGAAGGTAAAACATGATACATAGAACATATAATATTATATTCATTACATTATATTAATTACAATAGTTAATAACATAACAATATATTAATTACAATATATACATATAATATACATCGGCGGGTGGTGGGTGGTGCGATCACGGATACCACCACTCGTCATTGCCGAGGAATTTGTCATTGTCGTAAATCGCGCGAGTGCTGTAGTAAATGAGTAAGTAAATCGATGACATCTTCGTCGTCATCCTCCTCCTCCGACGAGCTCCCCCAGCGGATTTTGGCCTCCTCCTCCTCATCCTCCCGCTCCTCCTCTAGGGGTGGTGGTGATGGAGCGCCAGAGGGAGAAGAAGGAGAAGGAGCTGTCATTTTAATCAACTATATGTCTCACCCGTTGATGCTCGTATGTCTCCCTCACTCATCTCATGTTTTTATATAGGTGGTCTGGATCGAAATAGGAAGAGACGAAGCACTTCAATTCTGATGAACACAAAGAGTTTTATCGAAAAGGAGCGTGGGGCGAGATCGAGAGGGCACGCGGGGGAGACGAAGAGTTGACTATATTAATCCGGTTTAACACACCAACCGGTGTTGATGTGGGATCATCAGTACCGGTTGGTTAAACAAACTTGTACTAAGCAGCCTTGCTGAGTAGAGGACTGCTTAGTACTGGGTGGTGTAACGAACTGGTACTGATGTTAGACAATCAATACCGGTTGGTTAGTTAAACTGGTACTGAGGTGCCCCCCAGACCATTAGACCATTGAACCGGGAGTGATGTAATTGTCAGTATCGGTTCATGCATAACCGGTACTGATGGGCCGGTATAGAAAGCCAGATCTATAGTAGTGACTACAGATAGAGCAACACCCATCCCGTTGCATGGACGCATGCGTGCACTGGATACATGCTGTAGTGGATCCAAATAAGTGGCCATTATCTTTCTCTTTTTTTGTTAATTTAGGCCATTGAAACAGTAATTGTCCACTTAATGCATGCATGCACTAATTTTAGCCTCCCCTTTGGTCATGTTCGCTACACGCTCGTGAATACCGGACGCGTTTTTTTAGCTATACGGAAGGACCAACGTGATATGGCTCGCATGTCATTTTTTTATGCTCTAATGGATTTTAGCCGTTAGTGTATTTTATTTATTTGATATTATAATTTGTTTTTATATTATTTTTTATATTTAAATTTTAGGACAAAATCATTGTCAACATTGTTTTACTTAGCGGCTACAAATAATGTGATTAGTGCTGTCTTGATAGTTGAATGAGATAAGGTTCAAAAATCTGTATACTATTAAAGTATAAGTAAATTGTCCGTCTTTCCTCATCAACTTAAGCTTTTGGGTGAACTAGCTGGTGCATGCAACTCAATATGGTACCGGAGCCAAGAGGTCTTGATTTCAAGATTCGGTTGGTGCAATTAAAAAATAATAATAGCAGCCCACTTCTATTCCATGTCTTAGGCCTGAGGGAGCCTACACGTGATGAGGAGTGTTAAAGTATAAGTGAACTGCCCGTCTTTCCTCATCAGCTTAAGCTTTTGGGTGAACTGGCTAGTGCATGCAACTCAATATATACTATGTAAGTGAAGTTTTACATAGGCCTAAAGAGCGATACCCTCATATTCAAAAACTTCTTTATTTCCTATTAATGGTTTCAAGGAAATTAAGATATTATTCTAAATCTCATCGGATTACAGTACCTCTATCCTTTGCCTTAGGAAATGTTCTTCATAACTAGGAAGCAACTAGTCAAATTACTAAGTGGGCAGTTGAACTTGGGTCTTTTGACATCCATTTCGTTGCCTGATCAGCAATTAAGTCCCAGATTCTAGCAGATTTTATCACCGAATGGACTAACAATGAGTCTAGGACAGAATTCCACTAATATCGACCACTGGACCTTATACTTTGATGGTTCTAGAGAACTAAGATGTTCGGGAACTGGTATAGTGTTGGTTTCACCTTAAGGTGACCAGTTACAATATGTAATCTAGATACAATTCCCTGCTACCAATAATGTAGTAGATATGAAAGTTTGTAGCTGGGTTCTGAGCAGCAAAATCCCTTGGAGTCCATCAACTTTTAGTGAAAGGTGATTTGCAATTAGTCATAAACCAGGTTAGCAAGGAATACAGGACGTCCAATGAGGTAATGTCTCACTACCTGGATAAAGTAAGAAAATTGGAAAAAATACTTCATTAATTTCGAAGTTCAATATATTCCATGAAAAGATAATCTTTTAACGGACCAGTTAGCAAAACTAGGCTCCTCACGATCACCTGTTCTAACAGGTGTGTTTCTCGAACTATCTATACTTTCTATAGATACTCACATAGAAGAGTCCTCCACCAGGGATCTGGTCGAAGTCCTTTAGCAGAATTCGGATTGGGCTAAACCATTTAAAGCGTATCTAGAACTTAGAACACTGCCCGAGGAAATACATAAAAAAGACAGATTGATTCTAAAGTCATAAATGTACAAATTACTCAACAATACTCTTTACAAAAAAGGAACTCATACAGTTTTGATAATATGTATATCCCAAGAATAAGGGATAACATTACTCCATGAGAGGCACCGGCTAGTGAATTTGTATAGGTAGAAGGGGGGTGCACGCTCCCTCTCCTCGAACGGCTTGCTCAGGCGAGCACAAGATGTATACTGGTTCGGGCTGAACGTCCCTACTCCAGTTCGTGTGGGGTGGATCGTATTGATTCTTGATTGTCTTTACATGCTCGCCCTTCCCCCCTTTTTATAGACGAGGAGGAAGGTTACACTGTCGGTTAGAAAAGAAAGGAAAAGACTGTCCCTAGGGGGCCTTCCCTTCCTGTGCTCATGGCCATCCGAAAGTGACGGGCTGATGGGACTGGTCGCCGACTCCCCCCGCCCTGCTACTGGTCGCCGTAGTCGCTGCGCCGCTCGTAGTAAATGCGGGGGTCGGGAACTTGTGCCGCTACGTCATCGTCATTATGGACAGCATTTAATACGCTCGATACGCAATAAATGACGTCGCTTCTCAGGGATATCGGAGACTCGGTCGTGACTTCGGTCCCTGCCCGGCGGTCGTGTCTTCGGGCCTCGACTGGCCTGGGTCGGCCCATGTGTCTTCGGGCCTCGACTGGCCTGGGTCGGCCCAGGTGTCTTTCTGGGCCGCTGGGGGTACCCATGGTATGGGTACTCGTCAGTAGCCCCCGAGCCCCCGGGCGGGTCGGAGAGGTGCCTGGGGGTTATGTTCCCGTGCCGTGGTACGCCTGGCTTGATCAGAGTCTTCGACCGGGTGAGCGCGAGCGCACCCGGTGGGTGTAGCCCCCGAGATGGTTGGAGAGCAGGTCGGGGGGTTACGCCCTGTTCGGTTGTTGCTTCGCCGTGCCTGGATGGGTTTGGTCGGGAAGAATCTTCGGCCGGGTGCGCGCGAGCGCTCCCGGTGGGTGTAGCCCCCGAGCCCCCGAGGTGGTCGGAGAGCAGGTCGGGGGGTTACGCCTTGCTCGGTTGTCGTTTTGCGGTGTCGGAGAGGTCCGATCGCAGTATAATTCTGCACCCGGGCGGCCACGTTACCGTGTTAAAGGTAGTCGCCGGGTGGACAGGTGGCACGCGGGCCGCGGCACCAGGCGCCCAGCGTGGTGGTCGCCCCGGCGGACACGTGGCGTCCGGGCCGTGCCGACCGTCGTATGAAGGCTGGTCGCCACTGGCGACACGCTGGCGCCGCCGTGCCGCCGCGCTGTGATGGCTGGCCGCCCGGCGACACGCTGGCGCCGGCCGTGCCGCCGGCCTTGATGGCTAACCCGCCGGCGACACGCGGCGCCGAGCCGTGACGGGCGCGCGATGGGCTAATCGCCCGGGTAAGTGGCGCCCGAGCCGTCTGCCGCGCGTTAGATAAATGGTCGCCCAGCGGCACGTGGCGCTTCAGCCGTGCCGCGACGCGCACTAGGTGGTCGCCGGTGAGCACGTGGTGCCGAGCCGTGCCGCCGGCGTCTGTCGGTGAGTCGCCCGGCAGCGCGTGGCGCCCGGCCGTGCCGGGCGCGATGGGTGTCGCCGGCGGACACGCGGCGCCCGGGCCGTGCCACCGGGCGCGCAGTAGATGGTTGCCCTGGCGGGCACGTGGCGCCCGTGCTTCGTACGCTTGTGCTCGATCCGGGGCGGGGTTAGTTGCGGCTCGTTTCACGCCGGAGCTAGGCGAGTTGTGGCTCGTTTCACGCCGGAGCTAGGCGAGTTTGCTATCGGGTGGAGGGGTTACCGTCTGTCCCACGTTTACGCCCCGTCCGCAGGTGTGGGACCTGGAGGGGGTGAGAGACGCGCGCTTGCCTTCGTCGGCTCGAGCGCCGTTCTCGCGGAGCTACTAGCGGGTGATCCGAGTGGAACCTGGAGGCCCCCTCGTGAGGGGGTCCCCTAGCGGACGATCCCGGCGTGGGCGTCCGACCCCACTGGGGGGCGATCCATGAAGAACCTTTCCTTACTCGATCCCGTATCGGTCCCCGGGTCGTTCGCCAACCCAGGGTGCAGTTGACTGCCGCCCGTCGACGGGCTCCGCGGGAGAGTGTGAGGTGTGGTCTCGGACGTGAGTTAAGGCGATTGGGTCGTCCGCCGACCCAACTAGGGGCCCGCTGGGGGCTCACCTCTGCCTCACCCCTTGCTCGATTTTGCTAAGGCGGGGCCGGATCCACTTGGCGGCCGGGTTTCTGCACCTTTCAGCGTTGGCCTGGGCCTCGGATGCAAGCTGTCGAGCTTCTTGTGGTCTCAGAGCCTCAGCAGCCCAGTGGGCCCTCGGTGCCGTTTATCACGCCTCTGGCCCAACCCGGAGGTAGAGACCGAGAGGTGCTGGGAGTGCCGTTCGAGGTGGCGCCTGTCCTTCCTGGCGGTCTTCTGACAGCAGTTAATGCGTAGTGGGGGAATTGGTAACTGGCGTACTTACAGTGACGTGACATTTTATCGCGGCGCGGGGTGGTTTCCTCAACCCGCATTTGCTCGATTCCCGTTGGTCTGCCTCCTATATACGGGGGAGAACGGGAGAGGCCGCGGCGCCATACGCTTTTGCTTCTGACGCTCGAGACTCTTGCCTTTGCCTGTGACGAAAAAGGGAGGGGAAAAAAGAGAGAGAGAGAGAGAGAGAGAGAGAAAGAGAGAGAGAGAGGGAGAAAGAGAGAGGGAGAGAGAAGGTTTTCACCAGTTCCCTACCGTCGCTTCAGTCTGTGCTTCGAGGATGTGGCCGGAATGCTCCACCCGTTCGTCCCGCGTAGTTGGCTTGGAGAAGAAAGGCTTTCTTTCGCCGCGGGACGTCTCCGGGTGGCGGATTCCGACGACGGGGGCGGCTCCCGAGCCACATGCTGACGAGATCGTGGCGCATGCTTGGTTCTATGAGCGCGGCTTTGGGCTTCCCCTCCACAGGTTCGTCCGGGGACTCCTCTTCTATTATGGGGTGGAGGTGCACCAACTCAATCCGAAGGGCGTGCTGCACGTCGCGGTGTTCATGGCGCTGTGCGAGGCATTTCTTGGCATCGAGCCGCACTGGGGGTTGTGGAAGTACTTCTTCTCCAGTCGTCTGGTGAAAGACAAGGCGATGAACCAGGGGGCGGCCTTCGGAGGCGCGGTGTTGTACTTGCGCTCCAATCGGGCGCCGGAGTACATCGACCTGGAGCTCCCTAAGTCCAACCGGGGCTGGCATCCCGAGTGGTTTTACATCAGGAACGCGGGAAACAGCGCCCCGCGTTTCTCCGGTCTGCTCCCCAAGGGCGGAGAGTGCTGGGCTTGGGGACCTGACCGGAAGGAGCGGCCCAAGGTGCAGTGGATCGTCGAGAAGATCCGGGTTTTGAAGGAGCGCGGTTTGAACGGTAAGGCTGTTGTGCGCTCGTTCATGGAGAGGCACGTGCAGCCCCTTGCGGAGAGGGCGCATCCCATGTTCGAGTACACGGGGCCATCCGACCCCATGAGGATGCTGGACTCCGAGCTCCCCCCGACAGAGGTCGACGCTCGGGTGTTCTCCGTCTTGGGTGGCGGCTTGTCCGTGGCGCTGTCCCAAGCTCCCGCACCCTTAATGGCGGGTCGCGGCTCTGACTTGGTATGGTAGAGGGCTTCCCCGCCTGCTTTCTTACTTTGGCCGGTCTGACCGACTTTCCCGTTTCTTCGCAGGGGCTTGGCCGGGTGACTTCTCGGCTGGACCTGCCCGGGGAAAAAGAGGCGAGGGCCCAGGCTCGGGAGGCCAGGGAGGCGCGAGATGCCGCTCGCAAAGAGGAGAAGGAGAGGGCGGCCGAGCCGAAGAAGAGGCAGTGGGAGGCGAGGCGATCCCGCGGTGAGGACGTCTCCGATACGACCGACACGGGATCGGGCGACTCGGAGTCGTCTTTACGCTCTGAAGGCGAGGAAGGCGACGGCAGGCCCCTTGCGTCTGACACGGGGCCGGACGCTGGAGGCGGTGCGGTCGAGGTGATGCGCGGCTGCCGAGCCCCAGAGGGGTGGTGCCGGATGCCCGGGGAAAACGGAGGACCGACGCATCCCCACCGGGAGGTCCGTGAGGCGGAAGAAATCTTGTCTGGCGCTCGGCAGTAAGTACTCCTTCCGCTCTTGGCAAATTTTTGGGCTTCAAGACTGCCCTCGTGTTTTCCTAACTCGTCGTTGCGTGCAGGGTCTACACGGGGGCGGTTGCGATGGTGAGTGCGCAGCCGGTGGCTCCCACGCAGGGGTTGGAGCCGCCGCCAGCGTCGTCGGTAGGCGCCTCACCGGCCAAGGTGGACCGATCGGGGGTTGCGGTGCTCCCCGCCGGGCGAGCACTGAGTCACCGTGCCGAAGCGATGATCGCCACGGTGTCGAGTCGGTGGCGGCGATCGGTGGCGGCGATCGTGAGCCGTCGGTCGTGTCGAGTCCGAGGAGGACCACAGTGCTCGAAGTCAGTGAGTCGCTTTCGGAGGGTGAAGCGGGCGGGGAAGAGCTTCCACCGCCCCCATCGGGGACCCCTCCATTGGGCGCGGTTCTGGTGCCGGGGTTCGCCGTGCCGTTGACCCGAGGGCCCTCCCTTCCGGCCGAAGCTACGGGGGAGGTGGGGGCGGAGACAGTCGTCGGGACGGCGCGGGAGGAAGTGGTCGTTGTGTCTCCGCGAGCAGCCAGGACGTCCTCTCTCGTTCCTATCCCGCCGTTGACCCTTCCGGGCTCGCCGCCGGTAGTTTTGGATGACGAGGCGGAGGGAGACGAGTGGACCGCGGTTGGAGAGATCTGCCGGCGGGTTACGGCCGAGGCAGACCAGGTTCGCGAGGCGCTGTCGGCTGTGCTCCAGTCCTTCAACGCGAGGCTGGGGGTTGTCTCCGGGGAGACCTTTCGGAGAGTTGAGGTAATTTGCTTGTATTATTTGCACGTTCGCCCTTTTGGTCGGTCGAGCTGAGGGCCGTCGGATGGTCTTGTCTGTAGAGCTTGAAGACCCGATCGCTGTTCAAGTCCGGGTATATCCGGGTTCAGAACTAGCGGGGGTCATCCGCCGTGTTGGATCACGGCCGATTGTGCTCCGAGCTGTCGGATGCTCGGGGAGCCTTGGGCCGTGAGCAAACCGAGGCGGCGAAGGCCCGCCGGGAGGCCGAGGAAGTCCTGCTACGGGAGCACCGAGCGAAGCAGGCCTCGAACGAGAGGGCGTCCGAGCTTGAACTTGTCCTAGCGGAGGCGGTTCGGGCGAAGGAGGGCGCCGAGTCGAGCGCTGCCCGGCTCGGCGGGGAGCTCGAGGCGGCGCGGAAGCTCGCGCAGGACACGTCCGCGGAACGCGACACCGCTTTGGAGCGGGGCGAACGCGATCGGGCGACTCGGGTAAAGGCCGAGGAGGAACTCCGTGCCTTGGTTGCTTCTACGTCGGGTAAGTGTCTTCGCTCGGCGCCTACATTTGGCTTTCGGGTTGGCTCGCCGCATCCTTTCGGCGCTGTTGGCTCCGCGCAGAGTTGCAGAAGAACCTTGGGAGCGCCACAGAGGCACGTAGAGTGGCGGAGGAGGCGCGTGACCAGGCGGTCGCGGCGCGTGATAAACCATCACGGCAGCGACGCGCCTTGACGACGCCGGTGGTATCGAGACGGACCAGGCCGAGCCGACGTCTTTGCGGCGGTCGGCCGATATCCGCGATCGGTGTCTTTGAGGCCGGAGGGCTCTCGACCAGGCTCGAGCTCACTGGAGAGCGCCCTGGCCAGCGTGCCCGACCACGTGGAGGCTTCGGTGGTAGCCGGCGCTGTTCTTGGGGCTACTTCGGCACTGGTTTGCACGCTTTCCTACTACGACGGTATCGACCTCATACTGTCAGTAGCGGGGTCGCTGCAAACCGGTCTGAAGAGGAGGTTGACGCCTTCGAGTTCCGAGTCGAACCACACGCCAGGGCGATCGCCGATCAAATCTCTCCGATCGAAGTCCTTCGTCGGGACCTGTAAAGAAAGAGCTTAAGAAAGGTTGGCCGTGCGGGCCTGTTAGGGTTTGGCTTTATGCTTGATTTTCGTGCTCTCCGTTTGTGATGGACACTTTACCGTCCATAGCCTTAGGGACCACGGGGGTCGGGCGTAGGTTGGTATGTTCATTATAATTTTGTGGAGTCGGGGAAACAAGGGAAGGCTCCGGAACAAGGCACTTGGTTAGTGCGACCGTGAGGAGGGGTGTTCCCGACCAATCGTGGGTCGCTCCGCTTTGGGCACTTCCTTCTTCCATTAAGCGTTACTTCGCAACCATAGCGGCGAGCGTAGTATGCGATGCTTACGGTTGAAGGGGTTGCCGTTCGGGAGGATCCGACAATTGTTGGGTTGCCGAGCCTATGGGGACTCTTGTAGCCCCGAGTGGTGCGGGCGGTTCGGTCGTTACATTGTGCACCACTTGAAGGAGTAATAATGGGCGTAAGGGAAAGAGTGTCACTTATCTTTCCCACGATGGGTCTTTGTCGAGTTTTTACCGCCGTCTACGGTGTCGACACCGGCGCGGAGTTGGATGGGGCGCGCGGTTCCCGGGATATCTTCATCAATGCGGGATATCGGTGGTGCTTCGGCTTCCGCACCATCAGCGTCGAAAAGGTGCGATCGTAGTAAATGCTGGTGGGGGCGCCTTGACGCGTCGTTTCGTCTGGCTGCGGACCGCCTATAAATAGGCGGACGGCAGGCGGTGCGACTTCATCTTTGGTTGAAGGCTTGTCACTTGGTTTGTTTCCATGGCCACCCCGCCTTCCCAGCCCCACTCCAAGGACGAGAGCCCACCAACCGACGAGATCGACTGGGACGCCCTTGAACAAGAGGCTGTGGACGAGGAGGAGTTGGGACGGCCAGCCGGCCGTTTCGTAGTCGCGGCTCCGTCGAACGACGGGGTTGATTGGGGGTTGCTGGAGTGGGAGGCGGAGGAGGAGCGGGAGCAGCAGGCTGCGGCTGTTGATCCGACAGAGCCGCTACCGCGTGCGCCCCAATGGTTGGAACAGAACGCCGTTCCTCCCCGTGCCCCTTCTCCTTCGGGAAGCTTGGAGTCTACCGCGACATCAACGCCGGCGCTGATAAACGTGCTGCCGATCGCCCCGATCGTGCTGCCATTCTCCTCGTCGGCGGAGGATGCTCCCGTGACGGGCCCCAACTCCCCCCAGGAACCATAGAGGTCACACAGGGGGGGTGCAGGGCGCGGTTATCATGCGGGGATCGATGAGCTCCGGTGCTTCTCCTGCTGCGTGGAGGTCGGCAAGATCCGGCGCGTCCGGGCAGATCGGGCCTCTCCTACCGCAGTACCTCAGGGACCCGACCAATTTCTGCCGTGCTTTGCGGCAAAAATTGTGCGGGAAGCTCAAGGCTGCGCCGGGGCGGGACGATAAGTCCGGAGATCAACGGCGACGAGGAGAACCTCAAATAGGGATAGAATCTTTATTTAGAGTCTTTGTTTTCGGTGAATGTAAATGTTGTTAAATCGGAAATAAAAGGTGCTCAGAAGTTTTGTATTTTGTTTTCCGCTATTTTTTGGTTTTCTATCGATGAAACGTGGCGGGATCGTTGTCCTTGGGTCTGCGGGGACCGTCCGAGCAGCGATCGGTACGTTTCAGACTTGACCAAAAAGTAGGCAGAAAAGGTCACGTGGAGACTTAGCGCGAGCGTTTTTGTACTCTGATTTTGCTCATCGGGTCGGTTTTCCGAGCGACCGCGTTTTATCCGGCTCGGGTACTTTCTTCCTTCGTAAAATACCACTTCGCAACCGTAGCCGCCAGGGCGTAGGTCGTGGTGTTTAGGTCGGGAGAGAAAGTTCGTCCGATCGGGTGAACCTAGCGGCTGTCCGGGAAACCGATCCGACCGGTTTGAGGATTTAAGTATAAACGCTACGCGTAGACTCGATCGTGGGTCGGGCTGCCCGGGGCAAGTAAACGTGAGCACAACTGTAAATATGTTTTTAGAAAGAAAGGAGGACTAAGGGTAGAATTGCCTTAGCTTTTCAATATTCCAGGCGTTGGACGTGACGTTGCCATCGGGACCCTTGAGCCGGTAAGTGCCGGGTCGGAGGACCTCTACTACGGTGAAGGGACCTTCCCAAGGAGAGGAGAGTTTGTGCTTGTCTTTGCTAGACTGGATCCGGCGCAGAACCAGGTCGCCTATGTTGAATGCTCGCCCTCGAACCCTTCGGTTGTGGTAGCGTCGTAGTGCTTGTTGGTACTTGGCTGAGCGGATGACGGCCACATCCCATGCCTCGTCGAGCTGGTCGACGGCGTCTTGCTGGGATTCAAGCCCTCGGGTTTCGTCAAAGGCTTGAACTCTTGGGGCGTCGTAGTCCAGGTCGATCGGCAAGACGGCCTCGGAGCCGAACGCCAAGAAGAATGGCGTAAAACCAGTCGATCGGGTCGGTGTGGTCTGCAGGCTCCAGAGCACGTGAGGCACCTCTGCCGCCCAACGTCCCGCGTATTTCTTCAGTCGGTTGTAGATCCGCGGTTTAAGCCCTTGGAGGATCATACCGTTTGCGCGCTCGACTTGGCCATTGCTCTGTGGATGAGCAACGGCTGCCCAATCCACGCGGATATTGAAGCTATCGCAGAACTCGAGAAACTCCTTCCCTGTGAACTGCGTTCCGTTGTCGGTGATGATGGAGTTTGGTACACCGAACCGATAAACAATGTTGCGGAAGAAGTCCGCCGCCTGCGCCAAAGCGATGGTTGTGATCGGCTTGGCCTCTATCCATTTGGTGAATTTGTCCATCGCGACCAGTAAGTGGGTGAAGCCCCCGGGCGCTCTCTTAAAGGGCCCGACCAGATCGAGTCCCCAAACGGCGAAGGGCCAGGTAACAGGGATCGTCTGGAGGGCTTGCGCCGGGAGGTGCGTCTGTCGAGCGAAGAATTGGCACCCTTCGCATGTCCGTACGATTTGTTCAGAGTCAGCCACGGTGGTTGGCCAGTAGAAACCTTGTCGGAAGGCTTTCCCGACCAGGCTTCGTGACCCTGCGTGGTGTCCACAAATCCCGCCGTGGATGTCGTGGAGCGGTATTTTCCTGGTCGGCGGAATGCACTTACGGAGGATCCGGAGGAGCTTCTTTTGTAGAGGTAAATCGCCGACCGATCTGAAGGACTTTGCCCGCCGAGCGGCGGCGGGCCTCGATCGAGTCGTCGGGAGAGAGCCGTTGGCCAGCCGGTCGATGAAGGGCTTCCTCGATCGGCGCCCGGTCATCGGGCGTCGTGGCTGACTCGAACGGCTCGGCCTCAGTTCTTTGGTCGGTCGGCGGAGGTACCTTTGGCGAGCTGGCCGTCCGATTGTCTGAATGATCGGGCCGGACGGATGCTTGGTGCAGGTCGAGGATGAATATCCCTGGTGGGACTGGCCCTCTGCTGGAGGCGAGGTTGGCCAGATTGTCGGCCTTGCCGTTGTTTCGTCTGTAGCTGTGATGGAGTTCAAACCCCTTGAACCTTTGCTCCAGTTTGCGTACCTCTCGATAGTAGGCCGCCATCCGGTCGTCATGAGGCTCCGCGGCCTTCATGACTTGGTCGACGACCAGCTTTGAGTCGCCGTGCACGTACAGTCATAGAGCCCCGAGGTCGGCAGCGATTCGGAGACCACTTACGAGGGCCTCGTACTCGGCGACGTTGTTGGTTGCGTCGAAAAGCAGCCGGACGGCGTACTTGAGTTTGTTCCCGAGTGGGGAAATGATGACGACCCCGGCGCCAGCTCCGTTTTTGGTGAAGGACCCATCGAAGTACATCGTCCAGTACTCGGGGTCTTCGAGCGGAGGTGGTGCCTGGGCTTCGGTCCACTCGGCGACGAAGTCGACCAGAACTTGAGATTTGATCGCGGTCCGAGGGACGTATGATATGTCGTGGCCGTTGAGCTCGAGTGCCCACTTAGCAATCCTTCCGGAGGCGTCGCCGTTGTGGACAATCTCACCGAATTGCACCTACGGGTATCGTGCCTTGGACTCGGAAAGTACTTCGCTAATGAAGTAGACCGGTCGTTGGACCCGGAGGACCCGTCCCTCCTCTGCTCGTTCCACGACGAGTGCCGCGCTAACGACCTGGGTCGTGGCGACGATGTAGAGGAGCAGAGGCTCTTCAGGCGTCGGGGCGACCAGCACAGGGGGGAGGTCAGGAGAGTCTTCAACGCGTCGAAGGCCTACTGAGCCTCCTTCGTCCAGCTGAACCGGTCGGATTTCCTCAGGAGTTTGTAGAGAGGCAAACTGCGTTCGCCGAGGCGGGACATGAAGCGACTTAGGGCCGCTAGGCACCCCGTCAGCCTCTGGGCTCCCTTGAGATTGCTGATCGGCCCCATCCTTAGGATCGCGGAGATCTTGTCTTGGCTGGCTTCAATGCCACGTTCGGAGACGATGAAGCCGAGCAGCTTTCCTTTGGGTACCCTGAAAACACACTTTTCGGGGTTGAGCTTGATGCGGAACCGTCGAAGGTTCGCGAAAGTTTCTTCCAAGTCGGCGATGTGGTCGCGGGCCTTTCTGGTCTTGACAACGATGTCGTCGACATATGCCTCGACGTTGCGGCCGATTTGGTCGGAAAGACACGTTTGCATACATCGCTGGTATGTAGCACCCGCGTTTTCAGGCCAAACGGCATCATCACGTAACAGAACGAGCCGTACGGAGTGATGAAGGAGGTTGCGAGCTGGTCGGCTTCCTTCATCGCTATCTGGTGGTAGCCTGAGTAGGCATCCAGGAAGGACAGGGACTCGCACCCCGCGGTGGAGTCCACCACCTGATCGATGCGGGGCAAGGGGAATGGATCTTTCGGGCATGCCTTGTTGAGGCTTGTGTAGTCAACACACATTCTCCATTGCCCAGTTTTCTTTTTGACAAGTAAAGGGTTTGCTAACCATTCAGGGTGGTGAACCTCTCTGACGAACCCTGCAGCCAAAAGCTTGGCGATTTCCTCCCCTATTGCCGTGCGCTTTTCCTCGTTGAAGCGGCGGCGGCTGGCGACCGATGCAGACCCAGGTCGGACGTTCAGGGAGTGCTCGGTGACTTCCCTCGGGATCCCTGGCATGTCGGACGGCCTCCATGCGAAGATGTCCCGGTTGGCGCGGAGGAAGTCGACGAGCGCGCTTTCCTATTTGGCAGGAAGCGTGGCCCCGACCCGAACGGTCTTGGTCGGTTCCTTGGGGTCGACCTCGACCGCCTTCGTATCCTCGGTGGATTTGAAGGAACCTGATCCGGACTTGCTGGAGTCGGGAGCAGACTGTTGGGTCTTGGCCCGGAGGCTGGCTAGCTCGGTGGACGCGACGACCGCCGAGGCCAACTCGCAACCGCTTTTCTCGCAGTTGTAGGCGAGCTGGAAAGATGCGGCTATGGTGATTACCCCACGCGGCCCGGGCATCTTCAGCTTTAAGTAGGTATAGTTGGGGATCGCCATGAACTTTGCGTAGCATGGTCTCCCCAGGATGGCGTGGTAGGAGCCGGGGAAATCCACGACCTCGAAGGTGAGGGTTTCGGTGCGGAAGTTGGCCGGGCTCTCAAAGGTGATGGGCAGGTCGACCTGCCCGAGCGGATGGGCCTGTTGGCCAGGGACGACGCCGTGGAAAGGCGCCCGGCTCGGTCGAAGGCTTGAGCGGGGGACCCCTAGGGCGTCGAGGGTCTCAACATAGAGGATGTTGAGACTGCTACCGCCGTCCATGAGTACCTTGGTCAGGCGCTTGGTCCCCATGACGGGGTCGACAACGAGCGGGTATCTCCCCGGTTGCGGGATGTGATCGGGGTGGTCGGTCCGGTCGAAAGTGATCGGGGATTCCGACCACCGAAGGTACTTCGGTACGGCGGGGCTCGCGGCGAAAACCTCGCGGCAGGCGAGCTTGAGCTGCCTTCGATCGGCATAGCTTGCCAGTCTGCCGAAGATCATGAGGCATCCATCGGTTTCAGGGAACCCGTCGTCCGCCCCTTTGTCTTCGGCGCTCGGTGTTGGATCCGGCTTCTTTCCTTTCCCCCGGGGCGTCGTGGGGGCTCCGGAAAGGAACTGCTTCAGGACTTCACAGTCCCGGTACTTGTGTCTGACAAGGTATCCGTGGTTCGGGCACGGATTCTCCATCAGTTTTTCGAAGTGGTCGGGGGCCTGCCGGTTTTGTGGCTTCCCCGACCGCTCGGCGGCCGCGACCACTCGGTCCTCGCGGGCCTGCTTGCCTTGGCGCTTCCGCTTGTCGGGGCGGTCGGAGGATGGGCTGGCCTCAGCGCCTGTCCCTCGCTTCGACTTCCCTTTGTCGAAGATGACGTCCACGGCCTCCTCGCCTGAGGCATGGTTGGTGGCGACGTCCAAGAGCTCCTTGGTGGTTCTGGGCTTCGCGCATCCCAACTTGTGGACCAGGGTCTTGGACGTGGTGCCGTAGATGAATGCCCCTACGACATCGGCGTCGCGGATGTCGGGGAGCTCGTTGCATTATTGGGAGAAACGCCGGATGTAGTCCCGGAGGTTCTCCCCTGGCTGCTGTTTGCAGCTCTTCAGGTCCCAGGAGTTCCCAGGGCGCTTGTAGGTGCCCTGGAAGTTACCAACAAAGTGGTGTTTGAGGTCAGCCCAGTCCCTGATGATGTTGGCGGGCAAGTACTCGAGCCATGCTCGAGCCGAGTCCGCCAAGTAGATGGGAAGGTGCTGGATGACGAAGAGGTCATCCGTTGCCCCCTGCCCGGCACGCGAGCCGGTAATCCTCCAGCCATACACTGAGGTTCGTGGCCCCCGTGTATTTGGCTATATTGACTGGCACCCGGAACCTGGCAGGGAACCTCGCGCCGCGAATCCCTTGACAGAACGCCCATGGTCCGGGACCATCGGGGCTCGGGCTGCGGTCACATCGCGGAGTGCTGTCGGCGACGTACGACCGGGCCGGGTCGTTCCCCGCCCTTCTTCGTGCTTGGAGGGTGGCACGAGCGTCGCGTCCATCACCCAAGCGTTGGCGCACCGGGGTGCGCGATGCCTGGAGTTGTCCAGAAGGCGACGTCGCCCTTGTTTCGCTCCGTCGGCCTTGGACGTTGTCGCGGCGCGGGCCGTCTGAAGAGGCGCCCGAACGCTGCGATCCGGAGCCATGCACGTGTTGTGCGGCCGCTCGCTCCACCAGACCCCAGAGGTTCTGGTGGGTGGCCTTGGCCGCAAGGTCGTCTGGCTCGGGAATGCCGCGGAGCAATATTGCCGCTGCGGCGATGTTTTGGCCAGCGTGGGGGAAAAACGACGAATCGTCCGTCCCTTTAGCCAGCTGGTGGTGGACCTGACGTGCGCGAGCGCGCGCGCCGTCGGGTGCAGGTGGAGCTGCGTGCGGGTACTGCTCCAGGTCGGCCTGGAGCTTATCGAGCTCGGCTTTTTGAGCCTCCAGCTCGTCGCGCCGCCGCTGAAGGTCGGCGCGGCGGGCCTGGTGGTCCTCCTTGGTGAGTTGGAGAGTCTTCGGTGTAACGGGGGTTACACAGGGGTTATTTGCGCCTGCCGCGGTGTCGGGCTCGCGGTAGCGCGGTCTGTTCCTGTCCCTTCCCCTGCTAGACCCGTGACCGGAGGAGTCATCCGAATGGTTGGCGTCGGGAGTCGGCACGTGGCCGACCATCGCCACGAAGTGCGAAGTCATAGCGGGCGTAGGCGCCACTGGCCGTCGCCTTCGCGCACTGTCCAAGGTGGTGGGGCTCTCGGGGTGCCCTGGCGTCGGGGCCCGCTCGGGAGCCTCGAGCCGGAGGTCACTGAGAGCGCCGGAGATAGCGCTAAGGTCCACGGGTGACGCTTGGCCCCGAAACACGGCGGGGACAATCACTATCTGTCCCGCTGTGGTGGTGACGAAGTCAATAGAACCGAAGCGGATCGACGCTATCGGCATGGTGGTGTTGAAGAAGAAACCATTGAGGAAGCTAAGTGGGAAGGCAACGGCGACGACGTGCACAGGCCCCTACCTGGCGCGCCAACTAGCCGGTGTTTGAACGCCGGCTAGTGAATTTGTATAGGTAGAAGGGGGGTGCACGCTCCCTCTCCTCGAACGACTTGCTCAGGCGAGCACAAGATGTATACTGGTTCGGGCTGAACGTCCCTACTCCAGTTCGTGTGGGGTGGATCGTATTGATTCTTGATTGTCTTTACATGCTCGCCCTTCCCCCCTTTTTATAGACGAGGAGGAAGGTTACACTGTTGGTTAGAAAAGAAAGGAAAAGACTGTCCCTAGGGGGCCTTCCCTTCCTGTGCTCACGGCCATCTGAAAGTGACGGGCTGATGGGACTGGTCGCCGACTCCCCATATCTGCTGGTCGCCGTAGTCATTTGCGCTCGTAGTAAATGCGGGGGTCGGGAACTTGTGCCGCTACGTCATCGTCATTATGGACGGCATTTAATACGCTCGATACGCAATAAATGCCGTCGCTTCTTAGGGATATCGGAGACTCGGTCGTGACTTCGGTCCCTGCCCGGCGGTCGTGTCTTCGGGCCTCGACTGGCCTGGGTCGGCCCATGTGTCTTCGGGCCTCGACTGGCCTGGGTCGGCCCAGGTGTCTTTCTGGGCCGCTGGGGGTACCCATGGTATGGGTACTCGTCAGGTGCCCCCCAGACCATTAGACCATTGAACCGGGAGTGATGTAATTGTCAGTATCGGTTCATGCATAACCGGTACTGATGGGCCGGTATAGAAAGCCAGATCTATAGTAGTGACTACAGATAGAGCAACACCCATCCCGTTGCATGGACGCATGCGTGCACTTGGGATACATGCTGTAGTGGATCCAAATAAGTGGCCATTATCTTTGTGATGCCCTAGAATTTGAGAGCGATCCTAGGGTTTTCTTTCTTGGTTGTTCCGGAAAGAAAGAGGGTTTTGTCGGGGAATGAAATAATTGAAGATTATGCGGCAATTTAATATTAAAAATTGGAGTTTTGGGCTAGTTTCCGCTGGGCTGAGGCAACCTGGGCCTGGGCCGGGAATTCCTTTTTCCCCCTCTCCTCCCCATGCCTTGGTGGGCCGGCCCACCTCCCCCTTTAAGTGGCGCCCCCTCCCCCCAAACCCTAAGGTGCCTCCCTTCCTCCCCCCTAGCAGCCGCACCCCCTCCTCTTCCTCCCCTGCGTGGTGGCTCAAGATCCACCGCGAAACGCGAAGGAGAAAACGAGAAGAGGATCCGTGGAGGCGAGGAGGACGAACAGATTTCCGTTACGGGGATCGTCGTGCGTTCTTCGTGGGTTCGCAAGGGGGAACTCAAGGTAAAATTTCCAATCTTTTACCCCTGTTATACCTAGGGATTAGGAGTGTATTAGATCTGGTGGTGAGTGGTTTGGATGGATCTTGATGGGGGAGAAGGGTAGATGTTCACGTGGTGCTGTTTTTGGAAGGGAAGATTGTGCAGCGCGGATTGTTTCGCGTTTTACGTGGCATAGATGATTTTTCCTGCAAAAACCTATAACTAGAAAGTTGTAGATAACTTCGAGACCTAGCTTCTGTAATTTTTTCAGAATTTTTGGGTTGTCGGTATGAGAGTTATCGCTGTTGGAAGATGATGAACAGAATCTGGAAACAGATTTCGTCCACTGTGTTGGACGGTTGTTTAGGCATATTTAACAGTGGAATTGAAATTTGTGACCTTCATGAAAGTTGTATATCTCGTCAATATATATCTACTGTAATTTTTTTGTATTTTTATGAACAGTAGAAAAAAAGATACGAAATTGGGAAGAGAGGGTGCTGCTGTTCGATTCGGACAGATCGGGGTTTTTGGCGTTTAAATGGGAACGGGGAGTAGGAAGCGTGTGTTTGAATTGTGTGATGAATTGTGATGTCGCTATGTACTGAAATAATGTTTGTTCAGGTGGTGCCACTGCTGGGCGTAACTAGGTTCATCGTCCACGTCGGTAAAGGCAAGTGGAAGCAGTTGTATTGTTAAGCTATACATTGTTGTTTGCTTCGCCTTCACTATAAACTCCAATTACAGCAATCATACATGGTTTAATCACTTGCTTTGAGGTAAGGTGAAGAAGGATGTTGTTTACCGGATGAATTGTCTAAACATTTCATCTCTATGATATTTGTTTTCTATCCATGCTATATGATGATATGCAAACATGTGGACTCAGTGGGAGGAGTTATGAATGAATTCATGCATGAAGCATTAACTGCATAATCATGCATTGGAAGTTTGTCAACGCCAGCGTCTTGCGACCGTGCAGTACAACACCGTGTGTTCTGAGAAAGGGCACGGTGAGGAGGAACATGGCATAAGCATGTGCATCAATCATATGCATTTCTTGAAGTGGTGTGGACTCTTTGATGTGGTATTGTATATGAGGAATGTGGACTCTTTGATGTGGTATTGTATATGAGGAATGTGGAATGATAGATATATGGTGGATGTTTTATTTGTATTAGTTGTTCCGCTTGCTGAGATTACCCAATCTCACTACTTGCTGTTTTGATGTTTTCAGGTAGCGCACGTGAGTCGTAAGCATGAAGGGTGGGCTAACAACACAATAAATTTTCTGTTGTCATCACGACTCACATGATCTAGTGTTTTAAATAATTCATTAGTTGGATGCAATTTTATTTCATTTAGACCTATTGTTGTTCCCTTTAAACTTGTTCTCGTTTATGGTTGTCCCTTTATAGATGTATTTTATTTATGGTTAATACCTGGTTGAATTAGACTCGTTGTCTCTAGTTTTGATGTCGTGATATTATTCTTATTCGAATTGCTTCCGTACTATCCTGTTTTAGGGGAAATGTTGTCGATCTGTTCTTGTACAACAGTTTAGATTTATAGGGTGTTACAATCTTTCTCTCTTTTTTTTTGTTAATTTAGGCTATTGAAACAGTAATTGTCCACTTAATGCATGCATGCACTAATTTTAGCCTCCCCTTTGGTCATGTTCGCTACACGCTCGTGAATACCGGACGTGTTTTTTTAGCTATACGGAAGGACCAACGTGACATGGCTCGCATGTCATTTTTTTATGCTCTAAAGGATTTTAGCCGTTAGTGTATTTTATTTATTTGATATTATAATTTGTTTTTATATTATTTTTTATATTTTAATTTTAGGATAAAATCATTGTCAACATTGTTTTACTTAGCGGCTACAAATAATGTGATTAGTGCTGTCTTGATAGTTGAATGAGATAAGGTTCAAAAATCTGTATACTATTAAAGTATAAGTAAACTGTCCGTCTTTCCTCATCAACTTAAGCTTTTGGGTGAACTAGCTGGTGCATGCAACTCAATATGGTACCGGAGCCAAGAGGTCTTGATTTCAAGACCCGGTTGGTGCAATTAAAAAATAATAATAGCAGCCCACTTCTATTCCATGTCTTGGGCCTGAGGGAGCCTACACGTGATGAGGAGTGTTAAAGTATAAGTGAACTGCCCGTCTTTCCTCATCAGCTTAAGCTTTTAGGTGAACTGGCTGGTGCATGCAACTCAATATATACTATGTAAGTGAAGTTTTACATAGGCCTAAGGAGCGATACCCTCATATTCAAAAACTTCTTTATTTCCTATTAATGGTTTCAAGGAAATTAAGATATTATTCTAAATCTCATCGGATTACAGTACCTCTATCCTTTGCCTTAGGAAATGTTCTTCATAACTAGGAAGCAACTAGTCAAATTACTAAGTGGGCAGTTGAACTTGGGTCTTTTGACATCCATTTCGTTGCCTGATCAGCAATTAAGTCCCAGATTCTAGCAGATTTTATCACCGAATGGACTAACAATGAGTCTAGGACAGAATTCCACTAATATCGACCACTGGACCTTATACTTTGATGGTTCTAGAGAACTAAGATGTTCGGGAACTGGTATAGTGTTGGTTTCACCTTAAGGTGACCAGTTACAATATGTAATCCAGATACAATTCCGTGCTACCAATAATGTAGTAGATATGAAAGTTTGTAGCTGGGTTCTGAGCAGCAAAATCCCTTGGAGTCCATCGACTTTTAGTGAAAGGTGATTTGCAATTAGTCATAAACCAGGTTAGCAAGGAATACAGGACGTCCAATGAGGTAATGTCTCACTACCTGGATAAAGTAAGAAAATTGGAAAAAATACTTCATTAATTTCGAAGTTCAATATATTCCATGAAAAGATAATCTTTTAACGGACCAGTTAGCAAAACTAGGCTCCTCACGATCACCTGTTCTAACAGGTGTGTTTCTCGAACTATTTATACTTTCTATAGATACTCACATAGAAGAGTCCTCCACCAGGGATCTGGTCGAAGTCCTTTAGCAGAATTCGGATTGGGCTAAACCATTTAAAGCGTATCTAGAACTTAGGACACTGCCCGAGGAAATACATAAAAAAGACAGATTGATTCTAAAGTCATAAATGTACAAATTACTCAACAATACTCTTTACAAAAAAGGAACTCATACAGTTTTGATAAAATGTATATCCCAAGAATAAGGGATAACATTACTCCATGAGATTTATGGGGGCTTGTGTGGAGCACATGCTTCATATAGAACTCTGGTCTGCAAAGCATTCCAACAAGAGTTTTACTAGCCCACAGCTCTACAAGATGCTATGCACCTTGTAAAGACTTGCGAGTAATATCAATTTAATTCTCGACAAGTGTATCAACCTGCTAATCAATTGCAAATAATACTATTGTCATGGCCATTTTTGACATAGGGCATTGATATAGTAGGTCCATTACCCAAAGCAACTAATGGGTATCTCTACTATTCTAAAGCAGCACTTGGTGGCAGTGGTCCGTTCTTCCCACGTCATTAATTGCCGTTTAATTGCCCTGCTTAATTGACCTACGCAAGAAACGAAGCGTTGCTTTAATTAGCCAGCTTTCGCAAGAAACGAATCGTTAAAGATAGATGTTTGATCTTGTGAAATAATTTTTTTTATTTTTTTATTTTTATTTTTTGTTATCAATTTTATTTTTCGTAGCAACGCACGGGCATGTAGCTAGTAAACTCCTATTTGTTGCTATTGACACTTTCACAAAATGCATAGAAGCTGAGCCCGTAGTTTCAATTACGGCTCAAGCTGCCAAAAAATTCTTTGTGAAAAATATAGTCACTAGATTTGGAGTTCCTAGTAGACTAATTACTGATAACGGATCACAATTTATTAGTGATCTATTTCAAGATTATTGTGATGAAATAGGCATAAAGATTTGTAACGCTTTTGTTGCTCACCCACAGAGTAACGGAGCAGTAGAACGTGCAAACGGGCAAATCATGCAAGGCATGAAAAAACGAGTGTTCGATCATTTGAGAACACACTCGGGGCTTGTGTAGCAACCTCTACTCAGTGCTTTGGGCCATACGCACGACCTCTATTCAATGCTTGAGGATTGAGAAGATACTATAATAAACGAGTTCAACCTTGAACTCTTAATGTGGGAGACTTGGTTCTAAGGCACATACAGAACCAATCTAACCTAAACAAGTTATCTTCCAAATGGGAATGTCCCTTTATAGTAGTCTCAATCACCTGACCTGGTTCTGTTTGGCTTGTTATGGAAGACCAACTCTTGGAATATCCAACATCTTTGCAGATTCTATGTATAAATTTACATTTTACATTCATAAATAAAATTCATATTTTGTAAGTTGCGTCTTCTTGGTGTTATATCAAAAACTATTTATTGTCTTGCTTTCATTCTAAGGAATCATGAAAGTTTAGTCAAACCTAACTCCCTAAGCAAAATACGAGGTTGCTGGTCAGGTTGTGAGATGACTTCTAATAGAGACTTTTCATGTAAGCCAGTACTTACTACGGTGAAACTTATTAGACTGACTTCATCTCCGACATGCTACCAGTTAATACTAACTGTATAACAAAGAGAAACCAGGTCGGCTCCCATAAACAAAAACTGTTTTCTCTCCGATCGCATTGTCGATCAATCAAACAAACAGTTGGGGCTAGTAATGATATACTTAAGACAAATCAGAAGTGTGAAATCATGTGATGAAAAATTGGCTTAATGATGATTTTAGTATTGCAAAGTGGTTGTGCTTATGACATGTGTGGTGCATGTGCATGTGTTGTTTCAGTTGATTATTTGATATGCTTGTGATAGCATGGTAGTGGTTTTGCTTGATGCAATGCGCTCGTGTGAGTGGTTGCATGGATTGATCTTGAGTCAAGTCGTGGACTTGTGCTCGTACACGGTTGTGTGTTTGTTCATGTGCAGGTGTTGCTTGAGGTCGAACGTGGTCGGTGACGGGACCGGAACTAGGTTCATGGAGGAACTGAGGTTCGGGACTAGGTTCAGGGAGGAATCGAGGTCTTAGTGGTCGAGGATGTCATGCGGGGCGCTCGGACTAGAGAACAGTGTACGTGGTTGCTAGTGAGTCACGTGAGTACGGCAGGTGGGCCGTACGCGTGCAGTTGTAATCGTTTTGAGGTAGTTTGCATGTATTGGGCCATGTTGGGCCAAGTGGATATGCATGCGAACTCTTCTAGGGTTTTCTTATAAATAGGGGGAGGTGTCCCCTGTTTATTGAGTGCTAGGGATTTAGGGTTTGTACTCTTTTGTTCGGAGTACTGTAACCAGATTAGACAAAAGGAAATAAAGATTTTTTTCTTCAGAGCACAGCGTTTGAGCCGCAAGAGAGAGGGAAAATTAGAAGCTGTAGAAAACAAAAAGGCTTCGGTGCGGCTAGCGGCGACGTGTTGTGTCTGTTCGTTCGCCGTCCTCCAAGCGTCCGACGGCTGGCCGACTTTGTTTGCTTGACTGCATCGCGCGTGAAGGAAAAGAACCGCAGATAAAAAGGCGATCCGACGGCAGCGTGTATTTGCGTTCGCTCGTACTGCGTGCATCCACTACCCGGCCGGTTTGCTTGCTCGTCTACATCGTGCGCAGAAGAAAAGAATCGCAGCATCGTGATCTACTGGCTCCGTGCATGCTTGCACAGAAGAGCTAATCAATACAACCGTGAGGCGCACTTGGGCAGAGATTGAAAGAGAAAAACTGCCTTCTGGTGCTTTATACCTTGCATGGTCTTCACCGGGTTCAACAGCAAAGGGCACGCTGCCATCAATTTATTGATCTGGCCGGTCAATTTAATTGGCTTTGTGGCTGTTGATTGCTGAAGCTTCGTGCTGGTAGGAGTGCTACAGTAATTAGCGATTTACTGTAGCAGCAGGATAGGTAACTAGCACTGTAAGTCTACTAGCACAATAGTAATTTGGTTGCTTACCTTTTTGATTTTAGATTGATTCATTGTTTTACCATCATAATTTTGATTTGATCTATTCCAAACCTCCCTAGGGCATCAAGTTATTGATCTACAAAGTTTGATTGGTTAATTCCTTTTAGATTTTGTTTAATCACGAAATTAGGGTTTCATTAATTCGCGTCACTTTTGGAACAGTCAACTTGCGATGCCTATAACTTTTGATCCGTAGATCCGATTGAGTCGATTCTTGTTGGGTTAGTTTCTAAATTGAATCTAGTTTCTACAGTAAAAATTTCACATCTTTCTAACGGTTGGATCTTCAGGAATTCATGTTTTAGTGAACATAGGTCAATCTGTTTTTGCGTGAAATCGAAGCAATTATTTGTTTCCGAATTGGGGTGAATTGTTAGTAGTTTAAAATTTTGTTTTTAGCTTCCGCGCAATCTTTCACCCCCCCTCTGATTGCTATATTAGTCTATATCGATCCTACAAGTGGTATCAGAGCATGGTTTTTCTAATTAATCTTAACCGGTGATTAGAAACCGTAGCGATGGATAGGTATTCGACAAAACCTTGTGTTTTCGATGGTGTTGATTTTCAGTTTTGGAAAGCAAAGATGGAGGCGTTCATTCAGGCACAGGGCTTCGCAATTTGGGAGAAGATTTACAAGCCATATGAAGTCCCTGCAAACGACAACGTCAACGACACCAATCGCGCACATGTTGAAGCAAATAGTAAGGCGCGTAACTTGATCATCCAAGGCTTGGGACGCAGCGATTTTGATCGAGTGGTTCATCTTCGATCCGCATATGAGGTATGGAAATCTCTTTGTGATTACCATGAGGGTTCTAACACTGTCAAAGAGGTTCGCCAAGATATTTACAAAAAAGAATACATGCGTTTTGAGATGAAACCTAGTGAATCTGTAGATAACTTCTTTGCACGTTTCAATAAAATTCTTAGCAATCTACGTGCTGTTGGAGTTAGCTACACTGATGCTGAAAATGCTCGACAATTGCTTAGTGCTTTGGACATGGCGGTATGGGAGATGAAAGTAACATCTATACAAGAATCTACTACCATGAGCACACTCACATTAGATGTTCTTTACTCTAAGCTGAAGACTCATGAGTTGGATGTGCTTGCTAGGAAGAATGGACATAAATCAATTGCTTTATCCTCTCAAACTAGCATGTCTCCTAACAATACTTCTTCAAGCTTTGCCTTGTCTTTCTTGTCTTCACTAACCAATGAGCAGATTGAGGAATTTAGGAAGAAGACTTGGCATCACTCTCTTCTCGCTTTTACAAAGCTTTGCAGAATGTGAGAATGAGGAAGAGAGGTGGTGGTGGTCCTCCAAGATGCTATGAGTGTGGTGACCTCAACCATATTCGCACAAATTGTCCTAAACTTGCAGGTAAAGCATCATGGGAGGAGAAGGACAACGACAAAAGAAAAGAAAAGAAAAAGTTTGATAGAAAGAAAAAGAGCTTCATCAATCGCAAGGTGGTTCACCGAGTTCTTTCCGCTCTTGAACAAGTCAATTTGAGCGATGTGGATTCAGAGAGCAGCGAGGACAATGCAACTCCAAGCAAGCATGAGTTGACGGGATTGTGTCTCATGGCCAAAAGCAGCGACAGCTTCATGGAGGACAGCAACGACAGCGACTTCAATGAGGTAGATCCTTCTTATGATGAATTAGCTAATGCTGTTGCCCGTCTTGGAAAATTGCTTGACAAACGTGATAGAAAAATTAAGAAACATGATATTCTTGTGGAGTCATTGAATGCTGAAATTGCTAGACTTAAGACCTTGATTCCTGATGATGATACTTGCAAATCATGTGACTTAATTTACAATGAGCTCACCTTGCTTAGGAAAGAACATGCTCTTCTGTTACATCTAAATGAGAAAAATGAGAAACATGTTAAAAATGCTAGCTGTTCCACTGATGAATTGCATGGTTCAACTTCTTGTTCTAAATGCTCAACTCTTGAATTGAAGTTAAAAGATGCAAATGCTAGGGTTTCTCAAATAACTGATAATCTGCTCACACATGAGGTTCTTTCATGCTCTACTTGTCGTAAGCAAAAAAGGAAGGTTGATATTCCTTGCAACAATTGTTTAACTCTTGCTAAGAAAGTTGATTACTTGCAAAGTTCTTTGGAACGATTCACTAATGGCAAGAAAAAGCTAAACATGATTTTGGATCAATCAAAAAGTCAGCACTCATAATAAAGGTTTAGATTTTGATTCTTATGCTCATCATAAATCACATGTTCCCACTTGTTGTCAAAACACTTGAAAGTGGAAAATTTGAAATTGTCAATGAGCCTAAGAAAAGCTGTCTTTAAATCTCTTTGGTCTTTTATCTTCTACTATGATGAATGCAAAATGTGCTTCTACTGTTAAAGCAAAACATCATGTTAAGTACACTTGCACTCATTGTGGTAGAGATGGACATTTAGTAGACTTTTGCTTTAGACTAGCTAAACAACAAAAGAGAGAAAGGTTTAATGCTAGGTCTAATTTTAGAAAGGCACACTCTACTTCTCATTATGTGCCTAGGGTGAAACAAACACCTTTTGTTTCTAAAAACACGGAAAAAGGCAAATCTATTTTTGTGCATAAGAATACTCGTGTTGTGCCTATTGTTGTGCGTCGTGTGTCTCAGTACTGGATTCCTAAACATCTTATTTCTAACTTGATCTGAGGCCTCGACAATTTCTGCTTCTATGTAGACTTCTCAAGCGAGGAAGGAGAACATATGACTAGTAAATTTTGGATGCTCACGTCATATGTTCGGTGATAAGATTTGGTTCTCCTTCACTCGTGCATCTCGTGCTGAAAGTGTTATTTTTGAAGATGCTTCTTCCACCTCTGTTTTCGCAAAAGGCACTAGTCCAAATGGTGCAGTGCAGTGCATATGTTCGGAGGAGAGTATATTTGTTCATAAAGATGATGATGATGATGTTGAAAATGAGGAAAATTTGGATATACAATTTGCTTTGTGCTTGTGCTCGTTTTCAAGCTTTCCCCCGTGCTTCACATCGACAGACTGTCAAAGCGAATTTTCAGGTATCTTCCTGGTACTCAAGATTTTGGCATTTGGCTTTCTGCTTCCTCATGCATTAATTTAAGAGTTTTATTTCTAATGCTGATTTTGGAGGAAGTAGAATTGATAAAAAAAGTAAATCTGGTTCATGCCACTTCTTGGGTGGTTCTCTTTCTTGGGCATATTGAGATTAAATTTCACTTTCTCAAAGATCATGTAGAAAAAGAAAATATTGTGCTTCATCCTGTGGATACTGAACATCAATTGGCAGACATTTTCACAAAACCTTTGTCCTCTTTTTGTTTTGCTTTTATTCGGGGGAGAACTTGGGGTTGTTCACCTAACAGGCTTGTTTTGAGGGGGAGTTTGTGAAAACTTTGTGATTCTTTGTTTACACTTTCTTCTTTCTTTTCTTAAATGAAAAAATTAAAAAGGGAAAATGAAAAAGTATTGAGCATTATATTTGATACACATATGTGATTTGAAGCCATGTCTATGCTACAAAGTCTTTGTAACTTCATCCTTATGCATATATGGTGTAGTTTATGTTATGACTATTTAAATGGAATGAAAACTTAAATTAAATCTTGTCATGGTTGAACCTTCTTGACTATCTTGATCCTGCTCAAAAAGATGCTCAATGTGAAAGTTTTCAAGGTTAAAGAGCTAAAAGCTCAAAAGTGATTTTTAATAGATGCAAGATCAAGGTTATGCACTGTCGCACTTCCTCTTTACGAGGCTTTATCATTGCACTCTGATATGAACTTGGAAGAGGTTGTGTATGACCGAAACCATGAAACCTTAAGCTCATTGCTTGGCATGGTTGAAAAGTAAGGCTGATGGTGCATATAATTTCTTGTAATTTTATATTTTATTGCAATCAATAAATAAATCAGCTTTTCAAGCACCAAAGAAGTACACAAAAATTCAATGTTTTCAGGTTTTGAGATAGTTGAGAAAGGGAGATCATGCCATGCAAAAAATCATTAATAGTACTTGATTTCTAGTTGTGCTTACTCTACATTGTTTATGTGTAGATTTGAGGGTGCAAGTACTTTTGATAGCATGACTTGGAAGATGTTACATTTGTTGATGACTTATAATGCTCATTACAAAAAAAAATGGCAAAACAAAAAAACAACAAAAAGATTTTGTTCTCTCTTTTGTATTCTTGATGAATCCATTGTCAAAGGGGGAGAATTTTGAGCACATTGCATATTCACATACACATTTTTCTTCTTAGGGGAAGGTTTTTCTTTTCTTGACTTAAGGGGAGTTTTTCACTTTGCATATTTGTCAAAGGGGGAGATTTTGTGTTTTTCACTTTGGCTTTTGATTTTAAACTTTTTATTTCAAAAAAATTTTCTTGTGAGGTGAATGCCAATGTTCAGTTCTAAGTGGTGTTGCCAATGTTTTCATCAAGGGGGAGATTGTGAAATCATGTGATGAAAAATTGGCTTAATGATGATTTTAGTATTGCAAAGTGGTTGTGCTTATGACATGTGTGGTGCATGTGCATGTGTTGTTTCAGTTGATTATTTGATATGCTTGTGATAGCATGGTAGTGGTTTTGCTTGATGCAATGCGCTCGTGTGAGTGGTTGCATGGATTGATCTTGAGTCAAGTCGTGGACTTGTGCTCGTACACGGTTGTGTGTTTGTTCATGTGCAGGTGTTGCTTGAGGTCGAACGTGGTCGGTGACGGGACCGGAACTAGGTTCATGGAGGAACTGAGGTTCGGGACTAGGTTCAGGGAGGAATCGAGGTCTTAGTGGTCAAGGATGTCATGCGGGGCGCTCGGACTAGAGAACGGTGTACGTGGTTGCTAGTGAGTCACGTGAGTACGGCAGGTGGGCCGTACGCGTGCAGTTGTAATCGTTTTGAGGTAGTTTGCATGTATTGGGCCATGTTGGGCCAAGTGGATATGCATGCGAACTCTTCTAGGGTTTTCTTATAAATAGGGGGAGGTGTCCCCTGTTTATTGAGTGCTAGGGATTTAGGGTTTGTACTCTTTTGTTCGGAGTACTGTAACCAGATTAGACAAAAGGAAATAAAGATTTTTTTCTTCAGAGCACAGCGTTTGAGCCGCAAGAGAGAGGGAAAATTAGAAGCTGTAGAAAACAAAAAGGCTTCGGTGCGGCTAGCGGCGACGTGTTGTGTCTGTTCGTTCGCCGTCCTCCAAGCGTCCGACGGCTGGCCGACTTTGTTTGCTTGACTGCATCGCGCGTGAAGGAAAAGAACCGCAGATAAAAAAGGGCAGTCCGACGGCAGCGTGTATTTGCGTTCGCTCGTACTGCGTGCATCCACTGCCCGGCCGGTTTGCTTGCTCGTCTACATCGTGCGCAGAAGAAAAGAATCGCAGCATCGTGATCTACTGGCTCCGTGCATGCTTGCACAGAAGAGCTAATCAATACAACCGTGAGGCGCACTTGGGCAGAGATTGAAAGAGAAAAACTGCCTTCTGGTGCTTTATACCTTGCATGGTCTTCACCGGGTTCAACAGCAAAGGGCACGCTGCCATCAATTTATTGATCTGGCCGGTCAATTTAATTGGCTTTGTGGCTGTTGATTGCTGAAGCTTCGTCTTTGGTAGGAGTGCTACAAGAATTAGCGATTTATCAAGCGGCAGGATAGGTAACTAACCTTTGTAAGTCTACTAGCACAATAGTAATTTGGTTGCTTACCTTTTTGATTTTAGATTGATTCATTGTTTTACCATCATAATTTTGATTTGATCTATTCCAAACCTCCCTAGGGCATCAAGTTATTGATCTACAAAGTTTGATTGGTTAATTCCTTTTAGATTTTGTTTAATCACGAAATTAGGGTTTCATTAATTCGCGTCACACTTTTGGAACAGTCAACTTGCGATGCCTATAACTTTTGATCCGTAGATCCGATTGAGTCGATTCTTGTTGGGTTAGTTTCTAAATTGAATCTAGTTTCTACAGTAAAAATTTCACATCTTTCTAACGGTTGGATCTTCAGGAATTCATGTTTTAGTGAACATAGGTCAATCTGTTTTTGCGTGAAATCGAAGCAATTATTTGTTTCCGAATTGGGGTGAATTGTTAGTAGTTTAAAATTTTGTTTTTAGCTTCCGCGCAATCTTTCACCCCCCCTCTGATTGCTATATTAGTCTATATCGATCCTACAAGAAGCAAACAAGTTATAAACTAATTCGTAGCACACAAGAAAGATATGGAATAAATTTTTTCATTTCATTTCATTTGAAGACAGCCTTTACATTCTTCATACACAATTCCACAGCAACTTTACTTCTGTTTGTGTTTGGTTCATCTTTTCTTCTGTCGAGAATTGCAGCATTGTAGGGATGTGATCAGATATGTTCTTTAGTTGATCCTTTACCCCCTTGACCAGTTCATCAATTGACGAATCTTGCTTGGTAAATTCAATTGGCTTTCCCTTTAAATCTGTCGTTATTTTCCTAAGTTGATAAAAAAATAAAATTGGGGATGGATCCGCTCAACCCTCGGATCCTTTTTATTTTGTTAGTGGAGGTTTTTATGTTTTCTCTTAGCTTTAAAATCTCCACTTGAGTCTTAGAATTTAGCTCAGCCATTTGTTTCTTCCCTTTCTCATATTCGGCAAGCTGAAGTTCCTGATTCTTTACAAGGTCTTTCAATCCTGTCAAAAAGACAAGTAAAGAATTTTTTTGAATATTGAGGTTGAAAAAGTACTTTGCTTTCTAACTTAGTATTTTTCTCAAAAAATACAGTGTATTTCTTTATTGAGTTTCTTTATTCGCTCACTGCTTTTAAAAAAAAACTATTTCGAATCAAGCAATTTTCCTCATTAAACGAAAATTCTCTCTTAAGTTTAATGAGGTCGAACCTAAAGCCTTTGGCGATGTTTTGAGCCATCAAAAGTTGGTTCTCGAGTTCCATTATTCTTTCTTCTATTATGTTGTCAGAACAGAAAAGTTAGAAAAGTAAATAATAGTAGAAGATGAACACAAAGAAGTTTTACTTGACTTACTTTTTTGTGATTTTTTTCTACTAGAGTTTGTACTTGTCGACCTAGTAGGTCGGATACTCCTTGTGAAAATTGTAAAAGCAAGTAGAGTATCAGAAGTTTTTTACTCCTTTTCTTAGAAATTTCATAGGAAAAAGTCAAGTACCTTAAAAAATAAATTATTAAGGTCTTGTTGATCCACCCTTTCCTAATTGGAAGTTCTAGGAAGAGTTAGTTGCTCGGTCTCTGTGATGGTGAGCATTGTAACGCTCCCATCAACGGGCCTATCATCTTCGGTCGGGGTAATAGCCACCTCATGGGCCACCCCGACCTCTTCCTCTGCTTTCTCAGGAGGAGTGACCAACTCCTCCACAGTAGTAGATGGCCCACCGACCTCAACAACCGGAGGATTTTTGCCCCTGGTGTTGGTCGACAAAGCTTCTATGCTCGGTGCAGCCAGCGGAATCTCCTCGGTAGTAAGCTCCAGAGGCATAATTGCTTGAGTCGGTTCTTCACCGACCAAAGGAGCCACCTCGGATTCTACCTAAATTTGAGGAGTAGCCGGGGGGCTACAAAAAATAGGAATGTATATATCAGTAAAAAAACTTCCTAGTTCTAAACATTGAAATTTTATAACTAAGAAAAATACAAAGACTTACTTGTAGGATACTCCAGTATCCATTTGCTAGGAGATCCAAGGAGTTGCACTTTCCCCGCCGGTAGGGATAGAAGCTTTTTTTCTCTTGAAGCCCAGAGGAGTGTCATCACTCTCGTGGTCATCCTCACCATGGACATATGAAAATATGGGATAACTTCTACATGGAATATACCATATACCATATCGTTTTTTATTTACCTATGAGGAGACTCTATTTTCTGCACCAGCCAAAGTCTTTTCGACTTGGGGCTGGTCAGTTTGCCCAGAAACGCATGAACTCCGCACCGGTCCGGAGCTAGTCAGATTGTCTCCAACCGCTGGAGTTGTCCTACCTGCTGCTCTTTTCCCTTTTGTAGCCAGAGCATATACAGGAGCCGCAGGTTGGTCGGTGACTCTCTTCCAACCATGCATCTGAAAAATAGTACAAGTTTTATTGTTAAATATAAAACAATAGCTTATCTATTTTACCAAATATATTACTTGATAGTTACCTCGATGCATCAATTAATGAACTCATTACTCTGTCCAATCAAACTGGATGGTTGCTTGTCCAGCGTAGTTCGATTGTACCTATCCGAAGTAATGCGCAAGAATTGCACAACCTTGACACAAGCTTCCCTATCAGTAAGGACTAAAACACAAAGAAATTCTATGAGTCCAAATACCTTTATCAGATAAAGAGAATAAAATTAGAATCTCTAGATTCTTACCTCCAGGTTCGTCCTTGGTCGAATCCTAGTTGTCCTCGATTTGCTAGGCAAATCGACACCGTATTTTTAGGGGGGTTAACTTATGGAACAAAAAATCATAAACAATTTTATGTCCCAAAAGTCCTCTTTCCACCAAATTAAAGATAGCATCAATAATTTTGTTTTCTTCATTGGTAAGAACTAAGGAGTCCCTCTCAAATTTTACTTCTACCATTGACCAGGAAGGAGCAGATTTACCAAAGAACCAAATGCGACTACCGCCTGGGATCTCGGAGTAAAACAACTCCTTTCGGTAGTTTTTCCATGCATCCTTGATGGGAAGCAAGGGATACACAAGACCGGTTTGAAGTTTGAAGTAAACACTTCCGAAAACTTCAGGAGTTTTGTTATTTTTAGTAAATTGATAAAAGTAACGCAAAATACAAATAGAAGGGGGAAGGCCAAAAAAAGCCTCGCAAAAATGTGAGAAAACACTCAAAATCAAAATAGAATTGGGAGTAAGATGACGAAATTCAATCTTATAATGATCAAGAATGTCGGCTAGGAACTTGCTCTCAGGGAGAAGAAGCCCTAACCTGACAAAAGCCGCGAAGAGAACAACCCGCCCCTCTTGGGGAACGGGTTTAATGTCTTCTCCACTGGGATCCCATCGTAGTACTTCACGAGAAGGGAGCAAACCCTCATTTATGAGCGCTTGGATCTTTGCCTCAGTGAGAATTGATTTCTCCATTGCAAAGAAAAAAGAACTCGAAAGATGAAAAGCCAAGAAGAAAGAAAGAGAAAAAGACAAAGTTGTTTTTTCGTGCAGAGAGAAATCTAAAAATGTGAAGCGCTTCAGGGAGGTCACTTCCCCATATTTATATCTTTTTGTCGACGCTTCAGTTCCCAAGGAAATCAAAAAGATTTCCTCTAAACACAACCAACGGCATGATTAGCACAATATCCCATACGTTTTGGAAGTTGAAAAGCCTTAAGAGAATACACGTGTTCTCTTAAGACTTAGGGGCTAGCTGATGATGATTGCTTGAAGCCCATTAATGATTACAGCTTTTGAGAATCCAGTCATAAATGAGGCCCATATAACGAATAGACACATTAAAAGTTTCAGTCAAACTTACTGTTGACCATGTAAATGACTACCCGACCTAAATTAGTCAAACAAAAGCTAAGCCCTACCAGGTCGGTAACAACCCGACCTGGGAGCATTTCCAGGTTAGGCTATGACATCTCTTACCATGCCGACCTAGATCTAAATTAGCCCGACCAGGCTCTGGTCAGAGAAAAATCCTCTACACAAGGATAACTTGTAGAAGAACCTCTCTCTGACAGGTACAGACAACCACTTGGAAGTTACCCTCAGCGAAGAGGCACCTCTCTAACGAAAAGCCACCTTTTTGATGAGAAGACACCTTTTGACCAAGCAACGCCTTATGACAGGAAGACACATCTCCAAATATAACAACTGGCACTCCTTTGATATTATAAATAGGCTTCTCCTGCAAATGATTAAAAAGGGGAGAGATGTTCAGATGTGTGAACACATGATGTAATAGACATCAACATCATCTGTACTTTCTAAGGAGTAGTGCCATACAATTCCCATCCATTTTTCTATTCCATGTATTTTCATTTCGCCCACGAAAACGCAACCCAAATCATAATCGTAAACTCAGTATAGGGACCCCCAGGTCCTGAACATCAACAAACCTCTTATGTGAAAATTGAATTTTTATCTTATATGGGTCTTATGTTGCTTAATGTGGATGGTTGTAATGGATCTTAAGTGTTTTATTTGGTTTATTGGATGTTATATGCTTTATTGGATGTTGAGCATGCATATTTACCTAAATGATATTGCCATGCCTCCATGGATCCAATATACAGAGGAAACTCTGCCAAAATTTCCAAAAATCCACAAATGTGCATGATTTCATCTCAATATCTCTATGCACACTTCTAGGGGCGTTTCAATTATAAATTATTGCTTTGCTAGCATTTTAATTCAAATATGAATCACTCTGTTATCAAAGAAGTGAGATGTTATTAAAAGCGAAATCCAAGAGTATACAACATATCTTGACTTGATGTATACTAAAAAATTTTCATTCCATTATTTTTGCAGAGGTTATCATCAATTACCAAATAGGGGGGATTGAAGCATCTAAAACTCTAATTTAATTATGTTAATTACTGACAATTGGGCTTGTTGGTCCTCATCATTACATGTAGAGTGTGGAAGCATGAAACAAAAACGACTATTGATGATTCAAGTTCAAGGCCCAAGGTATAAAAACATAAGGACTTTTCATAGCTTTTACCGATCTTAGAGTTTGGAGAAAAGATCGAATTGCTAGAAGTAGGTGCCATACTATTGGGAGGGATCAATGGCTATTAGCTTGAATTTTCTTAAAGATCATATGGCTCAAATATTGTTCATACTGGTTTTTGGATTGCATTGAAAAATTCCTTGTGAAAACAACTTTTTACTGGAACCTGGCACTACCACCATGTAAAAGTCAGTACTACTGCCATGCCGGTAGTACCGCTGTGACACCACGGAGTGTCGTAACCTTATTTAATGTGACTGTTGAGGTCAAAAACATTATGAATTATGGAATGGGAGGTTGAAACCTTACGGTATGGAGGTTAATAGCGTTTCCGAGCCGTTTTCGGGAGTTTGGGCCTTCCCGGGGCGTATTGGGCCTTAGGGGGGGCCCCTCGTGGGCCAAAAGTTGGGTTCTCTGGCCCATGAGGGGAGAGGGGGCAGCATGTTGCCCTTGGGGCGCCCCCCCTGCTGCCCTAGCAGCCTCCACCTCCTCCTCTCCCTCCAATAGCCGCCACACAACCTTTTGCCCCTTGCTTGCGCCCCTTGCTCCTCATTGCTCCTCCACCCCTCTCCTCACCTCTCCACCACCCTTGCTGCCCCTAGGGGAGTTCTCCACCTCAACACCTCAAAGATCCATCCATTGGAGCGCTCCGCGACGACGAGATCCGGTGGATATGGAGCGAGGAAGGAGATCGCGTGAACCGGGAGGAGATCCATTGGGTTTTCGTGCGTCGGGCGAAGGTATGGCCATGGGAATCCTTGGGGTTGGTCTAGGATATGTTCTAAGGGTTAATATCATGTTTTTAGATCAATTGGAGGTGCTTTAGTTGGGTATATTAGATGGAATCTTGAGTTTGCCACGTTCTCTGTTTCGGGTAGCATGAGCAGTCGACCTAGGGTTTGGGTTTTCGCCAATTTAGAGTCGGAATTTGGTCATACGGCTGTTGAAGAAGTTGTAGGTAATTTCAATACCTTTCAGTGGGTATAAAGAACGTCCAATTCCGCCTAGCCGTTTGAAAGTTATGCTTGTTTTACCGAACGTATTAAAATCTGTGACGTGATTGGAACAGATCACGGTATTTTGTAGATTAAACAACTTTCAAGTCCGAATCAGTCTTTCCGTATACTTAGAAAAAGTTAGGAAATTTCCTAAGCTATGCGAGGATGTACTCGTTTATTCGATTCGGAGTCTTAGAACCCAAGTTATGCCTTTTGGAAGGCTGCTGTCCCGACGGGACAAAACCTCTGTTTTTGGGTTTTGCGAGTAGTTTGCGATGTCGGGGTAGAAGAGGGTTTGCGTACTGTTTTGTGGACATGACTGTGAGTGTGTGGTACCTTTGTGCAGGTAGTGTGACCCCGGGAGTGCCCTCTACGTCTCGCCAATCCGTCGCCGTGGTTGAGGCAAGTGTATTGGAATGGGTAGCGGGTTGTAGTTGCTAGATTGGTTGAGATTGAATATATGATATGTTCACATGCCATGCCTTAATAATTGCCAATGATATGATGAATATGTTGATTATGTTATGATTGCCAATGATATGATGAATATGTTGATTATGTTATGATGCCATGTGTTAGTGTACAAGTTATTTATGATGTTGGCATGTTTGCATACATGGCATGTTACATGGCCCGGGCAGTGAGAAAGTCATAACTAATTCGGGGAAGGTCGGTGAGAAAGTTATGACTATTTCGGAGAGCCAATGATTAAGTCCTACATCGTGATTCCATCCACCGTGGTGTATGGAAGCGAGGAGTAGGCACCCTCCATCTTCGGGATGGAAGGGGGGAGAGGGTGCACACCGACGGGTGTGTACTCAACCATACCGGTATGAGTTTCCAGGAGATATGTGCATCGCATTGCATTGCGTTGCATTGCATTATATGAGGATGTTATATGATGATGATATATGATGATGTCAATGATATGCTTACGCTATGAATATGAGATGTGTATGACGTCGTATGTGAAAAGTGGTGATGAAGGTGTTAGAATATATTTTCTTGTTCCATTGCAATATACTTGCTGAGTGATGAACTCACGCTTGTGTTTATGTTGTTTTTCTTAGGTACCATGAAACCGGCATGCGGGAAAGGGAGCTAGTCACACGTCATCACTTAGAATCACACTTATAAACACTGACATGTTCCTTCCTTTAAATTGTGATGGTTAATTTGTGTGCTTGGTTTCCTCATTTACTTCGTTTGGCTCATGAGATGGTTGGAATCTCTATTCTAGGCTTATACTGCTGCTAGAACCCTTATTATTGATGATTTAGATGTCATTCTGATGCATCCCTCCCGGGTGCGCACCGTGCCCTTCACAGCCCAACCGTATGGCGCACGTGCCTCGCCCAGCGAGCGGACTGCCCAACTGGCCCAGGGTTGTGGGCCTTGGACCACAAGAGAAATACACACCTTGGTTGTCATAGCCAGGACATAAGAGTCCCATGTGGCCCCCAAAAGACTAACCTGATGGGGGGAGGGTTGCTCTCCCTTTTAAGGTGGTATTCTCTCCCCTCCACAAGCAAGGTGGTACTATCATTCTCACCCTCTTGTTTCAGGACCTAGCTCTGATACCAACTAATGCTTCCCTCCCGGGTGCGCACCGTGCCCTTCACGGCCCAACCGTATGGCGCACGTGCCTCGCCCGGCGAGCGGACTGCCCAACTGGCCCAGGGGTGTGGGCCTTGGACCACAAGAGAAATACACACCTTGGCTGCCATAGCCAGGACATAAGAGTCCCATGTGGCCCCCAAAAGACTAGCCTGATGGGGGGAGGGTTGCTCTCCCTTTTAAGGTGGTATTCTCTCCCCTCCACAAGCAAGGTGGTACTATCATTCTCATGGTATCAGGCGACATTGGATGTAACACAATCTTCTTTTCTTTATGCATGAAAGAGTATTGATTGGTTCTACCGTGATGTAAACAATTCTTATCATATTGCCAAGGTCTAGCTAATAACATAGAGCATGCTTGCATAGGTACGACATCGCAGTCAACATAATCATGATAAGAACCTAAAGCGAAATGTACTGTTACCAGGCGTGTTACCTTGAGCTTGCCGCTATTGTTGAACCATTGAATGTAGTAGGGCTGAGGGTGTGGTCTAGTGGATAGTGCTAGCTTCTCCACCATGTCCATGCTTGCTAGATTATTGCAACTCCCACCATCAATGATTATTCGAATGGATCTTTCTTTGACGACGCCTTTAGTGTAAAACAAATTGTGGCGTTGATTTGGCTCGATACGGGCAATCTGAGCACTAAGCACACGGTGCGCAATAATACTCAAATATTGATCAGCATCAGCAGCGCTCATGTGATCTTCTTCATGTTTTGAGTTTGGATCACCGTTTTCACGTTCCGCAAGCAAAGCATATGTTTCTTCATCAATATCACTTGCAGAATCGTACTCACCATCTTCGTGGATTATTAACACGCGCTTGTTTGGACACTCCTTCATCATGTGGCCAAAACCCTTGCAGCGATGGCACTGAATATCTTTTGTGCGTCCCGTTGAGGTAACAGATGCTGACGAGCTTTTGGTAGGGGCTTGTGTAACACCTTGCTTGTGGAGGGGAGAGAATACCACCTTGCTTGTGGAGGGGAGAGAATACCACCTTAAAAGGGAGAGCAACCTTCCCCCCATTAGGCTAGTCTTTTGGGGGCCACATGGGACTCTTATGGCCTGGCTATGGCAGCCAAGGTGTGTATTTCTCTCGTGGTCCAAGGCCCACACCCCTGGGCCAGTTGGGCAGTCCGCTCGTCGGGCGAGGCACGTGCGCCATACGGCTGGGCCGCGAAGGGCACGGTGCGCACCCGTGTGATGCCTTAGAGCATCAGAGCGATTCTAGGGTTCCTTTTCCTGGTTTTGTTTCGGGAGAGGAATGAAGGATTTGTTGGGGGATGAAATAATTGAAGTTTATCCGGCATATTAATATTAAATTTGGAGTTGTCGGGCTAGAAACAGTGGGCCGAGGAAAACCTGGGCCTGGGCTGCGAATCCCCTCCCCACCTCTCTCTCTTTTCCCCTAGTGGGCCGGCCCACCATATAAAAGGGGTGTCACCCCCCCCCAAAAGCCCGAGGCACCCCTTCCTCCTAGCAGCCACACCACCCTCCTCTTCCTCCCTTGCGTGGTGGCTCAAGATCCACCGCGAAACGCGAAGGAGCAAGCGAGAAGAGGATCCGTGGAGGCGTGGAGGACGAGCAGATTTCCGTTTCGGGAATCGTCGCGCGTTTTTCGTGGGTTCTCAAGGGAGAACTCAAGGTGGTGCCCCTTCTGGACGCAACTAGGTTCGTCATCCACGTTGGTAAAGGCAAGTGGAAGTAGCGGTCTTGCTAAACTATAACTCGCTATTTGTTTCGTCTTCAATATAAACCTTAATTGCAGCACACCTACATGGTTTAACTACTTGTTTATGAGATTACAATATCCTATCCTGCATTGTGATGTGGTTGTTTGGCTTTTGAATCATGAGTAAGAATGAAGAAAGATGTTGTTTGCAAGATGAATTGTGGAGATATTCTATCTCAATGATGTTCGCATTCTATCCATGTTATTTGATGGTATGCAAGCATGTGAATTCAGAGTGGGAAGTTATGAATGTATTTATGCATGAAGCATTAACTGCATAATCATGCATTGGAAGTTTGTCGACGCCTTGGCGCGATCAAGACGGTACAACACCGTGTGTTCCTGAGAAAGGGCACGGTGAGGAGGATCATGGCATAAGCATGTGCACAATCATATGCATTTTACTGAGGTTGTGTGGACTCTATAATGTGGTATTGGACATGAGGAATTTGGTATGCTAGTTTTCTTGTGGCTGTGTTATTCGTTAGAAGTTGTTCCGCTTTGAGATTACCCAATCTCACCCCTTGTTATTTTGTTGTTTTCGTAGTTCTCGTGAGTCGTAAGCTTGAAGGGTGGGCTTAGTAGCACAATCAACCCTCCGGGGTCATCACGAATCACATGGACTAGTGCATTTAATAATTCATTAGCTTGCTGAAATTTTATTAATCATAGACCTGTTGATGTCCTCTTTGGAGCTGTTTTACGTTTATGTTTGTTTTCTGGTTGATTTAGACTTGTTATCTCTAGTATTGATGCTTTTATGTTATTCCTGTTTATAATGGTTATTATGAATCTTGTTGTCGCTTCCGTTTTGTCCTAATTTTAGGAGAGATCTTTGTCGAATTTTTCTTGTACGACAGTTTAGATTTGTAGGGTGTTACAATTGGTATCGAGCTGGTCAGTAGGTCCTTGGAATGTCTATTTTAGTGTCATACTATAGGATACAACTAAAATGTGATGTGGAATAACTTAGAAACATGGCCTAGGTTTTAACTAAAATTTTGTCATAGGATAGCAACATTAAAAGTTGTGTAAGTGGAATCACTAATTTAAAATTTGACACACATGGATGCACAGTAGGAAAGGGTATGGGTATCGTTGCCTTATGCTTAAAGGTTGAATTTAAGCTTTGTTGTTGAATGCTACTTTTGATGATGTATAATGCTATATTTATGATAGATTTGATTGAGTTGCTTCATTTGTGATAAAGTGTGGTTGTGGTGCCGAAGGGTTTCGGTCACCTTTTGTTTGTAGTGAGGCTGTGGTTTGACGGTGTGGCCGGGTAGAGTCACCACCGAAGAACTATTAAACCCCTGTAGGGAAAGAGTACTTATCCGTGTCTGTCGTAGATCGGGTAGTGACTGGAGTCAAATAGAAGAGGTTGGTGATGGATTCCTTCTGATGTTCTTTACCGTGCTGACGGTCGGTTTTGGTTGGTTTTCTGGGTATGTGGTTGGTTCTAAACCGAGGAAAATGCTTAGTTTTGAGAACTCGCTGATTTGTCCTTTTGTCGGTTTGTGGTTTTGTCTCCTTGGAGTGAAGACACAGAAGAAGAGTTCTACGTTGCGCGTCTTTTGGTCACAATTTTGCTTTGGCACCTGATTTATTGTGATGGACTGTCGTTGGGAGGAAATTTCTGTGGTTGTTGTTTCCCCGATTTTTTTTTTTTTAAAAAAAGAAGGGGGTTGGAGTTTCTCTGTTGCATCAAAATTTGGATGGAGCTAAGTTTGAATCTTTATCGGAAAATTTTAGTTGGACATTTGGTCTTCCCTTTTGCATCCGTCTTCCTTTGTGGAAAGTGTAGGTTTTGGATTTCTTGAAGAGTTTTGGCTACTATGATTGGACATTTGAGGGTCGAGCTCTCTTGCATTTATGTTTGGATTTTGCTTTTCTCCCTTGCCTGAAAAGAAGAAATTTTTATCGGTGTTTGTTCTTGATCTAGAACTGTGTTTGTTTTTTTTTATGTTTGGGATTGCCTCCTGTTTGTCAAGGGTAGGTGACCCATGACGGTGTTTAGAAATTTTATGTCTGTGTTACGTAGTATGTAACAATGTGGTTTATGGAATGATGTACTTCTAAGTTAATTTGTGAGTTGAATCAATTAAAATGTAATTGTTATCTTTAGCTTGAGATTAAATAAACTTCTAGTATTGTAGATTGCTCTATAGCGATAATGATTGAATGTGTTAATGTGCATGCTTAGGATTTATTGCATTATTTTAATGTGCCCTTGACCATGGACAATGTTTAAAGCTTTAAATCTTGATGCGTAGTTAGAACATTACGATGATGTAAACTCTTTGTGAAGGTAATAGAAAATTAGTGGGTTATTTAGAGACATTTTAATATAAGGCTCGGTAGAACAATTTAATTGTAATGGTGGACTACCGATATTGTTAAAGAAACCATGTCAAGTTGTTTAAAGATGTTCTAATTTAATCGTCTTGGCTAGTGACTTTAACTTGGAAATTGATTAGAGTTGATATTTATGACGTTGCAAACTATTAGTAGATTCGAAGTATGCAATATGCCCAATAATGCTAGTATCGATATCAATTGGGAAGACATAAGTTTTTGCCATTGCCGTAAGAGCTTTGTGATGATTTCACCTATTCAGTTCACTTTAAAAAAGGCTGGAGTATGTCTTGGAGTGGCAATTTTGCTATAACCCGTGTATAGGGTAGCTAAAAAAATTAAAAAAATAAATTTAATTTAGCGTTGTTGTTATAAGAGCTTTGGATGGCTTAAATTATTCAATCTATTTTACATAGTTGGAGTATGTTGTGTAGTGACAGCTTTGTCATAGTCTATGGATAGGGTAACTAAAAGCAATGTTGTTGTTTTACAATTATGCCAATTATTGATATTGATGACTTAGTAGTGGTGGTAATCGATTAGATTAATTGTTGAAAACCTTTGTTAAAATGGTGGAAATTGTAACATGTTGTGATGGAGTGAACCAGGTGATAGTTAGCATGACGCGTGATTTTGTCCTTAATAAATGTATGTTTTAAACTTCCATTTACGATTGGTGCCTTGTTGAGATAATATTTACTTGTTGAGTCATCTTTTAGGTGAATAAATTTCCATTGTCGAGATGTTGACGCGTATGTGGTATGGAATTTATAGGTTCATCATCTTTGAAAGACTTGTTGAAGCAATCGCTTTCAAATTTAGAATATGATGATATAGGTTAGGTCGCTCCGTGGGGATCTTGATGAGGTAGTGTTGGTTGGATGTGTTTTTGATAAGCACTGTGAACTTTATTTATAATTGTGGAAAAGGTAATAAGAGTAAGAATTTGTTGTGTAGTTGTTGTTAAATCCTGATGGGCCTTCTCAATGAGTAAATAGGGAATATTGAAATCTAAATGGTAAGGGTAGTGGAATGCTATAGATGGCGGGAGTTATGCTGAACTTATGTTTAAAAATTCATATGGATTGGTTTGTTTGTTTGATATTTGGGTTGAATACTTTCGGTCAAAGTATTCTTTGTCCGTGTTTGAGTTTCCTAAACTTAGAATGATTCTCGCCAAATGTGGGTTAATTTCGAGGCTTAAAACAAGGATAAAAGAATGATTAACCTTGAAGTAATTTGTGGAGATTTTGGAATGTTATTCTATTAAATATCGTCATTCATTCATCTTTGATAAGAAAACTAGCTTAAGTTATGAATGCGACATTTATGCTCAAGGATGTATGCTTTGACTGTGTCCGTAGTTTTCAAGGTCGAGTTATCGGTTGCATTGTTGATCAAAAGAAGTAGCTAATCCAATGTAAGATTTGGAACTTCATGATCCGAAATATTTGTATTTCTATTTTGGGCTAGAGTTGTGTTGTGGTGTGAGGTGTTTGACAGCTTTTGTTTAAGAGACGATTCTTCCGGGTTGTGACATGAATGATATTCGTGGTTGAAACAATTTTTCTGTTGGGAAGTGAGTTTGGTTCCTTTTAAGGAAAAAGAGATGGTGGTTGTGTGGAAGCATTTAATTCCTTGATCGGTTTCTTTTTTCTCGAATGGCTTGGCCTTGGATAAAAGTGAGATGATTTGTTTTGGTAAAAGTGAAATGCATTTGCAGAAGACTTTCGGTGTTTCTCTTTTGAATAGAGCTTCTCCCAAGAAATTTTTTTTTGGTGGTTTTGGTTCTATGGAGTTCCTCTTCCAAGTTGAGTTCCGTGTATGTGAATTTCAGCCCTTTGGTTTAAAGGTGGTGATTGTCGTTCGTTGTGTTAGTGAGAATTAAGATTTCTTTACGTTCAAGCTTGGGGTAAGAAAATGAATGTTTATGTTATGGTTGAGTATATTCAAGGATTGTACTCCTTGCCTGGTAATTGGGTGGAAGAATTTGAAGGCGAAACCTTCTTACAATGGACAACTAGTGTGGGTCGCTGATCGTAAGAAGTTTAAAAGTGAAGAGTAAAGGAAGGTTTTGTATGACTCAATTCAAACCTTTTTGGAGAATTGTTTTCATTGATGTGTTCCTCGGTGGGGTTGCCTAATTTAGTAGTGGACAACTTGGAAGTTGCAGGTAATTACATTAATTTTTGGAACTTTTTGTCGCTGGGTTCGAGCGAGTTTGTGTCAACCGTAGTGATTGTGTTCGGTTGTTATTGTTTCATGGATTTTCGGACCCTGGTTGTAAAGTAGGCTATCTCTGCTGCGTTGGTAAGGGTGGATATTGGTTCTTTTTGTAAAAGATCAATCACTTGTAGGAGATAGGAGTTTGTGTTTGGGTTGATTTAGAGACTTACCTAGAGCGTTGTGTCTCACATGGTTCAAGGCCGCCCGTAATGCGACTAACCGTGGTAGAGGAGTTGAGATTGGAATGCGGAGTTTCGCGATCGGGTTGAAGAGAGAAGTGGGAGTTGAGATTCCAGATCGATACCAGATTCACCTAATAGGTGTCCTTTATTTAATAGGGGAATAGTTCGTGTTAGTGTCCAATGAAAGATTTGTGGACCAATTAGTCTGAGCGGGATGCAACTTGGGAACTTGAGGACCAGATGCGGAAGAAGTATCCTACACTCTTTGAGGATGCTGAAGGTAAAGTGTTGATTACCATTTTGCCTTCCTTTTTAAGGTTCCGTGAGTAAAGAGGAGTAGATTCGGGACTAATCCTTTTAAGGAGGGGAGAATGTGATGCCTTAGAGCATCGAGCGATTCTAGGTTCCTTTTCCTGGTTTTGTTTCTCGGAGAGGAATGAAGGATTTGTTGGGGATGAAATAATTGAAGTTTATCCGGCATATTAATATTAAATTTGGAGTTGTCGGGCTAGAAACAGTGGCCGAGGAAAACCTGGCCTGGCTGCGAATCCTCCCCACCTCTCTCTCTTTTCCCTAGTGGGCCTGCCCACCATATAAAAGGGATGTCACCCCCAAAAGCCCGAGGGCACCCCCTTCCCCTAGCAGCCACACCACCCTCCTCTTCCTCCCTTGAGTGGTGGCTCAAGATCCACCGCCAAACGCCGAAGGAGCAAGCGAGAAGAGGATCCGTGGAGGCATGGAGGACGAGCAGATTTCCGTTTCGGGAATCGTCGCGCGTTTTCGTGGGTTCTCAAGGGAGAACTCAAGGTGGTGCCCCTTCTGGACGCAACTAGGTTCGTCATCCACGTTGGTAAAGGCAAGTGGAAGTAGCGGTCTTGCTAAACTATAACTCGCTATTTGTTTCGTCTTCAATATAAACCTTAATTGCAGCACACCTACATGGTTTAACTACTTGTTTATGAGATTACAATATCCTATCCTGCATTGTGATGTGGTTGTTTGGCTTTTGAATCATGAGTAAGAATGAAGAAAGATGTTGTTTGCAAGATGAATTGTGGAGATATTATATCTCAATGATGTTCGCATTCTATCCATGTTATTTGATGGTATGCAAGCATGTGAATTCAGAGTGGGAAGTTATGAATGTATTTATGCATGAAGCATTAATCGCATAATCATGCATTGAAGTTTGTCGACGCCAGCGCGCGCGATCAGAGCAGACAACACCGTGTGTTCCCGAGAAAGGGCACGGTGAGGAGGATCATGGCATAAGCATGTGCACAATCATATGCATTTTACCGAGGTTGTGTGGACTCTATAATGTGGTATTGGACATGAGGAATTTGGTATGCTAGTTTTACTGTGTTTGTGTTATTCGTTAGAAGTTGTTCCGCTTCTTGAGATTACCCAATCTCACCCCTTGTTATTTTGTTGTTTTCAGGTAGTTCTCGCGAGTCGTAAGCTTGAAGGGTGGGCTTAGTAGCACAATCAACCCTCCGGGGTCATCACGAATCACATGGACTAGTGCATTTAATAATTCATTAGCTTGCTGAAATTTTATTAATCATAGACCTGTTGATGTCCTCTTTGGAGCTGTTTTACGTTTATGTTTGTTTTCTGGTTGATTTAGACTTGTTATCTCTAGTATTGATGCTTTTATGTTATTCCTGTTTATAATGGTTATTATGAATCTTGTTGTCGCTTCCGTTTTGTCCTAATTTTAGGAGAGATGCTGTCGAATTTTTCTTGTACGACAGTTTAGATTTGTAGGGTGTTACAACCCGGGAGGGATGCATCAGTTGGTATCAGAGCTAGGTCCCGAAACAAGAGGGTGAGAATGATAGTACCACCTTGCTTGTGGAGGGGAGAGAATACCACCTTAAAAGGGAGAGCAACCCTCCCCCCATTAGGCTAGTCTTTTGGGGGCCACATGGGACTCTTATGGCCTAGCTATGGCAGCCAAGGTGTGTATTTCTCTCCTGGTCCAAGGCCCACACCCCTGGGCCAGTTGGGCAGTCCGCTCGCCGGGCGAGGCACGTGCGCCATACGGCTTGGCCGCGAAGGGCACAGTGCGCACCCGGGAGGGATGCATCATTAACCCACAAGGTTTCCTTAACAATATCAGTAGTTTAAAATTTTAAACATTAACAATGTTCAGCTACACATTTAATAAATAGGGCGTGCTACCTCACTTCAAAATAAAGCAACAAACTCTAAGCATGTTCATTAACACATTTGATCATTACTCGCTATAGAAATAAATCTACGGCACTGGAAGTTCATTTAATCTTAAGCTAAAGATAAAAAATTTACATTGATTCAACTCACAAAATTAGCTTAGGAGTACAACATTTCCATAAACCACACTGTTACATACTTCATAATATGCTAAACAACAGTTTTCACTTTTGACAACTACTTTCAGTCAAATGACTACTTACTTTATTTGCAGCATTTTCTTTTTATCACTCAACCAAAAATTCACAAAGAAACTTGACTCTAAATTTTCAATGAGACAAACCCAAACTTGGTCATGCAAAAGGAAATTCTCCAAAACACTTTTCATTCTCAAGACTCCCATGGAAGAAAATGGTTGAAAGACAATTTTCTTAAAAGGGAACCAAGCGATCCAGTAATTCTTTGCAAATAAAACCTTAACACCAAACCCCAAACTTTCACGAAACAAGAGTGGTTTTCAAAGATGATTTCTCAAACCAGTAAAATGACAAAATCAAACATCACTTACTCCTACAAAGCCATAGAACTTCAGCCCTGACAACCAGGTCTGGCAAAACGCCGCAATAACTCTTTTGACCTCGGAGAAAGAAAAACACAGGAATATATTGAATACTTCTCCCCCATAAAGCAAACAACAAACTAATCATCAAAGCTGGAAAGACGACCAAAAGAAGCGCAACACTAGACTCTTCTTCTTCGTCTTCAACAAAGGAAGACAAAACCACACACCGCATACGGAACGATCCGCGAAAATCCAATGACAAACACTTTATCAACTAAAACCAAGAAAACCAACCAAGATCGACCACAGAACGATAAGGAAGCTCCGAAGGAATCCACCACCAATCTCTTCTATTCGACTCCAGTCAACTACCCAATCTACGACAGAAAGGGTAAGCACTCTTCTCCTACAGGGGTTAATAATTCTTCGGTGATGGCGTTAACCAGCCATACCGTCAAACCACACCCTAATTATGAACAAAAAGAGGTGACCGAAACCCTTCGGCACCACAACCCCACTCTATCACAACAACAAGAACAATTCAATCATTTATCTCATTGACGTAGCAACATGCATTATCAAATGAAGCATTCAACATCAAAGCTTAAATACAACATTTAAGCGTAAAGAAACGATACCCATACCCTTTCCTACTGTGCATCCATGTGTGTCAAATTTTAGATTAGTTATACCACTTTTGCAAGTTTTAATGTTGCTATCCTATAGCAAAATTTTAGTTAAAACCTAAGCCATGTTTCTAAGTTATTCCACACCACATTTTAGTTGTACCCTATAGCATGAAACTAAAAATACACATTCCAGGGACCTACAGCCCGCTCTGATACCAATTGCAACACCCCGGCATTTAATATGCCCGAATGCTACCAAACATAGACTAATCAACCTCTAAATAGCATAAATTAAGATAAATAACAGCAAATGAGTAAATGCTAAAACCGAAAATTTCGGTAGCATCTCTTTGTTTTTCCATGAATTGAAGCAACAACAATAAGATCACAGGATATAGTATAAAGAATGTGATAGGGTGCGCACCGTGCCCTTCGCGGCCCAGCCGTATGGCGCACGTGCCTCGCCCGACGAGCGGACTGCCCAACTGGCCCAGGAGTGTGGGCCTTGGACCACGAGAGAAATACACACCTTGGCTGCCATAGCCAGGCCATAAGAGTCCCATGTGGCCCCCAAAAGACTAGCCTAATGGGGGGAGGGTTGCTCTCCCTTTTAAGGTGGTATTCTCTCCCCTCCACAAGCAAGGTGGTACTATCAGTTAATTAAAGACGTTTTAATTTAACGTGTTAGTAGAGAAATTTAATCATGTCGGTTTGTGACCTTAATTTTGAAGTTGATTAGAGTTGTTATTGTTATGTTGCAAACTATTAGTATATTTGGAAGTATGCAGTGGTGTTCCTATATTGCTAGTATCGATGTCAATTGGAAAGATATACGTTTTATTGTTGCTTTAAGAGCGTCGTGATGGTCTAACTTATTAAATTCATTTTAATAGTTGGAGTATGTTGAGTAGCAGCAACTTGTTATAACCTATGTATGGCTAGCTTAAAGCAATGTTGTTGTTTATAATTATGCCGTTTATTGATATTGATGACTTAGTAGTGGTGGTAATTGTGTAGATTACTTGTTGGAAACCATTGTTAAAATGGAGATTATTGTAACATGTTGTGATGGAGTGAACCATGGATAATTAACATGATGTAGAATTTTATCCTTAATGAATGTATGTCTTAGAATCATAGTTATGAACTCTGTCTTGTAGAGATAATATTTACATGTTGAAAGTCAATGATTAATTGAATCAGTTCCGATTGTCGAAAAGTTGATGAATGGATGGTATAAAATAAATTTATAGGTTGATCATGCTGAAAGATTTGTTGAAACACTATGTTTCAAACTTGGAATAAGATGTATTATGAGTTGGTGATCCGTGGGGATCATGTCAATGTAGTCTTGGTTGGGTGCCTTTTTAATAAGCATCATAAACCTTAATTAAAGGTGTTGGGAACGGTAACTAGAGAAAGAAATGGTTATGTAAATTTTGTTAAATCCGGTTGGACTTTCTCAATGAGTAAGTAGTGAATTTTGAAGTCTTTAATGGAAAGCGTAGTGGAATACTAGAGATGATTGCATTTATGCTAAGCTGGTGTTTAAAAACCTTCTGGGCTGGTTTGGTTGTTTGCTATCTTGGTTGAATGCTTTTGGTCAAAGTGTTCCTTATGTTGAGTTTCAGAGTTTTCCCTAAAACTCGTAGAAATTGGTGCCAATCTCTGGTTTTGGCAAATTTGTTTAGTTTGTGCTATGAGTATGGATTTTTACACCCAAAAGTTGTTGAGTGGATCGCGCTTCTTCGCGTTTGCACTGAATTATCTTTGGAATCATTATTTTAAAGGAAGCAGATGGACATAGTGGGTTGTGTTGGAAACTCTTGAGATTTAATTTGTAACTCTTTTTGACTGGAGATGGATTTATTTGCATAATGTGTGTGATGTTTGCGAGTGCTTCAAAAATGTGGATTTTATGAATGTTTTATAAAGTGATTTTGTTAGTGAGGTGTTCCCTTTTTGAAATGAGTTTCCCTCTCCTTGAGAAAATTTGTGACGGTTGTGGGAGCAGATGCTCGACTTGAAATTTTGATGTTCTCTTCCAAAATGTTGAATTTGGATGAAATGCAATGTTCGGCAAGTTCAGTTTTCAATTGATGTGGGATGTGATGCGACGTGGTGTTTTACTGTCAACTATGCTGCCGTCATAGTCCATATGAATTTCCGCAACCTTCGATGTTAATTGTGTTTCCATTATTTGATACCGAGGAAGAAGTCATTTGGTGAATGACTATTCGGTACCGTTGTTACACGATGAATGAATGGTGAAAAGGAAAACGAGACATTGTTTATGCATAATTAATCATAAAGGAGTCGATGAGCCAGGTCGGTGAGAAAGTCATATATGGATATATGACTAATCCGGAGTGCTCTTGAAAAGTGTGCATGCATGTCATGAATCGAGATGTCCATTTCTTTCTAGTATGAAAAGAAAGAATGAAGAATTTCTGGTATTTTGGTTGTGGTGTAGGGGATTTATGCTTCGTTTGTGATTTGGCTTGGATATTGCCGAATTCATTCCAAAATGGTTGTTAACGCTTTGGGTTTGAGTTGTCGTGTGTGGTCCACTTGGGTTCAAAAGAATTGTACTTCTCTTGCTCTATAGATGGGAGTGAGGATATAAATGTTCTTGGTTTATGGTTGAATATGCGAAATATGTGTACACTTGGGCTTGTTAATTAAGTGTTTTTGTGTGAGGGCGAGACCCTCTTAAGAAAGGAACCAATTGTGGTTTGGTAAGGTTTTACGATCCTTGCTTGGGGCTAGGTGTCGAACCTTAGTGGTATAAGGGTGGTTTGTGATGGAGGTTGATGACGTATGGGTTTAACCTTTATTATGAGTAGCGATGGGCGGAAGTGAAGTTGACGGTAGTTTGGTGATAATTGTCCTGCCGTGAGCAATTGTCTTAACTAGTTGTTTTTGGGTTTGAGTCTTGCCTGGGAGAGGATGGAATGAAATGTTAGCATGATCGTGTATCGGAAGGGCAAGTGTGCCTTAATGAGTTATTCCCCTCGATGGAAATTTTCGAGATTGTAGAGAGGTCGTTAAAGGAATTGTGACTTGCTTTGATTGTGTCATGTTGAGTTTAATAAAGTGTGGTAGTCAGGTTGGTTGTGATAGTAGTGTGAAGTGTTTGTCGTGAGGTTTAAGGCGTTTTGGGTTGATGGAGCCCTTTGTGGTTGAAACGCAGTTTCTGTTTGGGAATTGAAGTGAAGATGGAACCGTGAGAGGTTGCACTCTGTTGAGCTAAATCAACATTTTCTCGTTAGTGTTGGTTTTGAGAAGTCGCTTGTCGTTTGTTCCAGTTTTAGTCTCTGTGTGAATGTTTTGTGTTGCAAAGAAGTCTTTTGTCCCTTGGGGAACTTGTTGTTGACTTTGGCGTTCTTCGGATTCGAGGTCGAATCCTGTTTAAGGGGGGAGAATGTGACACCACGGAGTGTCGTAACCTTATTTAATGTGAATGTTGAGGTCAAAAACATTATGAATTATGGAATGGGAGGTTGAAACCTTACGGTATGGAGGTTAATAGCGTTTCCGGGCCGTTTTCGGGAGTTTGGGCCTTCCCGAGGCATGTTGGGCCTTAGGGGGGACCCCTCGTGGGCCAAAAGTGGGGCTCTCTGGCCCATGAGGGGAGAGGGGGGCAGCATGTTGCCCTTGGGGTGCCCCCCTGCTGCCCTAGCAGCCTCCACCTCCCCTCTCCCTCCCATAGCCGCCACACACCCTTTTGCCCCTTGCTTGCGCCCCTTGCTCCCCATTGCTCCTCCACCCCTCTCCTCACCTTTCCACCACCCTTGCTGCCCCTAGGGGAGTTCTCCTCCTCAACACCTCAAAGATCCGTCCATTGGAGCGCTCCGCGACGAGGAGATCCGGTGGATTTGGAGCGAGGAAGGAGATCGCGCGAACCGGGAGGAGATCCATTGGGTTTTCGTGTGTCGGGCGAAGGTATGGCCATGGGAATCCTTGGGGTTGGTCTAGGATATGTTCTAAGGGTTAATATCATGTTTTTAGATCAATTGGTGGTGCTTTAGTTGGGTAGATTAGATGGAATCTTGAGTTTGCCACGTTCTCTGTTTCGGGCAGCATGAGCAGTCGACCTAGGGTTTGGGTTTTCGCCAATTTGAGTCGAAATTTTGATGGCGCCGTGATGGCACTATGGGTGTCCCAATCTTTCGATGAGAAACACACGATCGATTTGTTGGAGTCAACTTTGACGATCAGACTACACCGTACGACGACGATGCGCCTTAGCAATCGCTAAACCAACTCCAGTGGGTTATTGATCTTGCCGTAGGCACGATCAACCTGAACACGAGGTTCAATTCCTGCAAGCAACCGAAGAACAAGCAAGAATAATAGGATAAGCAATATGAAATTGCGGATAAAACTGGAAGCGAAACAAAGTGTTTCTTATTGACGATCTTGACAAGGTGGTTGTCCAGCACAACTCGCAGGATCAAGTTTGCACTTGGCTAAACTAATCAAATAAAACCCAAAACCCTAAGGAGCCGATGTCTGGCTATTTATGAAAGCTAGGGGCGAGGGAATCACATCCAAAGCAGTAGGATACCAACTACAACTCTATTACAAGGCCCAAAGCCCAAGTCTTCTCGGTTTGGAAAAGTGACACCAATTGTTTTGCAGATTCCCATCGAGTCGGATGGAATTTGGGGATGGGGCTGGATCCGTTGGAAAGAGGACGTCGAAACCTTTCAAACCAGTACTCATAGACCCCAAACACCCTTGTGAATCAAAAGTTATGGTCGTTTTAAGTTGGTGCTGTCCCGGAGGCCGAATCCGAGTATAACTTGTGCACCGGAAGAATTGGCTTCATGCTTGACGTTTGGAAGTCCTTCTCCTTGGTTCCTAAGGATAATAAAATCATCATAAGGATTAAATAGCATTCCATTCATTAAATTATTGCTATGCAACCCGAGGAACGCATTCACCTGGTAATTGAATTGACGTGCGCGAGCTCGAGTAATTGGCCCTTGTATGACATTGTTGGTTTCCATTGGGTTTGTAGGTATGGCCGTATTCATGGTAGTGATGTCCTCATCATCCTCCCCTTCTTGCATTTGAGTCGTTCTCGACTCAAGTTCATTATCTTCTCCCAAGTATGGTTTCAAATCGGCAATGTTGAATGTGGGACTAACCCCAAAATCTGCAGGCAATTCAAGCTTGTATGCATTATCATTAATCTTTGCCAATACTTTGAAAGGACCATCAACTCGCGGCATCAACTTAGATTTTCTTAATTCTGGGAATCGATCTTTTGGCAAATGTAACCAAACTAAATCGCCTGGTTCAAAAGTTACATGTTTCCGTCCCTTACTACCAGCAAGTTTATATTTAACATTCATGTGCTATATGTTTTCTTTAGTTGTCTCATGCATTTTCATAATCAAATCAGCACGTTGTTTAGCATCAAGATTCAATTTCTCCGAAGATGGCAGAGGTAACAAATCAATTGGAGCATGAGGTACAAATCCATATACAATCTCAAAAGGGCACATCTTAGTTGTAGAATGCATAGACCGATTATAAGCAAACTCAATATGAGGCAAGCATTCTTCCCACAATTTAATCTTCTTTTTCAAAATAGCCCTAAGCATGGTAGATAAAGTTCGATTAACGACCTCAGTTTGTCCATCAGTTTGGGGATGACAATTAGTAGAAAATAAAAGTTTAGTCCCCAATTTAGCCCACAAAGTTCTCCAAAAGTGGCTTAAGAATTTAGTGTCACGATCTGAAACTATTGTGTTTGGCACACCATGTAAGCGAACAATTTCACGAAAGAATAAGTCAGCAATGTTGGTAGCGTCATCGCTTTTGTGATAAGGTATGAAGTGTGCCATTTTAGAAAATCTATCCACAACGACAAAGATACTATCCCTCCCCTTCTTTGTTCTAGGAAGTCCTAAAACAAAGTCCATAGAAATATCCTCCCAAGGCACGTTAGGAACAGGCAGAGGCATGTATAAACCATGTGGATTAAGTCGTGACTTAGCTTTTTGACATGTAGAACAGCAAGCGATGAAACGTTCCACGTCTCGTCTCATCTTGGGCCAAAAGAAATGGCTACCGACTATGTCCTCCGTCCTCTTCACACCAAAGTGTCCCATCAATCCTCCTCTATGCGCTTCCTGTAGCAATAACAAACGAACAGAACTAGCTGGAATACATAGTTTGTTTGCTCTAAACACAAACCCATTATTGAGGACAAATTTGTTCCAAGTTTTTCCCTCTTTACAATTGAGCAACACATTTTTAAAATCATCATCATGCACATATTGCTCTTTAATTGTTTCCAAACCAAAAATTTTGAAGTCAAGTTGTGAGAGCATGATATATCTCCTAGACAAGGCATCAGCAATGACATTATCCTTTCCCTTTTTGTGTTTGATGACATAAGGAAATGACTCAATGAATTCAACCCACTTTGCATGTCTACGGTTCAGTTTAGCTTGACTTCTAATATGTTTTAACGATTCATGATCAGAATGTATAACAAATTCCTTGGGCCATAAATAATGTTGCCATGTTTCTAAAGTTCGAACTAGCGCATATAACTCCTTATCATAAGTAGAATAATTCAAACTTGGCCCACTCAACTTCTCACTAAAATAAGCAACAGGTTTTCCTTCTTGTAATGTAACACCACCCAAACCAATTCCACTAGCATCACATTCTAGTTCAAAAGTCTTAGAAAAGTCCGAAGTCGGAGTAAGGGTGCATGGGTTAACTTAGCTTTCAGAATGTTGAAGGCATCTTCCTGCGACTTGCCCCAAGCAAAAGGTACACCCTTCTTGGTGAGCTCATTCATGGGTGCAGCGATGGTGCTGAAATCCTTCACAAAACGACGATAGAATCCAGCAAGTCCTAGAAAACTTCGCTACCAGTGTGACCGTGTTAGGAATCGGCCAATTTCAGATCGCTTCAACCTTGGCTTGGTCAACTTCAATTCCCTGTGGAGTAACAACATAGCCAAGAAAAGATACTCGATCCGTGCAAAAGGTGTACTTCTCAAGGTTACCAAATAAGCGTGCATCGCGTAAAGCATAAAAAACAACACGTAGATGTTCAAGATGAGCCTCTAAAGATTTGCTATAAATCAAGATATCATCGAAGTAAACTACCACAAATTTTCCAATGAAAGCACGTAAAACCTCGTTCATCAATCTCATGAAAGTGCTAGGAGCATTAGTCAACCCGAAAGGCATTACTAACCACTCATATAACCCGAACTTAGTTTTAAATGCTGTTTTCCATTCATCTCCTAACTTCATGCGAATCTGGTGATACCCACTATGCAAATCCACTTTAGAGAACACAGTAGAGCCACTTAATTCATCAAGCATATCGTCTAACCGAGGAATAGGATGGCGATATCTAATGGTGATATCATTAATTGCTCGACAATCCACACACATGCGCCATGTTCCATCTTTCTTAGGTACTAAAATGACTGGTACAGCACAAGGACTAAGAGATTCACGTACGTACCCTTTATCAAGCAATTCTTGAACTTGGTGTTGTATCTCTTGTGTCTCTTCAGGGTTGGTTCTGTAAGGTGCTCGTTGGGCAAGGATGCCCCTGGAATGAGATCAATTTGATGCTCAATCCCTCTAATTGGCGGTAGCCCTGAGGGGATGTCCTTTGGGAAGATGTCAGTGTATTCCTGCAAAAGGTTAGTGACAACAGGAGGCAAAGAGAGAGACATCTCCTCTAGTGAAAACAAAGTTTCTTTGCTGATCAAAGCATAGCATGTATACCTACAAACATCCAACTCATTCAAATCAGATTTTGGCGCAAGAAAACAAGCACCTTTCAATTTAATCTCATTCGGCTTGGCACAATCAAGGTTAGATTCTCTCTGTTTATGTTGTTCAAGTCCTTTGGTGACAATCTGATTTTCACTCTTAGAATTCTCTCGATTTTTCTCTTTGCTAGATCTAGCAATTTCATCCTTTACAATGGCATCAGGCGACATTGGGTGTAGCACAATTTTCTTTTCTTTATGCACAAAAGAGTATTGATTTGTTCTACCATGATGTAAACAATCCTTATAATATTGCCACGGTCTACCTAATAACATAGAACATGCTTGCATAGGTACGACATCGCAATCAACATAATCATGATAGGAACCTAAAGCGAAATGTACTCTTACCATGCGAGTTACCTTGAGTTTGCCGCTGTTGGTGAACCACTGAATGTGGTAGGGCTGAGGGTGTGGTCTAGTGGAGAGTGCTAGCTTCTCCACCATGTCCATGCTGGCTAGATTATTGCAACTCCCACCATCAATGATTATTCGAATGGATCGCTCCTTGACGACGCCTTTTGTGTAAAACAAGTTGTGGCGTTGATTTGGATCGGCGCGAGCAATCTGAGCACTAAGTACACGTTGTGCAATAATACTCAAATATTGGTCAGCATCACCAGCGCTCACGTGCACCTCGTCATGCTCGGCATTTGGATCACCGTCTTCATGTTCAGTGAGCAAAGCATATGTTTCTTCATCAAGATCACTTGCTGAGTCATACTCGCCGTCTTCACGGATTATTAGCACACGCTTGTTCGGACACTCCTTCATCATGTGACTGAAACCCTTGCAGCGATGGCACTGAACATCTTTGGTGCGTCCCGTTGATGCAACCGACGACGACGAACTATTTGTAGGAGCTTGTGTGGCACTTTTCGTCGGCATTGGTCGTGGTGCCGAATTTGCGGTGGCGGACGCCGTTCTATTGATGGAAGAGGTCGGCATGGTAGTATGGCCGGCAGGGGCAGCAGGGGTGCGCGGTATCCACGAAGTAGTTCGACCTGCAGAAAGTTAGTCTTTGCCCTCGATTGACGACCCTGCACTTCACGTTCAGCTTTGCAAGCAAGATGGAACAACCGAGTCATCGAATTATAATCCTTATAGTCTAGAATATCCTAGATTTCTCAAGTCAAACCACCTAAGAAATGAGCCATAGAAGCTTCCTCATTCTCAATTAATCCACAACGCAACATGCCAATTTGCAATTCTTGGTAATATTCTTCCACCGAATTCTTACCTTAGTGTAGGCACTGCAATTTATTTAATAAATCTCTAGCATAGTATGAAGGAACAAATCTATGCCTCATTAGCAATTTCAAGGCTTCCCAAGTGGTGGGTATATTATTTGGATGAGCACGGCAATGTTCTCTCCACCAAACAGAAGCAAAATCAGTGAACTCACTTGTGGCAGCCCTAACTCTTCTATTCTCAGGGAAATCATGGCACGCAAATTTTTGATCAACAAGTAATTCTCAACTAAGGTAACCATCAGGGTCGTATTTACCTTCAAAAGGTGGCATACTGAAATTTACCTTAGGGAAAACATCATCTCGTTCTCGTTCCCTTGGTCGTGGAGGATCACGTCGCATACCTTGCTGATTGGAGCGTAGTCGATGATGGTCACGATCATTATCGTAATGGACGGGGTTGACCTCCTCCACATCAATGGTGTCATCATATTCGTGCTCTTCGTTCTGTTCTTCTAAATCTGCTGGGGGCCTCTCCTGTGGAGCTGAATTGTTGCTTGGACGACGGGGTGGTGGATTGGAAGCACCAGATGCAGCAGCTGCAAAAGTATCAAGTCTAGCCAAAATAGTAGCAAGAGTAGTGTTAGCAATCCCTTGTGCGGCCTCGATGGATCTGAGACGGTCTTCTTGCATTGACATACGCTCATTAGTGAGCCGTACATCCTCGCTAAGACCATCGGTGGTTTCCCTCGTCATCTTTTGGAAGTGAGCAATGATGCCCTTGGTTCGTGGAGAGTGATGAAGTGAACTCTCGTCACCTGACATGGTTAGTTGATGACAAGGAAACAAAAAACCACAAGTATAATGTTCCTATCAACTACTAGGTGGCAAGTCTCTCAAGCGCTCAAGCCTATGACCCAAGTTCTTACAAGTTCTTACAATGCAGCAGGCGTTGTCGGCCGTTGGCGTTGTCAAAGGTTCTCCGAAGTTTGTGTAGAGCGATTGCCAAGGGATCGAACGCCTGTACGGGTAGAAAGTGGAGCTTGGACAGGCTTAATTTAGTAGCAAAAGGTTAGCAATAATCCAATCAATGAATGCAAAATTGAAGAATTGTTCAACGTCTAGTCACTAGTTGCTGACTCTAGGCTAGCAAGGACTGGTGACTCAAAACTGCGGTCGGCGATAGTACAGTTCCACCGCAGATGGAAAATCAGCGCGAAAAAATTCGCGAAAGAAGGGAACTATCTCAAAAGACTGGGGATCTTGTGAAAACAGGTTTGGCACATAAAAATTTTCGGATCTGTTCTAGACTCTTTTTTTTTGCGGAACGATCCGACTCGTTTTTCTTTCAAGTGCTATGCAGGCGGAAGACCAGTCGTGTGACCAGTCGGACGGCCAGGTGGGCGACCAGTGGGCTATCAGGTGTGCGACCAGTCGGGTGACAAGCACGGTGACTAGTCAGGCGGCGACCAGTCGGCTAACAGGAAGCGGCCGTCGGGGCGACCAAGTGAAGCGACGGTCAGGCGACCAATTGAAGCGACGATCAAGCGGCGACGATCGAGGCGAAGAAGTCGGCTATCGTGAAGCGTCGATCGGTAGACAAGCGCGGCGACCAGTGGGCGATCAGTTAGATGAAAAGAAGCTTCGGTCCGAACACCTCTTTTTTTTCAACAGTTCGGGACCGAAACCGAACACAACTCGAAACTGAACACAACTCAACACCGAACACAACTCGAAACCGCCGTGGGAGACAAAAAAATCTTCTGACCTGGACTCCAACTAGAACTAGAATTCAGCAACTCGACACGACGATGCAACCAAAAATTCAATAACGCAGTGCACTGGAAAGGAAATTGCAAGGCTCAAATTGTTTTGGTATGGGGAGATCCAATCTGATGGCGCTTCTCTGGACTATACGAAAGATATCAATCTACTAATCTAGGGTAAAGAATTCTCACCGAGCAACCTGGTTGGCTCTGATACCACTTGATGGCGCCGTGATGGCACTGTGGGTGTCCCGATCTTTCGATGAGAAACACACGATCGATTTGTTGGAGTCAACTTTGACGATCCGACTACACCGTACGACGACGATGCGCCTTAGCAATCGCTAAATCAACTCCAGCGGGTTATTGATCTTGCCGTAGGCACGATCAACCTGAACACGAGGTCCAATTCATGCAAGCAACCGAAGAACAAGCAAGAATAATAGGATAAGCAATCTGAAATTGCGGATAAAACTGGAAGCGAAACAAAGTGGAGTCTTATTGACGATCTTGACAAGGTGGCTGTCCAGCACAACTCGCAGGATCAAGTTTTGTAGGATCGAAGTATACGAATATAGCAATCAGAGGGGGGGTGAATGATTGTGCGGAAGCTAAAACCAAATTCTTGACCTATTAAAAGTTCACCCCAAAACAGAACCAAATAATTGCCTCGTTTTCGACAAAAACAGAATGATAGAGGTTTGGTAAAACGAGAATTCCCAGAGATCCAACCGTCGAAACGATCTGAAATTTGGACACAAGAAACTAGATTCCAATACGAATCGAACCCAAAAAGAATCAGCTCGATCGGACTTACGGATCAAAGTTATGAGCCATAAGCTTGCTGATCCAGAACTTGACGAGAATCAATCTAATCAAAACTTCAAGATTAAACAAGAAGCGACAAAAGATTGATCAACTAGACTTTGAGAAACACTAGATCAATACCCTAGAGAGGTTTTTGATGGATCAAATCAAGATAAAACTTGAAGAACAAAAACCAATCTAGAACTAGAACAAGCATGCAAACAAGAACCAAAGCAGAGAAAATCTTTGTAGCGGCGTAGTTCTTGTAGCAACGCAAAAATCTTGGAAGAATTGATCTTTATTTCTTGTCTAAAATACTCTCATCAAAGAGTACAACCCCTAAAACCAAGCTCAAGGCTTGATCGCTCAACTCTCCTTGGTGCCTTTCAACAGGAGACCCCCCACCTATTTAAAGCACCAACCCACAAGAGTTAGAATCGATTCCTATTCCCTAGAAGGAATCCATTATCACTCAACTCTCAACTACTTGGCCCAACCAGGCCCGGTACAACTCTTGCCTGGCGTGTAGCAGCAACCCTACCATACTCACGTGACTAACACTTTGCAGCGTATGGCCACCTGCCATACTCACGTGACTAACACTTTGCCTTGCGAATGACCTCACGCCATTCTCCGCGTGACTAACCATTCTTCATGTGCACCATTCTCTTAGCGAGCGTCGCGACATCCTTGACCACCAGACCTCGGTTCCTCCTGAACCTAGTCGAACCTCGATTCCTCCATGAACCTAGTTCCGGTCCGTCATCGACCACATTAGTCTTGAGCAATACCGCACATGAACAAACCACAAAACAAATCCGAGCACAAGTCACGACTTGACTCAATGTTAATCCATGCAACTACTCACATGAGCATTGCATAAAGTCCACTTCAAATCACACATCATGAAATCATCACAAATTTCATAATCTCAAGGTCAAACCATTTCAATTCTTTTAAAACATCCTAAAGCCTGAGCAAAAACACGTTCACAGCGGACAAGAAATAAAACCTAGAAAAGTCCATTCACGACGGACAAGAAATCTCTGTCGGCGTACATATCAAACTTTCAGTTCAAGAAGAAAACGATTCTGGTGAAAACACGTTCACAGCGGACCCAAAAACTTTGTCCAGATTGTACATGCGAAATCAATCCTCAAAAAAGCGTTCACGACCAGGACCCAAAAACTTTGTCCGTCAGTACATCAACCTCTTGATTCTTGGAAAATAGGAGTTTGGCTCATGCGCTCAAAATCATGTTCTAGCGGACACAAAACTTTGTCAGATTGTACATAGAAAGAGGTTGTCAAAAGCATGTTTACAAAGGACCAAGAAAGTTTGTCAGTCGTAGATGGGAAACTTCTTTGTTTTCTTTAGGATTGGTCCGGCGCCAAGGCAAAACTTACTTTTTCTTGTCAATTGTCAAAACTCATGAACAAACACATTTTGCAAATTCAAATCTAAGTTAATTTTTAAGTTCAAAGCCAATTTTTCAGCACATGATTTCAAAATCTCCACCTTGATGAAAACATTGGCAACACCACCAAATTGAACATTTGGCATTCACTTTACAAAAGATTTTGAAATCCAAAGGATCAAAGACCAAAGTAAGAAAACAGAATTCCCCTTTGACCAAAAAGCAAAACAAAAATCTCCCCTGAGAAGGAAAATGTGTGTGAATGTGCAATGTGTCCAAGAATTCCAAAATTCTCCAAACTTCTCCCAAAATTCTCAAATTTAACAACTCCCTTTTTTCTTTAAACTTTTCAAGATTTCCAAATTTCTCCCCTTGACAATGGATTCATCAAGAGTACAAAAGAGAGAACATGTTCAAAATTTTCCTGTAACAATGATTTCACAAGGAGAAACAATGGAGTGCCAAGATAGAAGAAGATGAGCTCATTCGATCATATAACCTTATATATCACATAATATGCAAAATACATGATCTTGATGTGATTTTAGCAAGTTAGGGAATGACATGCATCTCAACCTTAATTCAGTCAACTATAGCCAAGTACTAAGCAAAACCTTTAGTAGAAAAACAAAGGCTCAAAGTTGAAGTAAATAATAAATCAAGGCGAGCAAGTAGTTTCAACTCCAATCTAGTGGACCAATTTAATCTTTAAACAATAAGTTGCATGTGGCATGCTTGAAGCATACTTCTTTTATTTTCTAGGAGTGGCATGCTTGAAGCATACATCTTTCTTTGAGGAATGGCATGCTTGAAGCATACATCTTATCTTTTAGGAAAGCATCCTGAAGCTCATAACTTGAGGCTTTTGCTTTTAACAACCTGTTTATTGATTCCCTTTTTCTTTTCGTTTTCTTTGATTGTAAACATGCAAAAATGATTAAAAGGTCTTATGAAAGAGTAAAGTTGAAACCACTCTTGCTTCATAGCCCAAATTTGTCAAGAAGATTCAATATCAAGCCTAGAAGAGTAAGATATCACGAGTATTTAGCTATAGGCAATTAGTCCAGGGGAATTCCGCAATGTCATTTTTAGTTCAAGTGAAACAATTAGATTATCATATATTAGCTCAATTACATAACATATAAAGAAATATGATAAAGTGAGCTCATCAAGTGAAAAGAACTTGGCAAGAAACTCCCCTCAAAACAATCCCATTGGATGAACAATTCCAAGTTCTCCCGAATAAAAGCAAAGCGAAGAAGACAAAGGTTTTGTGAAAATGTCTGCAATTGATGTTCAGTATCCACATGATGAAGCACAATGTTGCCTTTTTCAACATGATCTCTAAGAAAGTGAAATCTGATGTCAATATGTTTTGTTCTTGAATGTTGCACAGGAGTTCTTAGCAATGCAAATTGCACTAGTGTTATCACACGGAGAAGAGAGAACACTATCCAAAATAACCCCATAATCTTTAAGTGTAGCTACTATCCAAGAATTTGAGAACAACAACTAGCGTGACCACATATTCAGATTCATGATTGATTGTGCAACAGAAGATTGCTTTCTAGATGACCATGCAATGAGAGAATTTCCCAAGAAGTGACATGAACCGAAGTGCTTTTCCTATCAATTCTACATCCTCCAAAATCAGCATCAGAAAAAGATCTCAAACTAATGCATGAAAGCAGAAAGCCAAATGCCAAAGTCTTGAGTTCCATGAAGATACCTGAAAATCCTTTTGTGACTTGTCGATGTGAAGCACGTGGGGAAGCTTGAAAACGAGCACACAAGCACACAGACAAATTGTATATCAGGCCTTGATGCGGTGAGGTACAAAAGTGAACCTATCATGCTTCTATATTCCTTTTGATCAACAGCTCACCATCTTCGCCATCAAGTGCGCAAAGTGCTCTCCATAGGTGTCATGATCGGCTTTGTTTTCCATCCCAAACGATGTAGCAAGTCTCTTGTATATTTGCTTTGATGCACAAAAGTACCATCCTTCGTTTGCTTGATTTGAAATCCCAAAAGTATGTCAACTCACCCATCATACTCATCTCAAACTCCTTCCTCATTGTTTGAAAACTTCAGACACTAAAACATGAGATGAACCACCAAAGATAATATCATCAACATAAATCTGAACGAATAGTTGATCATTGCCTTGCTTGAGTAAAAGAGAGTTTTGTCAACCTTTCCCATTAAAAGCCCTTTTCAAGTAAAAGGTTTTAGCCTATCATACCATGCTCTAGGGCTTGTTTCAAAACCATACAAAGCTTTTGTTAGTTTGAACACATGATTTAAACTTTGGATTTTCAAAACCGGGTGGTTGTGACATAAACCTCCTCATTTATGTAGCCATTCAGAAAGCACTTTTCATCCATTTGATACAATTTGAAACCTTTGGATCACAAAAAGCTAAAAGGATTCTAATGGCTTCAATTCTAGCAACAGGAGCAAAGGTTTCATCAAAATCTAAGCCTTCAATTTTGAGTGTAACCTTGAGCAACCAATCTAGCCTTGTTTCTAACAACAACACCATCCTCACTTTGTTTATTTTGAAAACCCATCTAGTTCCAATAACATTAAAATCAGGAGGTGGTGAGACAAGTTTCCAAACTTTATTTCGTTCAAAATTCTCTAATTCTTCATGCATGGCATTGATCCAAGATTAGTCGGATAATGCATGAGATATATCTTTAGAGTTCAAAAGAGGCAACCTTAAAGCAGAATGAGCATGAGTGTCGGAATGAATGAACCTGGATCAAGTGACTCTCTCATTTAGGTCTCCAATAATTTGTTCAGATGGATGCATTTTTTGAATGTGCAGGGGAGCATTGGCTTTTGAGACTTCTCCTTCTCCTTCTTCATTTTCAGCATGTCACAGATGATGTTGTAGCTTGAGGATGGTTAGTTTGTAGGTGATGTAGTAGTAGGTGCCAAAGGTGCTACATCTTGTTGTGCATTAGGAAGAGTCAAGACCTCATCTTCAACATCATCATCATCTTCAAAGATTTTCTCCCCCCCGAATGTATCTTTGTGCACGCATCACTTGGACTAGTGCCTGGACTAGCCTCATCAAAAGTAACTTCACAAGTTTCCACAATTTTGTTAGTCTCCAAAACAAGCACTACGATAGCCCACAGTATGAGCGGGATATCAAGGAAAAAGCCATCCATTGATCTAGCTTCAAATTTATCAAGATTTCCAGATTTCAAGACAAAGCATTTGCATCCAAAAACTCGAAAGTGAGAAAGCAGAAGGTCTATGTCAGCCAGAAGCTCATATGGAGTCTTACCCAATTTTGATCCTCAAAAACACACGGTTTGAAACATAACAAGCGTTGAAATAAGCTTCAGCCCAAAAGTTCCTAGGAGTGTGATGTTCATCTAACATGGTTCTAGCCATCTCAACCAATGTTCTGTTTTCCTTTCAACTACACCATTCTGTTGAGGCACTCTAGGTGATGAAAATTGATGATCAATTCCTTTTTCGAGTACAAAGTGATTAAAAGAAGCATTTTGGTCAGTTCATTATCACTTCTAATAGCTTTGAGAGCTCCTGGATGATCAATAGAAAGCCTAAGAACAAGACTTCTAAAATGACTAAAGGCCTCATCCTTAGATGCCATAAAGTATACCCAAGAGTATCTAGAAAAATCATCAACAATCACAAGCACATACCATTTGCCTCCAAAGGATTGAACTCGAGATGGTCCATTGTATCAAGATGTAAGCTGTCCTGGAGGCGTTTGTCATTACCATGGTAAGAGGTGGATGTGAACCTGCAATCATCTTACCATGTCTACAAGAAGAACATACTTGATTGCTATCACCCTTAAGCTTAGGCAGCCACGTATAAGATCTAAACCACTTACACGAGTAAGATGATCAAAACCAACATGACCAAGTCTACGATGCCAAAAAGAATAAATCTTTAGAAACATTGGCAACTAGACACCTATGTTTCGAAGAAGGTGAAGCATCAAAATCAGCTTTAAAAACTCTTCCAGCGTGAGATCTTAAAAACAAGGTCACACGAAGCATCTAACACTTTGCATTCACTTTTCTTAAAATTTATTTCAAGATTTTCATCAAGCATTTGTGAGAGACAAGCAAGTTATATTTCAAATTTTCAACAAAGAGCCACATCTTTGAACATAAACTTGTCACTCACCTTCCTTTGTACCTTTGCCACAACGGAAGAGGAAGAAGCATCTCCAAATGTAACACTTTCAGCCCGAGATGCACGAGTGAGGAGGAAGAACCAATTCTTATTCTGGGACATGTGGCGTGAGCATCCAGGAATCCACTAGCCATATGTTCTCCTTCCTCGCGAGAAGCCTACATATAGCAAAACATGTCGAGGCCTGATCTTAGGGTTAGGAATGAGATTTTTGGGAATCGATCTTGAGACACCTGACGTGTGATAGGCACAACACGAGAATTTTATGCACAAAATCAGATTTGCCTTTTCTCATGTTTATAGGAGCAGGAAGGCGTTTTCAAGACTCTAGGCGCATAGTGAAGCAAAGTGTGCTCTTGAAGTTAGACCTAGCCTTAGTCATTTCTTTCCTTTCTTTAATCGCTAGTCTAAAGCAAAAATCTACTAGATGTCCATCTCTACCACAATGAGTGCAAGTGTACTTAGCATGAAGTTTGGCTTTTAACGATGAAGCACATTTTGCATTCATCATAGTAGAAGAAGAAAACCAGCTGATTTAAAAGCAATCTTTTTTAGGCTCATTAAGAATCTTAATTTTGTCATTGCAAGGAGCATTAACAACGATCTGAGGAGTTTAGTTTCAAATGAAGCATAAAGATCAAAACCTAAACCTCTCTTGTTTGTGCTAATATTAGATTGATCCAAAATCATGTTCAACTTCTTCTTGCCATTAGTGAAACGTTCCAAAGAATTTTGCAAGTAATCAACTTTCTTAGCAAGAGTTAAACAATTATTGCAGGGAACATCTACTTTTCCTTTTTGCTTGCGACAAGTTGAGCATGAGAGAATTTCATGTGAAAGCAAATTATCGATTAATTGAGAAACCTAGCATTTGCATCTTTCAATTTTAATTCAAGAGTTGAGCATTTAGAACAAGAAGTTGAACTATGCAAATCATCGATTGAGAACTAGCATGTACAACATGTTTCTCATTTTCTCATTTAGATTCAACAAAAGAGCATGTTCTTTCCTAAGCAAGGTGAGCTCATTGTAAATTAAGTCACATGATTTGCAAGTATCATCACTAGAATCAAAGTCTTAAGTCTAGCAATTTCAGCATTCAATGATTCAATAATGAAATCATGTTTCTTAATTTTCTTATCACGTTTGTCAAGCAATTTTCCAAGGCGAGCAACAGCAATAGCTAATTCATCATAAGAGGATCTACCTCATTGGAAGTCGCTGTCGTGAGTCGTCACCGATGAAGCTATCCTTGCTGCTTGCCATGAGACATAATCCTATCAAATCATGCTTGCTTGGAGTTGCATCATCTTCTTGCTCTCGAGTCCACATCGCTCAAATTGACTTGTTCAAGGCGGAAAGAACTCAGTGAACCACCTTGCGGTTGATGAAGCTCTTCTTCTTCCTATCATTTGTGAGAACCTTTTCTTCTCATTCCTACATGCGTTGTCCTTCTCCTCCTTTGATGTTTTCTGCAAGCTTAGGACAATTTGTGCGAATATGGTTGGAGTCACCACACTCATAGCATCTTGGAGGACCACCTCTCTTTCTCATTCTCACATTACAAAGCTTTGTTAAAGCGAGAAGAGTAGTGCCAGATCTTCTTCAGGAAACTCTTCAAGTTGCTCATCTTTAAAGAAGACATGGAAGACAAGGCAAAGCTAGAAGAAGAATTTGCATTTGACATGTTAGGGTTAGAGATCAAAGCAATTGATTTAATGTTACCCTTCACAGCAAGAACATCCAACTCATGAGTTTTCAACTTAGAGTAAAGAACATCTAATGTGAGTGTGCTCATGGTAGTAGATTCTTGTATAGATGTTACTTTCATCTCCCACAGACATGTCAAAGCACTAAGCAATTGTCGAGCATTTTCAGCATCGGTGTAGCTAACTCCAGCGACACGTGGGTGCTAAGAATTTTATTGAAGCGTGCAAAGAAGTCATCTACAGATTCACTAGGTTTCATCTCAAAACGCATGTATTCTTTTGTAAATATCTTGACGAACCTCTTTGTGATGTTAGAACCCTCATGGTAATCACAAAGAGATTTCCATACCTCATATGCGGATCGAAGATGAACCACACGATCAAAGTCATTGCGTCCCAAGCCTTGGATGATCAAGTTCGCGCCTTTGCTATTTGCTTCAACATGTGTGCGATTGGTGTCGTTGTCGTTATGCGGGGACTTCATATGGCTTGTAGACCTTCTCCCAAATTGTGAAGCCACAGTGCTTGGATGAAACGCCTCCATCTTGGCCTTCAAAACTGAAAATCAACACCATCGAACACACATGGTTTTGTCGAATAACGATCCATTGATCTAATCACCGGTTAAGATAGATTAGAGAAACCTTGCTCGAAATACCACTTGTAGGATCGAAGTATACGAATATAGCAATCAGAGGGGTGAATGATTGTCACGGAAGCTAAAACCAAATTCTTGACCTATTAAAAGTTCACCCCAAAACAGAACCAAATAATTGCCTCGTTTTCGACAAAACAGAATGATAGAGGTTTGGTAAAACGAGAATTCCCAGAGATCAACCGTCGAAACGATCTGAAATTTGGACACAAGAAACTAGATTCCAATACGAATCGAACCCAAAAAGAATCAGCTCGATCGGACTTACGGATCAAAAGTTATGAGCTTCATAAACTTGCTGATCCAGAACTTGACGAGAATCAATCTAATCAAAACTTCAAGATTAAACAAGGCGACAAAGATTGATCAACTAGACTTTGAGAAACACTAGATCAATACCCTAGAGAGGTTTTGATGGATCAAATCAAGATAAAACTTGAAGAACAAAAACCAATCTAGAACTAGAACAAGCATGCAAACAAGAACCAAGCAGAAAATCTGTAGCGGCGTGAATTCTTTATGCATGCATAAAAATCTTGGAAGAATTGATCTTTATTTCTTGTCTAAAATACTCTCATCAAAAAAGTACAACCCCTGAAAACCAAGCTCAAGGCTTGATGCGCTCAACTCTCCTTGGTGCCTTTCAGCGAGAGACCCCCACCTATTTAAAGCACCAACCACAAAGAGTTACGAATCGATTCCTATTCCCTAGAAGGAATCCGTATCCAACTCAACTCTACTTGGCCCAACCAGGCCGGTACAACTCTTTGCCGTATGGCAACCTACCATACTCACGTGACTAACACTTTGCACGCGTGTGGCCACCTGCCATACTCACGTGACTAACACTTTACCTGCGAATGACCTCCTGCCATTCTCACGTGACTAACCATTCTTCATGTGCACCATTCTCTTAGCCCGAGCGTCGCGCTGACATCCCTTGACCACCAAGACCTCGGTTCCTCCTGAACCTAGTCCCGAACCTCAGTTCTCCATGAACCTAGTTCCGGTCCGTCATCGACCACATTCGTCTTGAGCAATACCTGCACATGAACAAACCACTAAAACAAATCCGAGCACAAGTCCACGACTTGACTCAATGTTAATCCATGCAACTACTCACATGAGCATTGCATAAAGTCCACTTCAAATCACACATCATGAAATCATCACAAATTTCATAATCTCAAGGTCAAACCATTTCAATTCTTGCAAAACATCCTAAAGCCAGCAAAACACGTTCTCAGCGGACAAGAAATAAAAACCCTAGAAAAAGTCCATTCACGGCCGGACAAGAAATCTCTGTCCGTGCATACGTGAAACTTTCAGTTCCAAGAAGAAAACATTCTGGTGAAAACGCTCACGTTCTAGCGGACCCAAAAACTTTGTCCGTTGTACATGCGAAATCAATCCTCAAAAGCCGTTCACGCAGACCAAAAACTTTGTCCAAATCATTACATGCGTAGCTAACTCTTGGATTCTTGGAAAATAGGGTTTGGCTCATGCTCAAAATCATGTTCTAAGCGGACACAAAAACTTTGTCCGTTGTACATAGAAGAAAGAGGTTGTCAAAAGCATGTTTACAAAGGACCAAGAAAGTTTGTCAGTCGTAGATGGGAAACCTTCATTTTCTTTAGGATTGGTCCGCGCCAAGGCAAAACTTACTGTTTCTTGTCAATTGTCAAAACACATGAACAAACACATTTTGCAAATTCAAATCTAAGTTAATTTTTCAGTTCAAAGCCAATTTTTCAGCACATGATTTCACAAGTTTGCACTTGGCTAAACTAATCAAATAAAACCCAAAACCCTAAGGAGCCGATGTCTGGCTATTTATGAAAGCTAGGGGCGTGGGAATCACGTCCAAAGTAGTAGGATACCAACTACAAATCTATTACAAGGCCCAAAGCCCAAGTCTTCTTGGTTTGGAAAAGTGACGCCAATTGTTTTGCAGATTCCCGTCGACTCGGATGGAATTTGGGGATGGGGCCGGATCCGTTGGAAAGAGGACGTCGAAACCTTTTAAACCAGTACTCATAGACCTCAAACACCCTTGTGGAAACACAATTAACATCGAAGGTTGCGGTATCAAAAAACTTCTTCCTCGGTATCAAATAATGGAAACACAATTAACATCGAAGGTTGCGGAAATTCGTATGGACTATGACGGCAGCGTAGTTTACAGTAAAACACCATGTCGCATCACATCCCACATCAATTGAAAACTGAACTTGCAAAACATTGCATTTCATCCAAATTCAACATTTTGGAAGAGAACATCAAAATTTCAAGTCGAGCATCTGCTCCCACAATCGTCACAAATTTTCTCAATGAGAGGGAAACTCATTTCAAAAAGGGAACACCTCACTAACAAAATCACTTTATAAAACATTCATAAAATCCATATTTTTGAAGCACTCGCAAACATCACACGCATTATGCAAATAAATCCATCTCCAGTCAAAAAGAGTTACAAATTAAATCTCAAGAGTTTCCAACACAACCCACTATGTCCATCTGCTTCCTTTAAAATAATGATTCCAAAGATAATTCAGTGCAAACGCGAAGAAGCGCGATCCACTCAACAACTTTTGGGTGTAAAAATCCATACTCATAGCACAAACTAAACAAATTTGCCAAAACCAGAGATTGGCACCAATTTCTCTGAGTTTTAGGAAAACTCAAACTCAACATAAGGAACACTTTGACCAAAAGCATTCAACCAAGATAGCAAACAACCAAACCAGCCCAGAAGGTTTTTAAACACCAGCTTAGCATAAATGCAATCATCTCTAGTATTCCACTACGCTTTCCATTAAAGACTTCAAAATTCACTACTTACTCATTGAGAAAGTCCAAGCGGATTTAACAAAATTTACATAACCATTTCTTTCTCTAGTTACCGTTCCCAACACCTTTAATTAAGGTTTATGATGCTTATTAAAAAGGCACCCAACCAAGACTACATTAACATGATCCCCACGGATCACCAACTCATAATACATCTTATTCCAAGTTTGAAACATAGTATTTCAACAAATCTTTCAGCATGATCAACCTATAAATTTTTTTTATACCATCCATTCATCAACTTTTCGACAATCGGAACTGATTCAATTAATCATTGACTTTCAACATGTAAATATTATCTCTACAAGACAGAGTTCATAACTATGATTCTAAGACATACATTCATTAAGGATAAAAATCTACACCATGTTAATTATCCATGGTTCACTCCATCACAACATGTTACAATAATCTCCATTTTAACAATGGTTTCCAACAAGTAATCTACACAATTACCACCACTACTAAGTCATCAATATCAATAAACGGCATAATTATAAACAACAACATTGCTTTAAGCTACCCCATACATAGGTTATAACAAGTTGCTGCTACTCAACATACTCCAACTACTAAAATGAATTTAATAAGTTAGACCATCACGACGCTCTTAAAGCAACAATAAAACCTATATCTTTCCAATTGACATCGATACTAGCAATATAGGAACACCACTGCATACTTCCAAATATACTAATAGTTTGCAACATAACAATAACAACTCTAATCAACTTCCAAATTAAGGTCACAAACCGACATGATTAAATTTCTCTACTAACACGTTAAATTAAAACGTCTTTAATTAACTGATAGTACCACCTTGCTTGTGGAGGGGAGAGAATACCACCTTAAAAGGGAGAGCAACCCTCCCCCCATTAGGCTAGTCTTTTGGGGGCCACATGGGACTCTTATGGCCTGGCTATGGCAGCCAAGGTGTGTATTTCTCTCGTGGTCCAAGGCCCACACCCCTGGGCTGGGCAGTCCGCTGCCACGGGCGAGGCACGTGGCGCCATACGGCCGAGCCGCGAAGGCACAAAGGCGCACCCGGGAGGGATGCATCAGTTGGTATCAGAGCTGGGTCCCGAAACAAGAGGGTGAGAATGATAGTACCACCTTGCTTGTGGAGGGGAGAGAATACCACCTTAAAAGGGAGAGCAACCCTCCCCCCATCAGGCTAGTCTTTTGGGGGCCACATGGGACTCTTATGGCCTGGCTATGGCAGCCAAGGTGTGTATTTCTCTCATGGTCCAAGGCCCACACCCCTGGGCCAGTTGGGTAGTCCGCTCGTCGGGGCGAGGCACGTGCGCCATACGGCTGGGCCACGAAGGGCACGGTGCGCACCCTATCACATTCTTTATACTATATCCTGTGATCTTATTGTTGTTGCTTCAATTCATGGAAAAACAAAGAGATGCTACCGAAATTTTCGGTTTTAGCATTTACTCCTTTGCTGTATTTTATCTTAATTTATGCTATTTAGAGGTTGATTAGTCTATGTTTGGTAGCATTCGGGCATATTAAATGCCGGGGTGTTACAACCACCCCTGGGTGTGGTAGTTAATATCCAAAGAATGGACTTTCTCATGTTGGCAATTCAGGCACTACCGGTCCTCGGGGCTTGTTACTACCGTAGGTCAGTAGTACTACTCCTTTGAGGCCTGTAGTTATTTTCGAAAGAAGTATTTTTTGGTGGGTTTCCTTGTCTAGCACTACCGTTTCTCTTAACCGGTACTACCACAGGGCAGTAGTACCGCATCTTAGTTGTTGGTACATATTTTCCATAGAGGTTGATTTTGGGGTTTTCCGAAGATTTCAAATGTCGGCACTACTGAACCATACACGGCGGTAGTACCGGGGGGTACTATAGCAATGGCTAATACCTATGCATTTATTGCCTAAAATTGACCGTTGCCATAGAGGCTGATACTAGCGGGCTTTACATGCTGGCAGTTTCGGACTTTGCTAATTTGGTGGGATTTCATCCAAACGACTAGTTGAGTTGTTGGGGGCTATAAATACTCACTCCTGCAAGCAAGGGCACTTCTTGGAACCCTATTAAATACTTCTTGAGCCCTTGCATGCTTTTGACCTTTTGAGCATTAAATTCATATTTTGAGATTGTTGAAAGCATTCAAGTGTGTGCATTGATTTTGAGCTATTTGTGACATCATCTTCAAGCAAGCGTCATTGATCTTTTTCTCTTGGAGTTTGTCGGTTTATAGACGGCTCGGAGGAGAATCCAGTGATCTCTTCAAGAAGATTGTGAAGAGGTCTGGTATTGGTGTGATAGTTGGAGCTATGGGTGAAAACAGAACAGGAAATACCGCCTGATCCGATCCCGAATCCGTTTAAAACCCGATACGGATCCGAATTTGGAGTCTTAGGTATCCAGCGGATACAGTACCACATACAGATATCAGGTAATTTTAAAATCAGATATCCATTTTCATCTCACTCAGTCACTCGTTCGGCCTAGGTGCCCAGCAGTCTAGCTTCGTAGTCCCCCACGGCCCACGCCTCCACATAGGGGTGAAAACGGAACGGAAAGTTTCCGACCGTTCCAAAGAAAAACAGAAACAGAAGCCCTTTTTCGAAAACAAAAACGAAAAATACCGGTATGGAAACAGAAACGGAAATTTTTTGTCGGAAACGGAAACGGAAGAGCCAATTCCGGCGGAAACGGAAACGAAAACGGAAACGAAAATTCCGTATAGGTTGAACCGGAAACTAAAAACGGAAACGGGCCAGAAGGAGAAATGAGCTTGGCCCAAAAATGAGAAAGGAGAGTTTATATTTATTTTCGAATTAAAATAATTTCATGAATACAAATAGTTTTATATAAAATATTAAATAGAGTTCAAAATTTCCGAAAAAATTCTCAAAAATACTTTGGAACATTTTGAACCTAGAAAAATTATTTTCAGCATTATTTGTTTATAAATAAATTAATTTTATAAATCTAAAAATAGCAAAACGGTATTTATAAACTTCAGAAAATCCAAGATAAATTTTAGAAAATCATAAATAAATATCGAACAATAATATACAAATTTTACAGTGTTAAACCTTTGTAGCTGGTGGAGCAAAAGGATATCTATGATAATTATATGGATGATGACATGATGGTCTGATATGGGAGATAAATAACGTGCTTTCAACTGACAAATTTGAGAAAAATTTTCTAGCGATACCAGTGAACATAACACTATTCTTGTGTCCACCTTGGAGGTGGAATGAGCTACATTGTTCTTGTGGTCATGTATATTGTGATTCTCTACTATGTTCTTGCGGAATTTTCCGCTTTTGTTTTCGTATCCGTTTCGCATTCGTTTCCGTCACTATCTGTTTCCGTATCTATTTCCGGGGTTTCCGATTTCATTTCCGTTACCATAAAAAAAATGTGGAAACAGAAACGAAACAGTCATTTACCGATCGTTTCCGTACCATTTTCATCCCTACTTCCACACCCCTACGGACCATGGCTCCACCTTGAGACCACCCAGACTCCACGCCGAGCGCGACCCAGACTCTCCCTGAAACCCTATCCTCTGATCTACTCCTCCTCTCCTCCAGCCGGTCGTCGCTAACTTGCCGCCACTCGGGCTCTGCTAATTTGGATCACCGGCTAGCCCTTCTTCCACCGCCGCCGACCTCCCGTGCTCGCGACCTCACCAGTAAGACCCAAGAATCCTTGCACCTTCTCCTCCATCTCCTCGTGCACCCATCCAATCCCTGGCTTCCTCCTCTGTTCCGATTGCCATTTTGTTTATCGTTGTTTGTTGATTTAGGAGTAGGAGAGATCGAAAATGGCCAAGTCAAAGAACCAAATGGCGCACAACTAGTTGTACAAGGCGCATAGGAATGACATCAAGAAGCCAAAGCGCCATTGCCAGACCTCCACCAAAGGGGTACGTTCCTGCATCCCAAGATCCAAAACTACCTACAAGCTGCCTCCCTACAATATGTGGTTCGGTACTTGTTGAAATGTGCTGCTGTTCTTGGTTTAGTGCGAACATTAGATGCTTAGTGCAAACATTATTCTAGTTGGCTTCTACGAAGTGGTTTACTTGTGCTAGAAATGTTGATGCCCTTGTTCACAAGTGTTATATAGCACAGCGATTGACGTTTAATGTCACACTGTTACTTGGCGTTATTTTTGTTGGAATAAAGTGGGCTTGGCCCAGATCAACTAATTCCTAAAGAAAATCTCAAAGGCCCATGTGGGAGCAAGAGAATGGTGAAATCCTTTAGTCCCACCTTGCTAGTGAAAGGGGAGGAACACATGTGGCTCTCTATATAAACTACCTATCGGTCACCACCAGGAGTGTGCTTGAGGCTTGAGAGGGGGTTAGAGTTTTGCCACCTCTCGCTGTTGCGCTACCACCGTAGCCTTCTTCATTCTGAGCGCCGAGTGCACCTGCGATCGGGAGAGCAGGTCTCCGGAACCCTTTGCCTTCGAGATCCTGCACCGGGAGAGGGCGAATAAGGTTTTTGGGAAGCGCTTCGCGCGACTGCTCAAGATCTTCACCACGGGTCGCCTTCCTGTTCCTGCTGCTAGGCGTCGCAGTGAGCGGCTCCAATAACGTCGTTCACGTCAACGTCGCGACTGCACCAGCCGCGACATCTGCATCTTCTTCTGCTCAGTACGTTCGATCTGTCCTAATCTCGTGGTTAATCATGTTTAACAAGATGGTCATGTTATTCGTGCTGTCTAGTATGGTAGAGAAATACATGCTAGTTTCTATGATGATGTTCATGATTTATATTCGGAATTTAATCAGGAAATTGTCTAATTACTCAACAATCCAAAAACCTTAATGTAGACAACTTCCTGGATTAACAATGGCTGATTTTGCCGACGCACTGAGGTCGGAGATTAAATTCTCTGGTGTGCACTTTAAGAGGTGGCAAGTCAAGGTCACGCTCTGGCTTACGGCTATGAATGTATTCTGGGTTAGTAAAGGCAAGCCTGAAGGTGATCTCTCTGCTGAGCAGCAGAAAAGTTTCACGGATGCCAATACTATCTTCGTGTGATGCATTCTTAGCATTCTTGTCGACCATTTGTGTGATGTGTACTTGCACATAACAGATGCGAAGGTGCTGTGGGATACACTAAACGCCAAGTTCAGTGCATCGGATGCGGGCAGTGAACTGTATGTCATAGAAAACTTTCATGACTGATAATCGCTCTATTGTAGAGCAAGCCCATGAGATACAGTGCATTGTCAAGGAATTCGAACTCCTGGAATGTGTCTTACCTGATCCTTTTGTGGCCGATTGCATCATTGCACAACTGCCTCCCTCATGGAGGAGTTTCGGCACTACTCTAAAACATAAGAGGACAAAGATATCAGTCGAAAATCTGATAGCGTCCCTTGATGTTGAAGAGAAGGCTCGGGCTAAGGACTTCATTGGTAAGGGAGTAGAGGGCCAGTCCAGCGCCAATATGGTTCAGAAGAACTACGGCAAGAACAAAGGGAAGAACAAGTCTAATAAGACTACCAACTTCAAGAAGAAGAAGATGAACAAGGCTGAGATGCCCTGCTTCGCAAGTGGTGAAGTCGGGCATTTTTCCAAGGACTGCCCAGCTCGTGCATACCGTCGAGGGAAAAAGGCCAACAATGGACAGGCATCCAAGGCTGTCAACACGGTGACATCTAGCAACACTGGAGACGGAGGGTATGGTAATTTACCTTTTGTGTTTTCAGTAGTTCAGTCTTCCAGTTGGTGGATTGATACGGGTGCTAATGTTCATGTGTGTTCTGACATTAATATGTTCTCTTCTTATCAGGTCACTCAGGATTCCTCCGTCCTAATGGGGAATGGGTCACATGCTTCTGTTCATGGCACTGGCATAGTGGATCTGAAGTTTACTTCGGAAAAGATCGTGCAGCTAAAGAACGTGCAGCATGTCCCTTCTATAAGCAAGAATCTCGTTAGTGGCTCCCTTCTATGCAAAGATGGGTTTAAGGTAGTGTTAGAGTCTAATAAAGTAGTTGTGTCGAGGCATGGACTATTTATTGGTAAAGGCTATGAGTGCGGAGGCTTGTTCCGCTTTTCCCTTTCAGATTTCAGTAATAAGTCTGTGAACCATATTTGTGGTAGTGTTAATGATGATGCGAGTATTTAGCACTCTCGTTTATGCCATATTAATTTTGGTCTTATGAATCGGCTTTCCAGCATGAGTTTAATTCCGAATTTCACTATTGCCAAAGGTTCTAAGTGCCATAGTTGTGTGCGAAGCAACCTCGGAAGCCTCACAAGGCGAGGAGAGGAACTTGGCACCTCTAGAACTCATACATTCTGATCTATGCGAGATGAATAGTGTGTTGACAAAGGGTGGAAAGAGATACTTCATGACATTGATTGATGACGCGACTAGATTTTGCTATGTTTACTTGTTGAAAGCTAAGGATGAGACGCTACACTACTTTAAAATCTATAAAGCTAAAGTTGAAAATCAACTAGAGAGAAAGATCAAACGCCTTAGGTCGGATCGTGGTGGCGAATATTTTCCTAAAATGTTTGATGATTTCTGTGCGAAACATGGTATTATTCATGAGAGGACACCTCCCTACTCACCCGAATCAAACGGGATTGCCGAGAGGAAGAACCGCACGCTGACTGACTTGGTGAACGCCATGTTAGACACGGCTGGTTTATCAAAGGCATGGTGGGGGGAAGCTGTGTTGACTTCATGTCATGCCCTGAATAGAGTTCCTAATAGAAACATGGAGAAGACCCCTTACGAGAAGTGGGTTGGGAGAAAACCGTCGCTTTCTTACTTGCGCACGTGGGGATGCTTGGCGAAAGTCAATGTACCGATTAACAAAAAGTGTAACCTCGGGCCTAAGACAGTGGATTATGTCTTTCTGGGATATGCTCAGTGGAGCATCGCTTATAGATTTTTAGTAGTTAAATCTGATGTGCCTGATATGTATGTTGATACTATTATGGAGTCTCGCGATGCTACATTTTTTGAGAATTTGTTTCCGATGAAAGATATGCATATCACTTCTAGATTTTCTTCTGAGATAATTCCTCAAACTATTATACCTATTGAGTCTTCTGAGCAACCACCTGAGAAAGTCCTAGAGGAGGATGACAATGAAGCTCTTAGAAAGAGCAAGAGACAGAGGATTGAAAAATCCTTTGGCAATGGTTTCATTGTGTACCTAGTGGATGATACTCCCACGTCCATTGCAGAGGCATATGCATCTCTAGATGCAGACAATTGGAAAGAAGCTGTCCAGAATGAGATGGACTGATTCTCACCAATGGGACTTGGGAGGTAACTGAACGGCCCTATGGTTGTAAACATGTGGTTTGTAAGTGGGTGTTCAAGAAGAAACTTAGGCCTGATGGTACTATTGAGAAGTACAAGGCTCGGCTTGTGGCTAAGGGTTACACCCAAAAGGAAGGCGAAGATTTCTTTGATACTTATTCACCTGTTGCTAGAATGACCACTATTCGAGTATTACTTTCCCTGGCTGCCTCGTATGGTCTTCTCGTTCATCAGGTGGATGCGAAGACAGTTTTCCTTAATGGAGAGTTAGATGAGGAAATTTACATAGAACAGCCTGATGGGTTTGTAGTAAAGGGTCAAGAGAGCAAGGTGTGTAAATTATTGAAATCTTTGTATGGCTTGAAATAAACATCTAAGCAATGGCATGAGAAGTTCGACACCACTCTGAATTCTGCGAGCTTTGCCATTAATGAGGTTGATAGATCTGTATACTATCGCTATGGTGGGGGTGAAGGAGTTATATTGTGCCTTTATGTGGACGATATACTGATCTTTGGCACAAATATTGATGTGATCAATGAGGTCAAGTCTTTCCTATCAGAGAAATTTGATATGAAAGATCTGGGAGAAGCTGGTGTAATTCTGAACATCAAGCTTATTAAGGATGAGAGTGTGATTACTCTTTCGCAATCCCACTATGTGGAGAAGGTCTTGAGCCAGTTTGGCTTTATGGACAGCAAGCCCTCTCCCACTCCTTATGATCCTAGTGTGACACTGAGAAAGAATAAGAAAATTGGCTTAAACCAATTAAGATATTATCAGATTATTGGTTCGCTCATGTATATTGCTGGTGCAACAAGACCTGATATATCATTTGCTGTGAGCAAATTGAGTAGGTTCACGTCAAACCCGGGTTCTGATCATTGGCATGCACTTGAAAGGGTAATGCACTATTTGAAAGGTACTACGAGTTATGGGATTCACTATTCAGGGCACCCTGCAGTGCTTGAGGGATATAGTGACTCGAACTGGATTTCTGATGTTGATGAGCTCTATGCTACCAGTGGATATGTATTTACCATTGGTGGTGGTGCAGTGTCATGGAGGTCTTGCAAAAAGACCATTTTGACAAGGTCAACCATGGAGGCAGAGCTCACTGCTTTAGATACAGCCACTGTAGAGGCAGATTGGCTGCGTGAGCTCTTGATGGACTTGCCGGTGGTTGAAAAACCAATACCGGCTATCCTTATGAACTGTGGTAATCAATCTGTGATTGCTAAAGTGAACAGTTCTAAGGATAATGCGAAGTTATCAAGACACGTTAAAAGACGATTGAAGTCTGTCAGGAAATTGAGAAACTCCGAAGTAATAAGTGTAACTTATATTCAAACAGACAAAAACCTGGTAGATCCCTTTACAAAGGGACTATCACGAAATGTGATAGAAGGTGCATCTAGGGAGATGGGTATGAGACCCATATAAGTTGCCATTGTGGTAACCCAGCCTTTGTGATCGGAGATCCCGTGAATTAGGTCCTTGGTAAAACAAGCAATTGGCGAACTGAGGAGAGTAATCTGTTGCCCTCTCCAAGTGAAGATGCAATACTCTCAAAAGGCTGTAAGGCAGGATGGCGATATGCCTTAATGTGTTTCTGTTGGCTTTAACTAGTGAAGATGCTATCCTACAGAGCATTCTTGAAAGAACACACCTATATAGCCCGACTGTCTAACGTCGCGGTCTATGAGACCTGGGTGATCTCTAGTAAGCTCATGAAGAGACCATGGAGTACAACGATATGCTCCACCCGCGGAAAGGGCTACTGGCAGCCAGGTATCAGTTATGACTTTGAGTGAAACCTGTTCACACAAAACTTGCAATTCAAGGCGTAGTCCATTGTTCAAGTTGTGGATGGATGTAGCTTCGAGCTCTAGACAGAAGTTCAACTTAACAGTCTCTGCTAAAACGCTGGTATATCAAACAGCAATGAGTATTGGCAAATCTCTAAATGGGCATTTGAGATCTAGTGTGGGATTGTTGGAATAAAGTGGGCTTAGCCCAGATCAACTAATTCCTAGAGAAAATCTCAAAGGCCCATGTGGGAGCAAGAGGATGGTGAAATCCTTTAGTCCCACCTTGCTAGTGAAAGGGGAGGAACACCTGTGGCTCTCTATATAAACTACCTATCGGCCATCACCAGAAGTGTGCTTGAGGCTTGAGAGGGGTTAGAGTTTTGCCACCTCTCGCTGTTGCGCTACCACCGTAGCCTTTTTCATTCCGAGCGCCGGCGTGCACCTACGATCGGGAGAGCAGGTCTCCGGAACCCTTCGCCTTCGAGATCCTGCACCGGGAGAGGGCGAATAAGGTTTTTAGGAAGCGCTTCCTGTTCCTGCTGCTAGGCGTCGTAGTGAGCGGCTCCTACGACGTGCCGTCAATAACGTCGTCCACGTCAACGTCGCGACTACACCAGCCGCGGCATCTGCATCTTCTTCTGCTCAGTACGTTCGATCTGTCCTAATCTCGTGGTTAATCATGTTGTTAATCATGTTTAACAAGATGGTCATGTTGTTCGTGCTGTCTAGTATGGTAGAGAAATACATGCTAGTTTCTATGATGTTGTTCATGATTTATATTCGAAATTTAATCTGGAAATTGTCTAATTACTCAACAATTTTGGGGGTTCTCTTGATTCTTGTTTTCTAACATGTGGACTAATTATTGTTATAATTAGTTATTCATGCAGATAATTAATATTAGGTGCAATTGTGTAGGTTATGTTAAAACGTGTCATAGTTGCATTGGTTATACTGTATCATGCCCAATTTGTTAGGCTTTCTATCCTAGGTTTTTGCAGTGGTTTAGTTATGATCGCTAAAAAGCCTAAAATGTGATGCAGTCAAGAAATGTTGTGTCCAGTGTCTTGTGGGACATATGGCTTCAGGATAGTAACGCGTTAACTATGTGGATCCATGTTACTTATCTTCATCGATAACCATGGTTTTACCTTGGGTTTGCGCATGCAGTTTGGAGGTTCGGGTTATATAATGCTTGTCAAAAAATATTTACTGCTATTTAATGTGCATTTTTGTCGCACTACAAAAGAAAATCTCAAGGTGTATGCATTTGCCTGCCTTGGTGACTTGATCTGAATATCCTTTTTTAATGTATAGTTATTATGACCTACAGCTTGTTTCTGATTGGTTCATTGTCTAATATTGTAATTGTGCGCATTAAGGATGTTTTTATATATATTCAGTTTATCTACCAAACATGTTTTTTGTTTGCCTTTGTGTCGACAGTCGGGAAATGGGTCCCTTTTCCGACGAAGGGTTTGCGTCTGAAGAATGCCCGTGGGAGGACAGGATACTTCGGAAAGTAGACAAATGGGTTTATACTGGTTCAGGCCTCTCACTGCGGAGATAATAACCCTACTCCAGTGGTTTTAGCTATTGTTGTAGAACTCGTACAGGATGTGTGTGTATCTTGTTCACTGGTTGTCACAGATGTGTTCACGTGTGTGCTGTGTTCTCTCGCGTGATCGTCCGACCCCCTATCCATTTGTCTAGGGTTTTTTTTATAGCTTACATAACATCTATCATAGCTGCAACCGAATAATGCACTATTGACTGCATTAACCGTGGCTGCAACTGAAGCCTTGATTCTCGCCATGTTCCCGTCGTGGGCGTAACGGCTCCAGATCGTGGCGTAATTATCTCTACTTGAGCGTTCCGGGCTGAATACAACCTTCCGACCACACTCGAGGAGTTTCCCAGCTCTACCCGGTTTTCGTGGGCGAACTTATGCCACGAGCATGGGTGCTCGTGGCTGAGTACTGAGCTTAGTCCGATCGGGCGGACTAGCCAACTAGATCATTGAAGGGTCTTCCTCAGGAACATCATCCAAGGGTATGCATGGTCTGCCAAAATAGGCTGCCGTGGTATAACGGTATTTATGAAGACTATTTAATCCCCGACACTTTGGATCTAGTTTATGTTAGTTCATTGTTTTTGCATATTGACATGTGCCTTTGTGGATTATTTTTTGTAGATGGACCCAAAGTTCCTGAGGAACCTGAGGTTCTCGAGGAAGCACAACAAGAAGAGTGATGAGGTCGAGGCCGAGGAGTAAAGATGGAGCTTCTGGTGATGAATATCCCCCTTGGTACTAAGTTTTATCATGTTGTCTGGTTCTGTGCACCCAGTTACATGACTGTTGGATTAGAACAAATGTTTGCAGATTTATGATAATTGCTTTATCCCTATATATGATTGTTATCTTTGCCTACGATGTTTTGTTTTCATGTGTTTATCGGTTGCAACCTCTTGCTGGGCTACGTAGTTAGCTTGTTGTGTGGTTGGTTACTCAGAAATGCTGTCATGATTGGCATGCTGGAGGCTTGATATAGTTCAGAATTCAGATCTGGGTAGTGTTGTGGCAGCTATTTGTAGTTCCCACTTCCCAGTAATCTTACATGTTTGTTTTCTGCGCGTCAACGTTTGATTGATGGAAAGGACGCACAATTTTTCTCTAGTTTTTTTTAACGTAATTTTGGATATTTTGATGATTTTTCCGTAAAAGCGTAGGGATCTTTTCATTAAAGATAGGACTTTTTAACGTAATTTTGGGTATTTTAATGTTTTTCCCGTAAAAGCAGAAGGACCTTTTCATTTAAGCTAGGACCTCTTTGTAATTTCGAGCATTCTTAGCATTTTTTCGTAAAAAACGGCGCTCCTAAGGGTCCTTTTCGTAAAAAGGAGGGCCTCTTTGTAATTTTGAGTTTTTTTGAGGCTTTTTTCGGGAAAGAAGCCGCGCTCCCGCGCGCCACCGCGCACGCCACGCGTCAGCGTGAAAAATCGCAAGCGCGCGAGAGGGCGCCGGGGCTCGAACCTGGGTTGCGCGCGTGGGAGCGAAGCGCTCTCCCACCGCGCCACCCGGCCCGCTCGGGCGAGAGGAAGGGCGACGGGTCCCTTTTATGCTTAAGTCCGGCGGAAGGCGACGTGGCGCGATCTCATCCGTCCGTGCGCGCGATCGGACGGCCGAGAATCCGAGGCGACGTGGCCACGGTGAGGGAGCCGGAAACCTTCGAGGAATGTTTATATAACTATTTATAGATCAGGATTTGGAACATATCGCCTAGCTGAAGTTGGTGTTAGTTTTGAATGGAAATATAGACTGCACACTATTCATATGTACTATTTTTAACAAATACGACATATTCGAATATTTACCCATTCCCAATCCAAACCCGGTCCGTATTCGTCCCATATTCGTATCCGGAATAATCCGAATCCGAAAAAAATATGGGTTAGGATATAGGACAAGCGATATTCGCCCGTATCCGATTCATTTTCAACCCTAGTTGGAGCTCATCTATATGGAGAGAGAAAGAACAACCTCTAGTGGACTGAGGAAGGCTCAATTGCGTGAGGAAGGCTCAATTGCGTAAGGAGCTAATTTGATTCGTCCAAGCTATCTTAATGTGGATTAGGGGAGACCAGCAAGTTTCCGAGACCATGAGAAATTGGATTATATTCATCTTGTGGTTTTCATCCTTATTATTCAATTTGTGCAATCGTTATTCCTAATGATCATATTGATTTCTCTAGGATTGCTATACTTGAGTAGACTTAGATTATTAGTGCACTTATTGAAACCTAGATTATTTAGACCTTAATTGTTGAAAATTAAATTTCTTGTCATACTTGCTTAAAATTGAAATTTAGCAAAAAGAATTTTAAAAACCTCCTATTCACCCCCTCTAATCTGTTATCCTTGATCCTACAATGCGATACACCACTTCCTCGTCATCGATGGAGTGCGGCGGCACGTTCTATGCTCCTCACCACCAGCCAATATTGTGGTCTCTAAGGGCCCACTTGGTGAGCGTCCATTGCGCCTAGGGCATTGTGTAACACCCCAAAATTTTGCTTTTCTTAAATTCATGTGTGATTTTGGCACTTTGATGAATTTTTGGAATTTTCTGGAATTTATTTGGATTTATTTGGGATTTATTTGAATTTATTCAATTTTGAAATAATTAAAGAATTTAACTTTGCAAATAAAATTGTTGGAAATATTTTATTTGAGTCCAAAATGTTCCAAAATATTTTCCAGAATTTTTCTGGAATTTTTCTGAGTGTTTTGCTATTTTGCTAAAAGAGAGTGACTAGGAACTGTGATATCTGAATTTACTGTGGTATAGCCATGAAACTTATGAAACTTATCGGTTTGATCTTTGGTTTCATGAGTTTCAGTGTTTAGTTTCATCAGTTTCATGTTTTATCAGTTTTTAGTGCTAAGTTTCATGAGTTTCAGTGCAAAAAATCGTAAGTTTCATGAGTTTCAGAGGTATACCGTTGCAACGGTATACCGTTTTTTAGTTTTCCTGTTTCTTGAATTAAATGAATTTCTAGGAATTAATCGAATTATTTAATCGCTGGAAAAATGCGAACCGGTTTGTACTGTTCCACCGACCGGGCCCGAGTCAGAATCGAGTCCGAGTCCGACCCGGACCCAACCGCGCCACGCGTTCCGGTCGGACCGCTTCCGAACCCTAATCCGTGGACCCTTGGATCAAGATCCAACGGCCCACATTAGCCCGCGTTATACCGCACCGCACCCAACCCCGATCGATCCCAACCGTTGGATCAAGATCCAACGGTCAAGATCAATCCGCGCACAGCACGGCCGCGCCTGAGCCATCTCCGCCGTTGATCGCGCCACGTGGACAGCTCACGTGCGCCCACGTCACCTAGTCCGAGTCCCCGCCGGACTCCGCCGCCGCAGCCGTGTCAACCTCGGTTTTCGCGTGATTCACGAAAGCTGAGGCCTCTATTTAATGCGCCGCCGCCACCTTCGTGGAGCTCTCTCCCGTGCGCACCCGTTGGCCCTAGTCTTCAAGCCCGAGCCACCGCCGTTCGCCCGTAATCGCTCGCCGTAGTTGGTTTAGGTCTCCGCCGCGCCTCCTTGCCGTTTGTCGCCGTCTCCGTCGTCCTCAGCCGCCGTCAAGCCCAGATCCGAGTTCCCCGCGTCGAGACGCGTTCGGGAGTGCAAGCCTTCACGCCGGAGGAGCCCCGTAGCGCCGTTGCCCGTGTCGCTATCTCCAGCTCCGGCCAGCCAGCGCCGCCGCAAGCCATCGCCGGATCTCGAAGCTTCTCAGCCGTTGGATCTCCATCGCACGGTCCAGATCGCGTCACGTTGCCACCGGTGAGATTCCGATCCAAAACCCCAGATCCAATCTCGACCGTTGGATCTAGATCCAACGGTCCGAATCAAACGCGTTAACCCAAACGCGTGAAAGCCAGATCTAATCTGGGCCGTTGATTTTCAAATCAACGGCCGAGATCGTACACAGCGTCAGAAGGCGGCGCGCGGCAACGCGCACCACTTGCGTGTCGCTGACACGCCGGGCCCGCGTGTCAGCGGCTCAGCCGCAATCGCATCTTGACGTCAGCACGGGCCCGCTTGTCAGCGGCCACCCCACTGCGTCGGCGCCCAGCGTCACCGAGCCCGCTGTCGGCGTCGGTGCTGTCGTGGACCGAGCCCACGGTGGACCGAGCCAAACCATGGACCACGTCCATGGACGGTAACGACGCCACCGACCAATCAGAGGCTGCCACGTGACCTGCTGACGCAATAAATGAATTTCCGAAAAAGAAAATGATTTATTATTTCGAATTATTGATTTCAGATTTTGATTCAAACTTCAAACGCTTATAACTTTTGCATTTTAACTCCGATTTGAGTGATTCAAATTTCTAAATTTGTATAAACTTGAGATCTACCTAATGATGAATTTTATTTAATTTTTGGACCAAAGTTTTTCTCTGTATAAATATTTAATTGATTATTTAAACTTCAAAATGCTATAACTTTTGCATTTAAACTCCGAATTTGACGATTCCAGTTTCTAAAAATTTATAAAATTATGCTCTCTCTGTTTGTGAACTTTATTTGGATATTTGGACACTTTTTGTCTATTGTTTATTTATTATTTGCTATTTGCACGCTTTACGAGTAGACGTCGAAGTGCCCGAAGGATTCGAAGGAGAAGTGTTGACCCAGGAGCCAGCTCAGGACCAAGAACAAGTACTTTTTGAAGGCAAGTTGTGCTTTGACCATGTTGATCCCATTTTGAAACCTATTTTGATTCAATTTATTGCATGCTAATTTAATTAGAAAATACTTTATTTAATCCCGGGGAATTAGATAAAGGCGAGATATTTGGTGCAAACTCTCTATTTAGTGCAAACATGCAAACACACGTCCATGGCCATCAGATCATGATGCAACCTTCCAGAATCAGGTACCCTTCCCCCTCATTTCACTTGTGCAGTTTTTTTGGAATACCCCCTGAGAAAACCTACGTATACTACAAAAAACAGCAAATATTTCCTTCTGGCTCTCCACGCTTGCTCGCTAGGGTTTTGAGGTCGCCGAACCGCTCGCCACGGATGTGCGCCGCCGTCGCCCTCTCCCCCGTCGGTGGGCTCGCCTGGTACCCCTACTGCGTCGCCACCGCGTCTCGCCTGGTACCCACTCCTCTCGCGCTCGTTTGCCATGTCTCTTGTAACAAGCTCAGATGATGGTGCTCCGATTGGCCACCGGCTGGATTGGTCTCCTCCGTGCTTGTGCCGTTCTTCGTCACGTAAAAGACAGACTGGCGAAAGGTCTGCAACGAAGACCGACTGTTACGAGTTGTCGTGGCATCAGAGTAGGGTATCGTGTTCATATGGGAGGGGTTTTAGGCGTAATCATACTAGAGCTGAGCTGCTCCTGATCAGCTAATCCGAGCAGGAAACAAACCAGAATTGAACCCGGACACCTCTTGGGAGAGGAGATACCATCATACCGCGATGTGTAGAATCACGCAGGTAACACTGGTCCGTTGCCGTTTCGGTTTGCTTGTCTTTACTGAAGTGAAAAAGGTAGCATTTTGCTTGTCTACACTGCAGTGAAAGGTGGTATGAAAGACAGGTTCTGCGCGGCTTCGACGAAGGGCATGGTGATCAAGTTGACCAATGAACACAACTTTAGGTAATCGGGTTCGTTGCCTGTGGTCTTCTGATGGGCACAAACGGGATAGATTATGTATGCCGTTGTCAAATGGCGCTTTCCACGCGTTCGCGCATAGCCAAGTTGGAAAATGATGTTAGTGCCAAGCCAGGAATAACTCAAGAGACCAAGTCGACAACTCAAACTACTACTGCGAATACTACTACACAGGTTTCGGCGAAATGCAATTTCTGGATTGTGAACAATATATTGCTATTTCTATCGATTGCATGAAAGCAAGCAGAAACTCAATGCTTTTGCCTGGCAATGCTTCCACCAGCTTTTCTGTGCTTTATTTATAGCCTCTTGGCTGTTTACATAACAGAATCAGACTAGAACAACGTATACGAGAAAAACTCTTATTCTTCTGCAACTACCTGACGGAGCTTGTTCTGAGTTCGGACTGAACTTAGTAAGCTATTCGGTATGAACTCTGCTACGGCTAAAACAGAAAAAACAGAGAACTTTGAAACTAGCGATGGACAACTAGATTACACCCAACAAATGAAAGGAGACATCTCTCTTCTTGGACTTGACTTTTTGTTTACGTCAATGTATAAACCAGAAAGAAAGATGGTAGTCTTGTGATTTCCTGGTTCGGTTCCAACAAGCACAACTTCAGAACTTGCGACGGTGGCTACCAACTTCGGAGCCAAAATTGTACTCGGATTTGTAAGCAATAATCTATCGTCGATATGATTGAAGGGAGGTAATTGCAATTTACATGCTATTGCAAATTGAAAAAAAAATTGAAGCAGTATAAGCATTAAAAATTGGAGTATGACAATAGACAACAAAAAAACGGCAACTATCATGTATGTGTATCCTTCTTAGGACAATTGCGCTTGTCATGAAACACTAACTCATTACATGACTTGCACAAACGTGCAACCCTCTCGTTCTTCTTCTTTGTCGTTTCTCTTTGCTTACTCCCTCTTTTGTCCGAATGACCTCTAATTCGTTTGGCTCTTCCCTTCGCATGGACATCATTTGGTGGCAATATAGAAATTTGGGTGGGAAGGCTGGTACCAATGAAACTCTCCATCTCTTGAACTCTACTTGGTTGGCTCTCAGGAAGATCTTGCTTTACTTTAGTCACAAACTTTTGAAATTTATTTCTTAATATTTGCATGGTGTCCATAGAATGACTAGCTTGCTGTATAATATCTTCTATGCCACTTCGCATTTCTGAACACACTTTTTTAATCTCTACATCTAGTGATGAATTTGCATTTTCCTGTAGCACCAGTCCATCTTCATCAAATACTACTTCTCTCTTACCAGTTTTGGTCCACCTTGTTACAATGTAGTGTTTAGGAAGCTCATTTAGCTTTGCACCTCGTAGAACATGAATAATGTGGCAACAAGGAATTCCATGTGTATCAAATAACAAGCAAGAGCAATTAGCCATCATCGTGCTTGTTTCAAAACTGACATCTCTTACCTTATGACTATCATCTGTTATAGAGAACTTTTTCATATTCCCCTCTTTGTTTATGCTGTCAACAACACAATGGTCCCTGCTGAGAAGTACTTGCTTCTGAAATTCTGCAAATTTTGTATGTGTAAATACCTCACTGCCATGCTTCTCTATTAACCATTCCGTCTTCAATAGAGGCATCTTATGGAGACTATCATTATCATCTTTCAACTCATTCTCTCTTTGTTCTTCCACTGCAGTTTCGAACCTAACCCAGAACTCAACCAAAGAATGCTTGAAACCAATAAAATGATTGAAAAAAGAGTTTGTACTCTCTGACCTTGAGGTTGTTCTCAGAATCCCTCCCAAAAATATGTGTCTGAAGTAAGCTGGAACCCAAGATTCGCGAATGCGATACCGGTTAGCCAACCATTCATTATCTTCCAACTTAAAATCAATAATAATTGATGCCCACTCTGACTCAAACTCAACACTTGTTTCTGAGGAATATAAACATGAGTTCACACGCTTATAAAAAGCAGGATTCTCCCTTACATGTGGACCTACTTTTTCAGGAAGCTTTTTCAAGATGTGCCACATACATAATCTATGTGTGCTTGATGGGAAGACATTGCTAATTGCCACCTTCATGCTAGGATCTTCGTCGGTAATTATAAGCCTTGGCACAGTCCCTCCCATTGACTTCAAAAAGGTACCAAACAACCACATGTATGAGTCTATCTTCTCATTAGAGATCAGTGCAGCCCCAAACAAAACACAAGCACCATGGTGATTCACTCCAGTGAAAGGTGCAAATATCATATTGTACTGATTGGTATTATAGGTGGAATCAAAGGATAGCAAGTCTCCAAAATGTGCATAGTTATTCCTGGATGTAGTATCTGCCCAAAAAACATGTACCAACCTGCCCTTATCATCAATGACATAATCAAAATAAAATCCTGAATTGATGGAGTTCTTTCTAGCAAGATTGTTAACAAAAAGTTGTGCATCCGATGACTTTATGCTACTTCTCAAACTAGCATGATAATTTTGCAAGTCTCTTTTTGTGCATCCGACATTCTGAAATCTACCATCACTAACACGAAGATATCTATATGCCAACGAGGTGCCAATGCTAGATTTATGGCAATCAAACAATGTTGTCTTTGCTTTTTGACTTACCTTTCTATTTGACCGTATCAAGTGTTTCTTCGAAGGTGAGACAAGCTCATGAGCATGCACAGGTTGGAATTGTACAATCTTATATCTATTTTCGTTAGTCCGTTTGACACAAATCATGGCCTCGCATCCACACCTGGTGAGTTTTTGATCATATTTCCTCTTGCTTGTATCCATCTTGTTCACACCCTCCTTACGAAATCCTTCTCTTGAACAATAGAACCGCTTCCACAACACCTCATCATCCACCATTTTCTGTTGTCCAATACGAACTGAAAACCCCGCTAAATGAGCATATTCTTTGTAAAAAATTTCAACTGATTTCACATCTGGAAACTCCATCCCTATAGCTGGATTTATGTCATCGGGCAATTCCGGCATGCATGTTGTCCCCTGCATTGCAACAATGTTACCATCATCAAAATACTCAATGACGTTCCAATCAATTTCAATCCTACTTAATGCAATGTTGAGAGTTTGTTTGTAAAAAAATACTTACACAGAATGGAAGTGTGCACTTTTGAGGGGTTCTTAACCCCTCTTCCATTGGAGTTGGTTCTACAACCTCCATGCCGATGGATGGAGGGGGAGCAAAAACTGTGGTCGACGATGTCGAGTCTAGCTCCGACGTCGCTGCAATCGTTGCAACCATGGACGGCAGGGGACTAAGTACTGATGTTGGCTCCAACGAGCAGCTCGTGAGCGGCGGCAGGACCGGTAGCTCACGTACAGTGAGTGCAGTTAGCGACTAGATGCCCAGCAATAATTTTGCTCCTCTTACGAACGCTTCGGCTAGAGCGTATTTCTGAATACTCTCGGCTACAACGTCCAAAAAAATTAGAACGTCAATTTCAGAACACAGATCGAAACTTGTTTTGCAAGGTGAAAAGACTGCACACCTCCTTTTCTGATTTCTCTAGTATATATAGACTCAACTACAAGAATTCGGATGCTATTCATGCAAGCAAAATCGAAACTGAAACTTAACTGAGGTTCTACTTCTATGACTCTGATACTGTAGCGCGTCTGAAACGATGCAACAATTAACTGAATACAGAGACAGAGCAAAGCAAAACCAACTTCGAACTCTGAAAACTAAACCAGCGGACGAACAATGGCCGCAGCTAGCTAGCGTATTGCATTTACGAGTTGATGACTGATGTACATGAGAGAGGGGGCATGCCATACGTGGATCCAAAACATGAAAAAGGTGGCATACTCTTGTACTAGTGCACCAACGTGCTATAGGGAAAAAGAAGATCATCGAGTACTACATGTACATGAGATCGACTAGATGCTGTGAAGGTGTGAACTACCGGATGATGGTGCTCCGATTGGCCATCGGTCTTCGTTGCAGACCTTTCGCCAGTCTGTCTTTTACGTGACGAAGAACGGCACAAGCACGGAGGAGACCAATCCAGCCAGTGGCCAATCGGAGCACCATCATCTGAGCCTGTTACAAGAGGCATGGCAAACGAGCGCGAGAGGAGTGGGTACCAGGCGAGACGCGGCGGCGACGCAGTAGGGGTACCAGGCGAGCCCACCGACGGGGGAGAGGGCGACGGCGGCGCACGTCCGTGGCGAGCGGTTCGGCGACCTCAAAACCCTAGCGAGCAAGCGTGGAGAGCCAGAAGGAAATATTTGCTGTTTTTTGTAGTATACGTAGGTTTACTCAGGGGGTATTCCAAAAAAACTGCACAAGTGAAATGAGGGGGAAGGGTACCTGATTCTGGAAGGTTGGATCATGATCTGATGGCCATGGACGTGCGTTTGCATGTTTGCACTAAATAGAGAGTTTGCACCAAATATCTCGCCTTAGATAAATGCCAATTTGCTGTATGACACCTTGATTAATTAAATACGTGCCATGACCCCTTGTCACCCTAGTTGTGGATTACTAGTTGGACACTACTAAATTGCCAACATGGGTTTGTAGATCGTTGTAGTATATTGCTTAGACCTGTTACGTGCTCATGACATGATTTTTGGACAATCAAATGTTAATATTGACTTAATGATATATTGAACCTGTTTTGGAAAGGTATCATGTGTTGTGATGTTGATGGCACGTGGTGCATGGTAATCAACTGGGGTTTGATAAATAGCTTTTGAACGGGGCATGTGGCAAGAATGATCAGTGGGCCAGGTTGTGGCACCGGAATGTTGGTTTGGTTCTTCGGGTAGTCTTGCCCTGGTCACCCTAAGGACTTAACCTTGCAAGCCTTTGAACTGAGTCAAGCGTGCAACCACATGTCCAGTAATGGGACGGACCTAGTTGACTAAGTTGCTAATAACGCACTGTGGGACCTCTGGGTGTCAACTACACCCTTTGTGTATGTTATGCGGGGAGCGTCTGGGCTGTGGCAGTACCCATCTAACGGTGGATTGACCTAAACTTCGCCTTTGCTAAGGGAAGGGTTAGTGTGCAACACCGGAGAGGAACACTTGTGCTGTTAAAAGTTTCTGAAAGACTTTGTTACGGGAACTCGCCTTTGTGGTGTTTGACTGTATCTTGTGGGTAAAGTGTATAACCTCTGCAGAGTGTAAAATCTATTCGAATAGCCATGTCCGCGGTATTGGACATCGCTCGGGGATTACAGTCAAGGGTTAGATTTTCTTGAAAATAACTTGGACTTGAGAAGTTGGGTTTGGTTTAAAGAATGATGTTGATGGAAATGTGGATTAGGATCGGGAAAGATGTTTATTAAACTCCTGGAAAAATTATTGATCTTATATTGTTTCTCTTTGCTTTGAATCTACTTATGATACTTGTCAAATCTTTGTTTCTTGCAAATAAACCTTGAGCTATTCCTTTGTGCTAAAGCCATGCATGTAGTATATTAGTTTGCATTCTGTGCATGACTTGCTGAGTACCAAGTACTCACCCTTGCCTCAATACAACATCAGTCGAAGAGGAGTCTACACCAGCTTTGGAGGAGGAGCTCCCAGAAGAACCGTCTAGCTAGGGAGCGAGCCCAGTCAGTTGCCTGTGGTATATTGGATGGCGCCACGAAGTTATCTTATTTTTTTCCGCTGCAGTTATTTCTCTCTTAATAAGTTTCGCCCTACGTGGCGTATATTTGTAACTTGACCTTAAGGTCAACCAACCAGTTTGATTATCTAGTTAAAGTACTTTATTAGTTTCGAGTGGTATGATTGTGATATTTACCAAAGTTGAGACTGTGTGCACTAGCACGTTCCTGGACTAGTGCTGAATACACAGAGGGTCCGGATTTGCAAATTCGGGTCCCGACACATTGCCAGCACGTGGCAGCTCGCCTTCGGCCATGGCGGCCTACAATAAAATATATATATATGGATAGTAAAATTTATATATTGTAAGATTTTACTACTGCATAGACTCCACACGCTACTGAATCCTTTGGTATGATAGTAAATATATGTGTGTGTGTGTGTGTGTGTATATATATATATATATATATATATAGAGAGAGAGAGAGAGAGAGAGGATAGCTAGTGTACTATCGATAGCACAGATCCTCCGTGCTATAGGGTTGTGTTTGCAAAATTTGAAGACGAAACTATTGATCCGAATCGTGCATTCTATTCATCTCATTGAAATCTCACTACCCACCAAACTTTATATTTTTTGAACTTTTTCTTCTATTTATTTTGTATTTTCAAAAATCAACTTCATTTGACGCTCCACAACTAATTAGATCGTGGATTTTGAAAAATACAAAATAAATAAGAGAAAAAGTTCAAAAAAATATAAAATTTGGTGGGTAGTGAGATTTCAATGAGATGAATAGAATGCATGATTGAATCAATAGTTTCGTCTTCGAATTTTGCAAACACAACCCTATAGTACGGAGGATCTGTGCTATCGATAGTACACTAGCTATCCTCTCTCTCTCTCTCTATATATATATATATATATATATATATATATGGATAGTAAAATCTATACCATCATGCTAGAGGGTTCAGCAGCCTTTGCAGTCTGTGCAATAGTAAAATTTTACTACATATTTAGTAATTTAGTATTCATTTGGTAGTAAAAATCGCATTCATGTGGAATTTATTGGCGCGACTTATATCATTATATTTGCCTAATCGCTAGTAAGCTATTGGTGAAAGCTATTCGTGAATCGGAGGTACTAATAAAAAGTTATGACTAAATTAAAGAAAAAAGATTTGTATACAAACAAGAAAACGCATTTACCAGTTGGTTGGACTTAGTCAGCATATGAAGTGAATGTACGTGGCACGCTCTCATCCAACCGATGCACATAATAACTATTCTACACTTATGTGTATAATAGTGCTTTTGTACCTGTTAGGGGTGGACATTTTTAAACCGCAACCAAATTATCGAACCGAACTGAACCAAACCGAACCGAATTAACCGATTATTTTGGTTTTTTTGGTTTTCAGTTCGGTTTTTATTTTGGTATAATTCGATTTTCGGTATTCGGTTCGGTTTTTTACTTTCGAAAACCGAAATAACTGTATAGTCAATGTACAATACTACTTTTATAATATTCTTCATGATGCTACCAAATAATTCTCATATTCTAACATCTTTATGCATATGTGTGATATGTTCATATGTTATACTATGCTTATACCGTAAAGACCTATGAATATTGTGTGGGTTTATCTCTACTTTATATTGCGACATGAGAAAATCAACCTAATGTACCTATTGTTTAATTATATTTCGGTTTGATTTTTCATTTTGGTTCGAGAAATTCGATTGCCAATTTCTAAACCGAAAAAATCGAACCGATTAAACCGAAAAAATCCCGGAGGGGATCTGTCCACGTGTCGCCGGGCTGTTTTGTGAAAAAATCCCCCGTTTCTCTGAATCACGGATAGGTCCCTGCAAATTTACGAAAAGGTCTTTCGCGGTTTTTTGTGAGGGCAAAAAAAACTTTTCCGAATAGCGTTTGGATCCCTCGCTCATTACTTTACGGAAAAAGCCCCATTTAATACAAATCGCGAGAGAGTCCTTTTCTACTTTTTCGGGATAGCGGTGAGGTCTAAAAATATAACAAACAGGTCCCATGTTTTTACATCCAGGTCATTTCTCCGTTTTCCCCGAAAAAATATTTTCGTCAACACAAATATGTGCCCTTTTTTTCCAACACGATCTCTAATATTTCTCGAGCCTCCAAAAATTTTGAAAATACATCTAAATCTGTTTTTTCTCCGAAAAAACGCAAACGTGCGCCACGCTTATTTGGCCTAGTAATGACTATAAGCCCAATAGAACTCGGTCAGCATTTAGACAAATTGACCTTCGTTCCTCCCAGTCCACAAGCAACGCAATACACCCGTGCACGCAACCCGTCCAGGTACATCGCCATCATGCAGCAAAGCAATGCACGTATCCTCATATCCCGTCCAGTTACAACAACTGGCAGTCAACCTCAGGCAATCGTGTTGCTCAATTAGGACCGTCCGATCGTTTTCTCGTGATCCAACCGTTGATATTGCGGAGAAACGTACAGCTCTTCCAGCGCCGCTAGGCCGCTCCCCAGCCCACCCCACCCCACCGCCGCCGCCCCTTCACGTATCGCGTCCACGAACGCCGCCTCGGCTGCACACCGGCCATCGTCACCGTGGGCTGCCTTCCGTACTCTCCACGTCCCGCCGCTGGTTCCCGTTGATCGCCTAATTTGTTTTGCGCGGTCAGCAATCAAATCCAAAAATATCATCTTTGGTTTCCGAAGTTAAACTGTTTGGTTGCAAGGGATCCTCGAATTGAATGGAGAAGTCGTCATACGCGTCGGCCAGCTCCGGTGAGCTCGCCGCCGTCGCTTCCGGAGGCGGAAGGCCGGTGAGGGTGATACCGCTGCGGCACCCGCAGGAGGCGGCGGCGCGGGGTCGGTCTCCTCCTCGCCGTCGTTGTGGTCGGTGGCGGTGGAGAGGGCGCGGGGGATGGGATCGCGGGAATGGGCGGAGGCGGCTCTCCCGTGCTTTGCGTGGATGCGGACGTACAGATGGAAGGAGGACCTCCAGACCGACCTCACCGCCGGCGTGACCGTTGGCGTCATGCTTGTGCCCCAGGTAGCCTTTTGCTCTCATCATTCGCAATATTTTGTATTGATATGTAAGGATTGATCATTTCCTGGAAGAAATCATGATTTCAACTTGTTAGGTGTGTGTTTTTTTTGGCCCTTATCATTCTAAGATGTTGTAACGATCAACTCCCTGGAGATTTCAATTGCTCAAAATAAATGTCCCTTGGGATTAGCTGAATTGAATTTTTTGGTTCCTGATGAGCTTGTTAATTTATTGGTTGCTCTCTTGCTTGTTTCAAAGTATGCTAGGTTGTCCTTTTCTGTGAATACAATTTCAGATTGTTTTAAAATGCTATTCTTGTTTGGAGCTTGGTGATCGCTAGTTCTGAGATCTAAATGCGTGGACACAGTTTAATTGAGTTGTTTAAGGGCACAAGGGAGTGTTATTACAAGCAATTCGTGGATCCCATATATTGCTTGTTTGCTGACGGCACTATTATTTAATGGAGCCCTGTTTTTGTACATGTGCGTTTGAAATTATATCGTTCCAAGTACGGAGTTGTTTCCGGGAATGCATTCAGTTTAGATTGGAAGGTTAATTAATCATAGAGCTTCCTTAAATGGCTAGTCCGCTACACCCACTGTTAGCACCATGCAAAAATACAATCTGAGCAATTAGGTTGGTTTGCCTGTTGGCAAACACAGTCTTTTCATGCCATCTTTTCTGGCTGATGGGCTTCTGGTTCTTGATTAGTTGCAGTGGGCACATCCTTTACATAAGTTGAATTCGTCAAAGGGCAATCTCAAATTGGCTTTCTTTTGAGGATGCTTATTTTCAACAGTTTCTGTTTCATTTATAAATTTTTGTGAATGAGAAGACCGAGGACCTTGACAGTTGAAGCTACATCCAATCAGATAAATTAGCTGGACTTATTTGGTCTCCTATTGGTTTCTATTAAACAAGTATGCGAATTATCTTAATTTTGCCACATGACTTCTAATTAGCATACAAATTAAACAAAAAATGCTGCTAGACAACTGTCTTGTTTTTGGTTTTCTTTTTTGAGTTGTTCCATCCATCCACTGTACTTTCTTTCCGAAATCAGAACATAATCATTTCTTGTACTATATTGTAGGCAATGTCATATGCAAAGCTGGCTGGGCTTCACCCGATTTATGGGCTCTGTAAGTTTTACACCTTTGCAGCTCCTCCTTATTTTATTCTTTTATGTTCCCAAATGAGCCTAATAGTTGATGCAAATTCTTTGTTTTGATTTCCATGGTGCGGAACAGACACAGGGTTTGTCCCGCTATTTGTCTATGGAATTTTTGGTTCCTCACGACAATTAGCAGTAGGTCCAGTGGCACTTGTCTCTCTGCTAGTGTCCAATGTTCTTGGGGGTATAGTTAATTCATCGAGTGAGCTTTACACGGAATTAGCCATATTATTGGCGTTCATGGTTGGGATATTGGAATGCTTGATGGGATTGCTAAGGTAATTCTGTTTACTCAGGAAAATTGGAGTTCCTGTCGATTCATTTAGGAGCATTTGAAATTTTGAAGCCTTGAACTTGACCTCTATAGAGAAGAAACATGCAAACATGTACACAGAATCACCCTTGTTCTATGCTTTAGCACTTGTCGATTGTATTAGCAATACAACAATGCGTAAATCTTAAATGTTTAACCCTCTTGATTTTGCTAGAGTTTTTACCGAAGGACTAAGGTGCTATCCCTTGTATTTTTTGGCAGAAATGCACCTGAAGTCCATGTACTTTGAGAAAAAGGAGCATATGGATCCCTCAACTTACAAAAGCTACACTTATGTGCCTGTACATTTAGAAAGGGAGCATTTAGGTCCCTCTACTTCCAAACACGAACATTAAGTCCTTTCTTTGTAAAAATGGAGCAATTTGTGTCCTTAATTGTTTTACGGCTATAAAATTGGTCTACTCTTGTGCGGTTAACTGTTCTGTTGCTCTTTTTGGCTGAAAAGTACAACTTTGTAGTCACTCTTTTACATCCAGAAGTACAAGACCAAAACTACACGGCAGCCTAATCTTCAAATTTCAAAGCCAACTCTTGTTCACGTGCCACTAAATTTGCAGCTATCCCACATACAGATCATGCATCCTTGCCATTGGTTCATCGGTACAGCCAGTGTGCCCATGCAAATGAAAGACAAGTCATTGTAACCAAAGCTGTATGGGGTGCGAAGCGCAAGCAGATAACTTATTAAACATCCTAACATAATTAGCATTACCTGTTTATAGTTATATAACAATGGGAATTACTTGTTACCCCTATCAGCAAAACATCCCCATTGTTCAACATTTGTGAGAAGTTCATGATGCAGTGTTCAAAAAATTTGAAAAAAGATAGACATAAAGAATGTCATGTTGCACAAATGCCGAATTCCATGGTCAAATTCATCTATACTGTAGAGAACCCAAAAAGGCAAGTACTACAATACTAACTGTTCACACGTTTTGCTTGTCTTTTTTTTTTTTTTTTTGTTTTCTGCAAAATGAATGATTGGACCTCGAGGGACCTAAAATGCTCCTTTTGTACCTATGTTGCCCGGATACCCCGATACGTATCGGATATACATGTGTATATGTAATTAATGAATTCTTGTAAGGAAATGAGAAACTAAGAATACCTTAATATTGACGTAGCCAAGTATTTTTTTCTCTAGTTCTCCCTCATGGTTGTTTGCCTTATACAAGTATATCAACCCATGTTGCCATGAGAAGAAAACATTGGCCTTAGAATATCTATAACAACACTTCTTCTTAACTCTAGGTGGAAACTATTCTTCGATTACACAAAGGAAGCCACATTTCTTAAGAAATCATTTAAAGAACAGATTAATCATTGGTTGCTTTCAGAGAAGCAAGTCTCAAGTTTTCTCTACTCTATAATCATAAGTACACTCATTAAACCACAGAATTCGATGAAGATTTTGTTCAAAAGTAGCATCATGGTGTCCTCGCGTGGGCAGATTGGGTGAGGGAGCGGCGGGCCGGCAGCGGCAACACTGGCGGCGACGTGAGAGATCGTCCGATCGGGACTTAGGAGTTAATGGCTTTGAGAGGAAAGTATCAGGACTGTGTTGAGAAGGGATTATTTAGGGTTACCTATATCGGAAAAGTATTCGAGAAGTATCGGTTTTTTCTTTCTTTTTTTGGAAAATCGGAAATTAACGGACACGTGCAGGATACGTATCAGGGAGTATTCGATACGTCTCGGATACCAATATGTATCGGATACAGATACGCCTGTTTTCCAAAGTATCTGCGCAACGCAGTTTCGTACTAGTATAGCGACTTAAGCCCTACTTTTTGCAAGTAGATGAGCCCAAATGCTCCTTTTCTCAAATTACAGGGACTTAAGGTGTAGGTTAACCTCTATGTTTAGACTTAATTGTCTCTTTTTTTTATGTGTGTTTGTGGGTGGGTGGGTGGGGGTCGTAAGGTTGGTTTTATTGAGGTTGCATAACCAATTGACGTGTTTTCTTCTTTATAGGCTTGGTTGGCTTATTCGTTTCATTAGCCATTCTGTAATATCTGGATTCACTACAGCTTCAGCGATTGTAATTGCTTTGTCCCAGATCAAGTATTTCTTGGGTTACAGTGTTACACGAAGCAGCAAAATTATCCCACTTATTGAGAGTATAATTGCAGGAATAGATCAGGTGGGTTTTCTTGTGTCACTGTCATTTTCTTGTTACCTCTTTGTCGGCATGTATCTTTATCCTATTTTCCTTTAGATGCAGATTGCTTAGACAAACATGTACCATTAGGTGTGCTTTTTACATGTGACATCTGTGATATGCACATGGCTAGGAGCAGATTTTGTATCAGAGCTTTTGTTGTCACTTGTGATTTATACTACTTTGACATAGTGTTTTCTTTTGATTACCTTTTTCTGTAAAGTATGTGAAGCTGTGTTTTCCCCAGACTTAGCACATTCAAAACTTGGATTCACATGTGTGACACTGTATCTATGGGTATGTGCCTAATGAGCATTATCATATCTGCTGCTGCACTGAAAGGATAACAGGGTCACTGGGATGAAACCATGTATAACTAGAACTTCCCACAAGTACCTTCATTCTGTGATTTATTCCTCACATCCCATTTTGTTCCGTTTCACTATTCGTGCTCGCCATGTCTAACTTAAAATCTTTTTTTCTGAGGACACTTACTTCAAATCTCTGTTTACCGAATTAATTAAGTGAAACCAGAATTTTCCTTTGAACAATTAAAACGAGAATGCTTTATTTTGACTATGGTTAACTGTTTTTAAGGTTTAAGCTCTGCCATTCATATAGCTTAGACAGCATTAGTCAACCTTTCCTTAGGCACACTGCATACATTAAGAATGCTTCTATATTTCTTTCAGATCGCAGTACTCTTTCTGGTATTTGAATCACACTTTATCACTAACTTAATATAGCTGTGCCTTTTGCAGGTCTCCTGGCCTCCATTTGTAATGGGATCATCATTTCTTGCTATTCTTCTAATAATGAAAAAATTAGTGAGTTTCAATTGCTTTATTTACCAGATTTATTCTTCAATTAACTGTTTGATGCAAAATATTACATTCAAATAAATTTGTCATTTTATGACCTCTAAAACTTTGCAGGGAAAATCATGTAAAGATTGCGTTTCCTAAGAGCTTCTGGTCCCCTCACAGCAGTTGTTCTTGGAACAATTTTTGTCAAAATTTTCCATCTACCTGCCATATCGGTGGTAAGTTACGTTCCTTATATTATTCCCACAAATATGAACTATGCATGTTATCACAATAAACTTATTTGGATAACAGTATTCTGTAATGGTATGGACTTATGCCTATGAGAGGGTTATTAAGCTCCTTTACTCTTCCTTAAAAAAAGAAAAGGTTGGTTGTACTAAAACAAATGCTTAGTTTTTGTTGTGAAATAATCAAGTAGTGTAAGAAAAAGAAAAAACCTAGTAATGATGGTACCCACAACACAGTAAAAGTTCTATGAAACATCTACCATGGCGTGCTATTTTGTTGTTCATTTGACTTTTATTATGATGATGCATGACTGCTTGTGTTCTCTCAGTTTTTGATGATTTTGTGAGTGTGCGCACACGTGTGTTGTAAAATATCAGCAAACGTTATGATTATAATGAGTGTTGAGATAGTTTTTTAATAGGATATTGTCTAAAAATCAAATGCAAATACTAAATGTGTGAGGTGTGGTATTCAGATTGTAACACCCCATAAATCTCAACTGTTGTACAAGAAAATTAAATGACATTTCCCTAAAAAGCGAGGACAATACGGAAGCAATTCAAATAGGAATAATATCACGACATCAATACTAGAGACAGCGAGTCTAATTCAACCAGGTATCAACCATAAGTATAACACATCTCTAATGGGACAACCATAAGCGAGAACAAGTTTAAAGGGAACAACAATGGAGTCGATATGTAATAAAATTGCATCCAACTAATGAATTATTTAAAGCACTAGTTCATGTGAGTCATGATGACACGAGAAGATTTATTGTGTTGCTAGCCCACCCTTCATGCTTACGACTCACGTGCGCTACACGGAAACATCAAAAGCGACTAGTAGTGAGATTGGGTAATCTCGGCAAGTGGAACAATTAATACAAATAACACATCCACCATATATCTAGCATTCCACATTCCTCATATCCAATACCACATCAAGGAGTCCACACCACTTGATAAAATGCATATGATTGTGCACATGCTTATGCCATGATCCTCCTCACCGTGCCCTTTCTCGGGAACACACGGTGTTGTCTTGCGTCTCTTGATCGCGCCTTGTTGGCGTCGACAAAACTTCCAATGCATGATTATGCGGTTAATGCTTCATGCATGAATTCATTCGAGAATCTCCCACCTTTGAGTTCACATGTTTGCCTATCATCTTATAGCATAGATAGAAAGCAAATAACATTGAGATGAAGTATTTAGACAATTCATCGGGTAAACAACATCATTCTTAACACTACTCATGATTCATAGCCAAACCACAACATCACAATGCTAGTCAAGATATTTGCAATCCTCAAAGCAAGTGATTAAACCATGTATGATTCTTGTAATTGGAGTTTATAATGAAAGCGAAGCAAACAACGATGTATAGCTTAACAATACAACTACTTCCACTTGCCTTTACCAGCGTGGGCGATGAACCTAGATCATGCCCGATGGCACCCGAAGCAAACAACGATGTATAGCTTAACAATACAACTACTTCCACTTGCCTTTCTGGCGTGGGCGATGAACCTAGATCGCCCAGCGGTGGCACCACTGAACAAACATTATTTCAAGACATAGCGACATCACAATTGATCACACAATTCAAACACCACGCTTCCTACTCCCGTTCCCATTTAAGCGCCAAAAACCCACGATCTGTCGGATCGAGCAATGACACCCTCTCTTCCCAATTTCAGTATCTTTTTTATACTGTTCATAAAAATACAAAAAATTACATTAGCTAGATATTGACGAGATCTACAACTTTCATGAAGGTCAAAAATTTCAATTCATTTGTTAAACATGCCTAAACAACCGTCCAAAGCGATTGGGCGAAATCATTCCAGATTACATTGCGTCATCTTCCAACAGCGATAACTCTCAGACACCGACGGCCCAAAAATTCTGAAAAAAATACAGAAGCTAGGTCTCGACGTTATCTACAACTTTCTAGTTATAGGTTTTTGCAGGAAAAATCATATATGTCACGTAAAACACGAAACAATCCATGTGCACAATCTCCCCTTTCGAGAAAGCAGCACCACGTGAACAACTACCCTTCTACCACATCAAAATCCATCCAAATCAAACACCACGAGATCTAATACACTCCTAATCCTAGGTAGAGCAGGGTACAAGATCGGAATTTTACCTTGAGTTCTCCCTTGTGAACCCACGAAGAGCGTCACGACGAACACCAAATCTGAAAATCTGCTCGTCCTCCACACCTTCTCGGATCCTCTTCTCGATTTTCCCTTCGGGTTTCGCGGTGTATCCTTGAGCCTCCACCCTGGGAAGAGGGAGGAGGCGGCTGCCGGGGTGGTGGGAGGAGGTGCCTAGGAGTTGCAAGGGCGCCACCTCTTGAGGGAAAAGTGGGCCGGCCCACTGGGGCGTGGGGGAGGAGGGGGTGGGAAGGAATTCGGCCCAGGCCCAGGTTTCCTCGGCCCAAAGACTCCAAATTTAACATTAAATTGCAGCCTAAAACTCAATTATTTCATCTCCCAATATTTCCTTCATTCCTTCCGAAACCGAAAGAAGCGAGAAAAAACCCCCTCCGGTCACTCCCAAATTCCAAGGCATCACACAGATGCTTTTTATACTCACATGTGCGTCTATGGTAATTGTTCATTCGTTATCAGTTCTCATTGTTGACGGTCTACCACAATCAACTTTTATGTTGATTGTCATAACAAAACACACAAGTCTGGGTGGTTTTTTATTTGATCAACGGTAGTTCATTAACATGCATCACACATTATGATGAATAACGACATCACAAGTAATCCTCTATTTCTTGAGTGCCTAGGTTGGTGAAATACCTCAAGGCCTTCCCAAGTTCTCCATTCCTCGAGGATTTGAACATCTGATGTCCCTAATGCCAACTGCAGTACTTATCACTGGTGTTGCCATTTTGGTAAAAAAAAGAAGTGGTGGTGTTAGTTTTTTTAACGTTCTTTAGTGGCCATTAAACATCTGTACCATACAATTTTAGGAATCTGTTGGGATTGCTAAAGCTTTGGCTGCCAAGAATGGCTATGAGTTGGACTCCAACAAAGAGGTTAGTCATAAACTATTGAGTAACCTAATTAGTTGTTGGTACAAGCTGCTCCTGGTTTGTTGCAACAATCGCAATTTTCTTTATATTTTTCATGTTATGTTATTAAATAATGAGTTTTCATGCACATTATGTTAGAGGGGGTAATAATAGTAGACTAAAGCTCTTCTACAGGCTTAGTCAAACTTACAAAATTTCTTGATATTTTATCATGTTATATAATAACTAGTTGAGACTACAGGCATAGTCAACTAAATTATAATAAGATTTTAGAGTTTGTATGCTGCCACAGTACCAAAAAAATGAACAGTGATCTGTCAAGAAATGAAAAGATGTAATTTAGCTCCCATTTCTTTTTGTCAGTTATCTTTTGACTTTTTGTTTAAATAACTTTATGATCACTTAAAATTTGAGAGTGACAATGTTACATCAAAGCATGCTTTGTAAAAGCTAGTGTGATTCAGACACCTGTCCTATCTGGTTACTACAGAAAGTTTAACTTAGTGACCATTAATTCTAGAGTGTATGAATATCTCAGTCAATTATTCCACAAATCTTAAGTGCTGTCTGACAGAGATGCTTTTTAGATTCAGCAGGTTATCAAGATTGCAAAACAAATAAAATCTGTATGCATTTTGTATATAGTAGGATTTGTGTTGTGTTAATCTCTAATATTGTTAATTGTTTTTTTTTTGATCAAGAGGTATCAAACAAAGTTGATACCCCAGTTCCTTTTTATAAAGAAACTGAGCATGAGTACAATAAGGTCCACAAAAAACAGATCTGACCGAAACTTCTTTAGGTCACCAGAAATTTAAAAGCCATTACAAAAACGGTAGATAACTCTAAAAGATCAAGCAAAGGGTAGTAAAACAGCAGAAACATATTTCAAATTGTTAGCGCCTTTAGTAATATTGTTAATTGTTCAAACTTAACTCATCCAATCATGTTTTATTTTGTCACAGTTGTTTGGTCTTGGCATAGCAAATATATGTGGCTCATTCTTTTCTGCATACCCTGCTACAGGTAAAATATTACATATCTAATGAGAAATATCCATGCTACTCCATTCCTCTGTTATTCTCTATTATTTACATGAAAATTACAATGTTTTAATTACCACGGCCAGGCTTTACAAATATGATATTCCTGCCTGTCCATGCAGGCTCCTTTTCTAGGTCAGCTGTGAATCATGAAAGTGGGGCAAAAACTGGATTATCTGGAATCATAATGGGCATAATAATTGGCAGTGCTCTCTTGTTTATGACACCATTATTTACTGACATACCTCAGGTAATATTTACCATGTGTTGTTGTTTAGGTGGCATTTCATTAAGTAATTGTTGGTTTCCATGTTGGAGGTTTCCATATTGGAACCTTTTATTGCATATTGTTTTTGTGTTTGTCTTTTTCTTTTTATTAACGCTGTCAACAGTATAGACCAAATCTGGTACAACTTGTAGGCCCCATTTGGAACCTGAGAAAATAATTTCCCAGATTCCTGTAGGAATTGAACTGTTCCTTGTGAAATTTTGGCAAAATTCCTTTGTTCCAAACAAGCCCTTATTGTATTTATAGTTCATATTACTGTACAAATTGAAGTTTAAGTTTGAGTTGCACATTTGCTGATTTACTATAATATATTCATATACTCCAGTGTATATGAGCTAATAAATAACATGTAATTTTATTATATTTAAGGCGAATATACTCCTAAAAAGTCAAATGAAATGCACAAATTTGTTTCTTAAAGTATATAACGTTATATACTATATCTATATGTAGAACTCAATTTGTAAGGTTCAACTTTTTCTTTATAGAAAAAATGAGTTGTTTGTTATAAATGTATACCCTAAAAATGTCATAGAATATATGCATTATGTATATAAATCTGAAGCATCATATACTTGTCGTTAACAAACACTGCAAGTACCTTCATCTAAGTGTTCTATGGTTACTTGTGCATATGCTAATCTGATCTCATTTTTCCCCCCAGTGTGCATTGGCTGCAATTGTGATTTCTGCTGTCACTAGCCTGGTAAGGGCATCTTGATGCTCATATTTGTAGATACCTTGATAGAAAGTTTAAAACAGGTCCTCATGTAATAATGATGCTTGCTAGCACTGTAGTACATTTTCACAAGAAATAAAGATATAACCTTTTTAGCATTATAGCTTTACATTTCTGCTCTAACATGCCATCGCAGTTTGATTTGTAGTTGTAAAGGTTTATTTTTGCTTGCACTGTAGTACATTTCTGCTGTAACATGCCATGATTTAAACTATTTTGCACCATGATTTCTCATGGATATTGGCATTATATTTAGGTAGATTATGAGAGGCCATCTTCTTGTGGGGTACTGATAAGAAAGATTTCTTTCTATGGGCAATCACGTTTATTACAACATTAATTTTTTGGCATTGAGATTGGTGTCCTTGTTGGGGTAAGTATAAATTTACTCCTCGCTCATTTCAGTTAGTTAATATATATATACTCCATTTGGTCACAAAGAGTTGTTTTAGACAGGTACAGTCAAACTTCCGAAACTTTGGCTGTTAGTATCTTTTTAAATATTTAAATTAGATAAATGAAAATTTTGTGTAGATTTGTTTCGAAAAGTACTTTTTATAATTTTATCGGGTTTTATAATAGAAATTAGTGGTCAAAGCTGTGGTTTGGAGGCTGTATCGATATCCAAAACTATATATGTATATATATCTCTGTGTGTGTGTCTTGTGTAGCGCGTTACTGAATTAGTTAGCCCACGATTCGATTTTAGTAGTAATGCGTTTGATAGTAAATTCTTTAATATCTGTTAGTAAAATGATTTTTGTTCGGTACTAAAATTTGATTTATCACGGCGTTTATTAGCGAGGTTTATAGCATATTGTTCCTCTTGTTGTCAATAATCTTTTGGTGAAATTCGTTCGTCAATTGGGTGCGAATAAAAAGTTATGGCTAAAGAAGGAAAAAAAGATTCTTGTACAAACTAGTAGCATTACTAGTTAGTTAGCCCTGATTCCGATTTGTAATGTCGTCGTTTGATAGTAAATTGATGTTCATACTGATGAAGTAAATTGATGTTCATACTGATAGTAAATTGATGTTCATTTGGTACTAAAATTTGATTTATCGACGTTTATTATCGAGGCGATATCATACAATTTCCCTCGTAAATCGTCGATAATCTCACGATAAAATTAGTTAAATCAATCAGATTGCGAATAAAATGTTATGACTAAAGAGCGAAAAAATATATTCGATGTACAAACTAGTAAGCGTATTACTAGTTAGTTGACTACGATTACGATTTCAGTAGTAATGTGTTTCAGTAGTAAATTGATGTTCATTTGGTAGTAAAATTTGGTTTATGCGGTGTTTATTAGCCATTGACCGAGCCTTGTACATGAGTTATTTCTAACATAGTAAAAAACTTAAGATTGCGATAGTAATCTTGTATGATAGAGACGATTAATTAGAAAATCATAATCTAACAAATATAAGTTCACGTTGAACACGATCGATGGTAATTTTTTTGAATATTCACGAGATTTGTGACTTTTTTTTCCGCGATCTTGCGAGCGTGGTAGTTTTGGGCCGTACTTGTTTTGTTGGACCGTATGTTGCTAACCAGTTCATTGTATGTTTCGACCAGCGCGTGGAATAGCCTAATCTACGTGCAAGCGCAGATTAGCGTTACCGTGTGTGTATATAGCATGGTCGTAATGTATCAACCCATTCACGGAAGTCCAACCGACTAGAAAAATATGTCTCATAGTTTGTACATGAATCTTGTTACCTTTTATTTTGCTATATCTTTTTATTGGTAGCTCAGTTCTGATCGGTTTTCACCATTAGTTTCTTGACAACGACATCTAAATAATAATATAAGTCTCGCCACTAAACTCCATATGAATTTATAGTAAAAACTATTACTATGGATTGTAAAATCTATTGATACAGATTGTAAAGTCTATTACGTAGTCTAATATTCGAGAAAAAAACGGTAATAGCATCAAATACTGACTTAATTACTATTCCATACGTGTAACAATCGCCTCAACATATTTGACCCATAGTAAAACAAGTTTTTCTGAAATGCATGTATCTTGACAAATGTAAACCACGAATAACTAACTTGTGAAAGTAGTAGATGTATTCTAATAAATTTGTCTAAAAGTAAAATGTTACATTGTGATAGTAAGCGTAAGTGTAATTGGTAGTTACAATTCTTTTGGCGTTGTTACAAAGCGCCAATGATTGGCGTAGCAGAATGTAGATAGTAAAATGTAGTATTATTAATCGAAAAAATCATTGTATATTTCATTAAAATTGTTTGCACGATAGTAAAATGTAGTTTTAAAGCGTATCAATTCTGAAGCGTAGTTGAAACCATGAGCATTTGAAACGATAGTAACAAATGTATTACGATAGCGGTCTAAAAGTAAAATGTTACTATCTCAATCGTACAATAATCTTATTCGCATAAAAAAATGGTTTTTACTATGTTAGAATAAAGGCAACTTCCCAACTATTGTGGTTTTTAATTTTTAACCCAACACAAATTAAGCAAGCTGTTAGGTTTCAACCAAAAAACACAATCTCACGATTTAATGTGGAGAAATTCTGCGATGATTGAAGTTTGTTAGCTTGTGATTTTCTAATTTACTATCTATGTCGTACAACAATATTACCATAACAACTACATTTTACTCATTAGTATAAGAGAAATTACCTTGAATCAATAACTTGTTTAAATGATCTTCTATCGAATCCTATGAACACAAGTTGCTAAATCCCACGTTTGATTTACGCAATGTCTTGGAATTTTCTTGTTGCGTGCGAGCATGCAAAACACACCGTCACGGATTGCTATCAATTCGGTAGTAAATCACAAATACAATTTACTATAGAACAATAGATGCAATTACTACCCGATTAGTTACTAGTTAATGCGTTGGTCAACCCAACTAGTTAATGCGCATTATAGTTTGTTCATAAATCTGTTTCTTCTTTATTTTAGTCATATCTATTTATTGATAGTTCAAATTTGCAAATGGTTTTCACTAGTAGCTTATTGGCTGACGAAGTATGAATGATATAAATCTCAGCTATTAAACAGTAAATTTTTTGATTATTAATGCAGACATTAACACATCTACAAAGTGAAAGTACTACATCGACAACTAGTAATTACTATCATACAACATAATTGGAAAATCCTTCATAGATCAGTCATTTGGCATTAAAACTCTGCGAAAACTATATGTACAAATTCTGAAAAAATCTAAAAAAATTACGTAGGAGATGTGAGCTTCTATAGCCTTGTAGAATTTGAATACCAAACTTCGATCGCATTTGAAAGATATGAAAAGAATAAATTTACTATTCATCACTGATTAGCGCTTGTCAATTTCATATCTTTCAAATCAGATTTATTTTGATCTTCAAATTTTATAGGTATCTAGAATCCCATCTCCCCTATTTGTGGTAATTTTTTGAAAATTTTTAAAAGAATTTTTGAAAACTTGTACATATGATTTTTCATGAATTTTACATGATAATAGTGGTTTTATCACGGGATATATTATCTTTTACTGTCTAGAAAATAACATGTTACTAGCTATTACACAAGATGTTACTAAACCGAATGAATGAAGTGAACTATCAAAACAAGAATCTAAGCTCTGTTTGTTTGGTTACGTAGTAAAATATTATATGGATGATTATAAACGTTGCGGTAATAGAAGATAAAATCAATTGAGAACTGTTAGTAAAAATGTTAAGCACCTGTTTAGTAGTATAATCCTGCACAAATCAGCCATTTCGTATCTTCCGCTGAAGTGTCAGTAAGATTGTCAAACGAAATCTGTCAAACTTAGTATGACAGTGGAAGCATTCATTTGATGTTGGCATCTTCCTTTGTAGGTTGAGTCTCATTGGCCTTTGTAATCCATGAGTCAGCAAATCCACATATAGGTGAGTGCATGTATTACTCTAGACATGAGGACCGCTTGTAATCTGCTAGATAGTACAACATCATTTCTCGAACTGTCGATATGTTAAAGTTTTATCATTGGAGGGTTCGGTTGGTCTTCTCCATTGTTTCCCAACCGTTAATATGTTAGTTTTTTAAATTTTCAGTCCGTTGGCCAATCTGATGTTGCTTTAACAAGTTTTTATGGTCCTTCTACAGCGGTTTTGGGCCGTTTACCTGGCACCACTGTGTACAGGAATACATTGCAGTATCCTGAGGCTTATACATACAACGGCATAGTTGTTGTCGAATTGATGCACCAATCTATTTTGCCAACATAAGCTACATAAAAGACAGGCAAATCTCTTGATCTGTTTGAGCATTTTGTTAAGGTTCTTTGTTACCCTGATGAAAGTTCTTATGGTAACCATAATCCTTTATTAGGTTGCGTGAGTATGAGCTCAATCTCCCAAACTCAAACCGGGGAACTGATGTTGGAAGGGTGTACTTTGTGATCCTCGAGATGTCCCGTAAGCCTTTTCTTTTCTATTGCGATATTTATAAGATGCACACTAAAACGCTGTTGTCTGCAACAAATTGTTTTCCTTTCATTTGAAATGGAAACTTATGAGCATCAATCAGACTAGCTAGGTAACTGATTGGGATGAAAAATTTGGACATGCAGCTGTTACATACATCGACTCGAGTGCTGTTCAAGCTCTCAAGGACTTGCACCAAGAATACAAGGCACGCCACATCCAGGTTCTTTCCCTGGGGACGACTTCTAATCATTACTCAGTGAAAATTAGTGGCTTTTCAGAAAACAAAAAATACTGTGAAAATTAGTAAAACAAAATGTTTGCAGAAGTAGCATTTCAAACCATGGGAGGCTTTTCGATTGATTGCAGATTGCTATAGCGAACCCAAAACCGGCAGGTGCACCTGCTGCTATCAAGATCAGGCATCATCGAAGTGATCGGTGCAGGAGTGGTGTTTTGTGCGAGTGCATGACGCCGTGCAAGTATGCCTCCAGCATGTGCAGAGCTCATCATCGAGTTCCATGAAGCTGTCGCCGCAAGTGTCAGGGCACCTGGCCGACTCCACATTGCCATCTCCCAAGGCGCAGCAGCAGCAGCAGTACAGTTTTCTCAAGAATCTCTGGAAAGGACAGCACGGGAATGGGAGCGCCGGTGGCGAGGTCCAGCCGCTGCTGCGTAAAACCTTGTGTAATGTCATTACTATTACTGACTACATCCTCTCTAGTCTGCATCTGTGTGTGTACGTATTTATTTTATTTTTGTTGTACATGTATGCATTTGTTCAGAACTTCCAAGTGATTCATCATTCATTACAGTGTAAAGAAAACGTATTATGTTGCTGTAGCTGAGAAGAAAAGTGACAGAGAGCTAAACGTGTGGGGTGTTGACTCCCAGTTGCGTAGCTGTATCCAGGAGTTTAAAAATCGTTAAAATTAACTGAGTGTGAAATTGTGCTGGATTATTTGGGCTAAAGCCTATTTAATTGAGGAAGAATAATCTAGAAAATACTTAAGGTCCATCTCATGAGGAGATATGTGTACTAATTAACAATTGCCCACAGCAGTGCTGCTAGTCTCAAGAAAGTGGTGAACACTAACTTAAATAGTGGAGTGTTGATTCAACATGGAAGTAGAGCTATGTGGGAGAGAGGAGAGAGAACATGCACCAAGCCTCTGCCGAGACTTAGGGCACAGACGCTGTTGTGAGACATCTGCATGGATAGTTCATTAAAATTTGGCCACAAGGTCTTGAAGTGGCTATTAATCTTCTTTTGAGTTTATTCTTTTTACTACTCGGGATCGTCGTGGTAGCAGGTATTCAACTCCCTTACCACCGTTCAAACTACCCCAAACATCTGTCCCGACATTCACTCCACTCCCAAACAGCGCCCTGCCGCCGTCGACTATCTTTTCGCCGCCTCCGCCTCGAAAATGGCTTCTGGTAAGTGTCGATTTTTGCTAGTTTCCAGTATTAGGGTGAACTGTCGATTTCCCTGAAAATCTCTTCGCTGGTTGGTGATTTTCGGCTGAGTAGTGTCAAAAATCGA
>CM070586.1:5962905-6275324 GCA_036346355.1 Rhipidocladum racemiflorum | reverse complement strand
TTTGTTAGAGTCAACTTTGACGATCCGAGCTACACCGCATTTACGACGACGATGCGCTTAGCAATCGCTAAAACCAACTCCAATGGTTATTGATTCTTGCTGCGGCACGATCAACTCTGAACACGAGGTTCAATTCCTGCAAGCAACCAGAAGAACAAGCAAGAACAATAGGATAAGCAATCTGAAATTATGCGGATAAAATCGAAGCGAAACAAAGTGGAGTCTTATTGACGATCTTGACAAGGTGGTCGCCCAAAGACAACTCGCAGGATCAAGTTTTGCACTTACTAAACTAATCAAATAAAACCCAAAACCCTAAGGAGCCGATGTCGCTATTTATGAGAGGTAGGGGCGTGGGAAATCACGCCCAAAGCAGTAGGAGACCAACTACAACTCTATTACAAGGCCCAAAGCCCAAGTCTTCTCGATTTGGAAAAGCGGCGCCAATTGTTTTGCAGATTCCTCGTCGACTCGGACGGAATTTAGGGATGGGGTCTGATCCGCTGGAAAGAGGACGCCGAAACCTTTCAAACCAGTACTCATAGACCCCAATCACCCTTGTGGATCAAAAGTTATGGTCATTTTAAGTTGATGCTGTCCCAGAGGCCGAATCCAAGTATAACTTGTGCACCGGGAGAATTGGCTTCATGCTTGACGTTTGGGAGTCCTTCTCCTTGGTTCCTAAGGACAATAAAATCATCACGAGGATTAAATAGCATTCCATTCATAAAATTATCTGTATGCAACCCGAGGAACGCATTCACCTGGTAATTGAATTGTCGTGCCCGAGCTCGAGTAATTGGCCCTTGTATGACATTGTTGGTTTCCATTGGGTTTGTAAGTATGGCCGTATCCATGGTAGTGATGTCCTCATCAGAGTGCCAAACACATCGAGTGGAATTCATACACTCATTTCGGCATGCATTTTTAATATGTCTGAGTCGGTGTCAAATGTTCCACCACGACGGGTTCCCACGGGTAATAAAAGCTGAATACAAACGAAACCATGCACGATACGTACCGAAAGGTGCCAAACGCCAAAGAACTTATGATGTTGCTAGTGCTTTTCATCATTTGTATCGAATCCATTCGAGTAGGTGCGAAACATTCCTGCATCGACGCGGCCCTAACTAGACGCTGCCAATGGAAGCCATTCGAAAATGAAAATGATGCCGCGAAATGACACATTGTGGCGTACACGCACGCATACGCCGAAAATGATGCCGCGAAATGGAACGTTATGGCAAGAACCTTACACGCTGCAACCTAGCACACCAAAATGAAACATTAAGCGCACGGTTAAAACGGTGAACGGAATGAAGCGGTGCCAAACACACCGAATGCAATTCACATGTGTTGTAACTCATTTAGGCATGCATTTCGAATCGTCCGAGTCGCAGTGAAATATTCCACAACGACGAAGTTCCTGGTCGAAAATCGAAGCGATGCACGAAACTAAATCGAGTGTCAAACGCCCGTAACTAATCTTACGATGTTCGCCAGCGCTTCAAAGCACAATTACGCATTCATTTTGAATACGTCCCGAGTGAGTGTGAAACATCCCTCCGCGACGGGTCACAAGGTACTGCAAGCCACGTCCAATGAAAACGATGCACTAAACGAACTCGGTGTCAAACTCCCGAATGGGCTTCATATGCGCCCTAGCCGTTTCTAAGAAAGCGTTTGAGTACGTCCGGCTCGGCCGAAACATTTATGCACAATGGGTCCCTAATGGTAATGTAAACTACACGCGTTCTAGAATGGTGCAAAAAACAAAAACATTGTTCCAAACATGCCGAATGAACTTCATATGCCTAAGCACATTTTGCATGCGTTTTGAATCTTTCCGAGTCGTGGTGAAACATTCCTACGCTGACGAGCACTCTTGCTGCCGTGCAAGGATTTTTCACAAGAAAACGACGCATAAGATGGCTTCGAGTGTCAATCGACTGCATGGACTTCATGTCCGCCGTAGCTCATTTTAGCAGCAATTTGGGCTTATCCTTGTCGGTCATAAACCTACATGACAAATGGTACTACATGTCACGCTCGTATTTAACGAGTATTTAAAAGAAAGCTTAAGCGCAGACACCTGAATAGAGTTCATGTGTGCCCAAGCTCATTTCGGCATGCATTGCATGGTATCCGGTTGCAAAACATTTCCGCCGATAGGAGCCAACGGCATCGCAAGTCGCTGCGGCATGATCAAAACGAAGCACGAAGGAAAAATGTAGGCCAAATCATGCGAGTGGACATTCCATGCATTGTTGCTACAGCTTACGCATTCATTTCGAATACGTCCTGGAAAGTGAGTGTGGAAACATCCCTCCGCGACGGAGTCGCAAGGTGTTCCGCAACCTCGCGTCCGGACGGAAACGATGCACGAAGGAAAATTGGTGTCAAACTCCTGAATGGACTTCATATATGCCCTATCCCATTTCGACAAGCATTTCGAGCACGTCCGAGTCGATCGCGAAATATTCATGCACGATGGGTCCCTAATGGTACTGTGAAACTACACGCGTGCCAAAACGGTGCACTTAAACGAACTTCGCTCCAATCATGCCGAATGAACTTCATATTTGCCTAAGCACATTCTCGGCATGCATTTTGAGTCCGCCTGAGTTGTTGTGAAACATTTCTCGCGCTGATGAGCACGAACGAATACAACAAGCGGCGCCCGTTAAACGTTGCACGAGATGAAATCGAAAGCAAACACATCGAGTGGAATTCATATACTCATTTCAAAGCATGCATTTTGAATATGTCCGACCGTGTCAAATGTTCCACCACGACGTTCCTACGGGTAATAAAAGCCGAGTACAAACGAAACCGATGCACGAAATGTAACCGAAAAGCCAAAGCGCCTAAAGAACTTATGATGTTTGCTAGTGCTTTTCATCATTTGTATCGAATCCATTCGAGTAGGTGCAGAAACATTCTCGCATGACGGCGTCCCAACGCACCGCAGCAGAAGCCGCCATTCGAAAATGAAAATGATGCACTAAATGACACATTGTGTGCGTACACCACGGACGCCGAAAATGATGCATGAAATGGAACGTTATGGCAAGAACCTTACAGCGCAACCTATAGCACGCCAAAATGAAACATTGCGGCACGGGCTTAAAACGGTGGAAACGGAATGAAGCCGTGCCAAACACACCGAATGCAATTCACATGTGTTGTAACTCATTTAGGCATCGCGTTTGAATCCGTCCAGTCGGCCGTGAAATATTCCACAACGACGAGTTCCTAAGCCGAAAAAATCGGCGATGCACGAACGAATCGAGTGTCAAACGCCTAACTAACTATTTATGTTCTCTTGTGCGCTTTAGCACAATTCTCGCATTCATTTTGAATACGTCCGAGTGAGTGTGAAACATCCACTCCGCTGACGGGTCACAAGAAGTCTTGCAAGCTGCGTCAGAATGAAAAGCGATGCACTTAAACAAAACTCGGTGTCAAACTCCCCGAATGGGCTTCATATGCGCCCTAGCCCATTTCAACAAGCGTTTCGAGTACGTCCGGCTCGAAGCGAAACATTCATGCACAATGGGTCCCTAATGGTAATGTAAACTACACGCGTTCTAGAATGGTGCAAAAAACAAAACATTGTTCCAAACATGCCGAATGAACTTCATATATGCCCAAGCACATTTCGGCATCGCGTTTTGAATCTTTAAAGTCGTGAAACATTCCTACGCGACGAATCTTGTTTTCGTGCAAGGATTTTTCACAAGAAAACGACGCATAAGATGAAGTCGAGTGTCAATCGACCGTAATGGACTTCATATCTGCCGTAGCTCATTTTAGCGAGGTAATTTTGGCTCATCCGTGTCGATCACGAAACATACACGACAAATGGTACTACATGTCACGCGTTCGTGACCGTAGCAGTGCGAAAAGAAAGCTTACGTGCGTACACCCTGAATAGAGTTCATGTGCCTGCCCAAGCTCATTTCGACATGCATTTACATTTGTTGCATCCAGGTCGGTGCAAAACATTTCCTTGGCGATAGGAGCCAGCGGGCATCGCAAGCAGTCAAGCGTATCAAAGCGAAGCCGCGAAAGGAAAATGTAGGCCAAATCAAGCTAGCGAGTGGACATTCCATGCATTGTTGCTACGATTGCATTCATTTCGAATACGTCCGAGTGAGTGTGGAAACATCCCTCCGCTGACGGGTCGCATATGGGTGTTCCGCAACCCGCGTCCTGGACGAGCTTAAACGATGCACGAAAGGAAAATTGGTGTCAAACTCCACTGAATGGACTTCATATATGCCCTATCCCATTTCGACAAGCATTTCAGTGCGTCCGAGTCGATGCGGAAATATTCATGCACGATGGGTCCCTTAATGGCACTGTAAACTACACGCGTACTCAAAAGCGGTGCACAAACGAAACTTCGCTCCAATCATGCCTAATGAACTTCATATTTGCCCAAGCACATTCCGGCATGCATTTCGAGTCGCGCCGAGTTGTTGTGAAACATTTCAAGCTGATGAGCACGAACGAATACAACAAAGCGGCGCCTGCTCAAAACGTTGCACGAGATGAAATCGAGTGCCAAACACATCGAGTGGAATTCATATACTCATTTCAGCATGCATTTTGAATATGTCCGACCGGTGTCAAATGTTCCACCACGACGGGTTCCCCACGGGTAATAAAAGCTGAGTACAAAAGCGAAACCGATGCACGAAACAGAACCGAGTGCCAAACGCCCGAAAGAACTTATGATGTTTGGCTAGTGCTTTTCATCATTTGTATCGAATCCATTCGGTAGGTCTGAAACATTCTCGCACGACGCGTCCCCAGCGTACATCGCAAAGCCGCTTATTCGAAAATGAAAATGATGCACGAAATGACACATTGTGGCGAGCATACCAGGACAATAAAATGATGCATGAAATGGAACATTATGGCAAGAACCTTACACGCAACCTAGCACGCCAAAATGAAACATCATGCGACGAAGTTTAAACAGTGAACGGAATGAAGCCGGGTGCCAAACACAGAATGCACGATTCACATGTGTTGTAACTCATTTAGGCATGCATTTCGAATCCATTCGAGTCGTAGTGAAATATTCCACAACGACATTTGTTCCTAATTTGAAAAAATCGAAAGCGATGCACGAACGAACCGAAAGTGTCAAACGCCCGTAACTAACTTACGATGTTCGCGCAGCGCTTTAGCACAATTCGCATTCATTTTGAATACGTCCGAAAGTGAGTGTGAAACATCCCTCCGCTGACGGGTCACAAGTGTACTGCAAAGCTACGTCCGAATGAAAACGATGCACGAAACAAAACTTCGGTGTCAAACTCCCGAATGGGCTTCATATGCGCCCTAGCCCATTTCAACAAGCTGTTTAGTACGTCGTTTCGGGCGAAAACATTCATGCACAATGGGTCCCTAATGGTAATGTAAACTACACGCTGTATTAGAATGGTGCAAAAACAAAACATTGTTCCAAACATGCCGAATGAACTTCATATATGCCCAAGCACATTTCGCATGCTTTTGAATCTTTCCGAGTCATGTGAAACATTCCTCCGCGACGAGTACTGTTTTCGTGCAAGGATTTTCACAAGAAAACGACGCATAAGATGAAGATGAGTGTCAATCAACCGAATGGACCGTGCATACGTGCTGTAGCTCATTTTAGCAGTAATTTTGGCTCATCCGTGTCGATCACGAAACATACACGACAAATGGTACTACATGTCACGCTCGCATTCGTAAGCGAGTACGAAAGAAAGCTTATGCGCAGACACCCTGAATAGAGTTCATGTGTGCCCAAGCTCATTTCAAGATGCATTTACTGTTGCATCCGGTCGGTGCAAAACATTTCCCCGCGATAGGAGCCAGCAGGCACTTTACGCAAGGCTGCGTCGCGTATCAAAACGAAGCCGCGAAAGGAAAATGTAGGCCAAATCAAGGCGAGTGGACTTTCCATGCATTGCTGCTGCTCTGGGTTCGCATTCATTTCGAATACGTCCCGAAAGTGAGTGTGGAAACATCCCTCCGCGACGGGTCGCAAGGTGTTCTGCAAGCTGCGTCCTGATGGAAACGATGCACGAAAGGAAAATTGGTGTCAAACTCCCGAATGGACTTCATATATGCCCTATCCCATTTCGACCAAGCATTTCGAGTACGTCCAGTCGATGCGAAATATTCATGCACGATGGGTCCCTAATGGTATCAGAACTACAGCGTGCCAAAGCGGTGCACTAAATGAAACTTCGCTCCAATCATGCCGAATGAACTTCATATTTGCCCAAGCACATTCCGGCATGCATTTCGAGTCCGCCGAAAGTTGTTGTGAAACATTTCTGCCGCGATGAGCCTGAACGAATACAACAAGCGGCGCCTGCTCAAAAGCGTTGCACGAGATGAAACCGAGTGCCAAACACATCGAGTGGAATTCATACACTCATTTCGCATGCATTTTTAATATGTCTGAGTCGGTGTCAAATGTTCCACCACGACCAGGTTCCCACGGGTAATAAAGCTGAATACAAACGAAACCGATGCACGAAATAACCGAAAAGTGCCAAACGCCTAAAGAACTTATGATGTTGCTAGTGCTTTTCATCATTTGTATCGAATCCATTCGAGTAGGTTCCGAAACATTCCTCGCACGACGCGTCCTAACGGGCACCGCAATGAAGCCATTCGAAAATGAAAATGATGCACGAAATGACACATTGTGGCGGTATACCACGACGCAGAAAATGATGCACGAAATGGAACGTTATGGCAAGAACCTTACACGCTGCAACCTAGCACGCCAAAATGAAACATTGCGGCATCGGCTTAAAACGGTGAACGGAATGAAGCCGGGTGCCAAACACACCGAATGCAATTCACATGTGTTGTAACTCATTTAGGCATGCGTTTGACCGTCCGAAGTCGCGTGAAATATTCCACAACGACGAGTTCCTAAGCTGAAAAAAATCGAAAAGCGATGCACGAAACGAAACTGAGTGCCAACGCCCGTAACTAATCTTACGATGTTCGCTTGTGCGTTTTGACACCTCTGCATTCATTTTGAATACGTCCGAGTGAGTGTGAAACATCCCTCTGCGCGACGGTCACAAGGTACCGCAAGCCGCGTCAGAATGAAAATGATGCACGAAACGAAACTCGGTGTCAAACTCCCGAATGGGCTTCATATGCGCCCTAGCCCGTTTCGACAAGCGTTTGAGTACGTCGGCTCGGCGAAACATTCATGCACAATGGGTCCCTAATGGTAATGTAAACTACACGCTGCGTTCTAGAATGGTGCAAAAAACAAAACATTATTCCAAACATGCCGAATGAACTTCATATATGCCCAAGCACATTTCTAGGCATGCTTTGAATCTTTCCGAAGTCGTGTGAAACATTCCTATCGGCGACAATCTTGCGTGCAAGGATTTTCACAAGAAAACAACGATAAGATGAAGCCGAGTGTCAATCAACCGTAATGGACTTCATGTCCGCGTAGCTCATTTTAGCAGCAATTTGGGCTCATCCAGGTGTCGGTCGCGAAACCTACACGACAAATGGTACTACATGTCACGTTCGTACGTAACGAGTACGAAAAGAAAGCTTCTTGCGGCAGACACCCTGAATAGAGTTCATGTGTGCCCAAGCTCATTTCGCATGCATTTACTGTTGCATCCGGTCGGTGCAAAACATTTCCCCGCGATAGGAGCCAACGGGCACGCGCAAGCTGCGTGCGTATCAAAAGCGAAGCACGAAAGGAAAATGTAGGCCAAAGCTGCGCGAGTGGACTTTCCATGCATTGCTCATCTGATTCTGCATTCATTTCGAATACGTCCGAGTGAGTGTGGAAACATCCCTCCGCGACGGGTCGCAAGGTGTTCTCGCAAGCTGCGTCAGGACGGAAACTTGATGCACGAAAGGAAAATTGGTGTCAAACTCCTGAATGGACTTCTTATATGCCCTATCCCATTTCGACAATCAAATCGAGTACGTCAGAGTCGATGCTCAATATTCATGCAAGATGGGTCCCTAATGGTAATGTAAACTACACGCTTATCAAAAAGGAGCACGAAACGAAACTACGGTCCAATCCTGCCGAATGAAATTCATATTTGCCCAAGCACATTCCGGCATCGCGTTTGAGTCCGCCGAGTTGTTGTGAAACATTTACGCGATGAGCACGAACGAATACAACAAGCGGCGCCCGCTCGAAAAGTTGCACGAGATGAACCGAAAAGCCAAACACATCGAGTGGAATTCATACACTCATTTCAGCATGCATTTTGAATATGTCCGAATCGATTGTCAAATGTTCCACCACGACGGGTTCCCACGGGTAATAAAAGCTGAGTACAAAGCGAAACCGATGCACTAAATGTAACCGAGTGCCAAACGCCCGAAAAGAACTTATGATGTTTGCTAGTGCTTTTCATCATTTGTATCGAATCCATTCGAGTAGATCTGAAACATTCTGCACGACGTCCCCAACGGGCATCGCGATGGAAGCCATTCGAAAATGAAAATGATGCACGAATGACACATTGTGGCAGACACCACAGACGCGAAAATGATGCACCGAAATGGAACGTTATGGCAAGAACCTTACACGCCGCAACCTAGCACGCCAAAAATGAAACATTCGCGGCACGGTTAAAACGGTGAACGAAATGAAGCCGGGTGCCAAACACACCGAATGCAATTCACATGTGTTGTAACTCATTTAGGCATGCATTTCGAATCATCCGAAGTCGCCGTGGAATATTCCACAACGACGAGTTCCTAAGCTGAAAAATTGAAAGCGATGCACGAAGCGAAAGTGAGTGCCAAACGCCTTAACTAACTTACGATGTTCGCCAGCGTTTCAAAGACAATTTCTGCATTCATTTTGAATACGTCCGAGTGAGTGTGAAACATCCTCCGCGACGGGTCACAAGGGGTACTGCAAGTTATGCGTTCGAATGAAAACGATGCACTGAAACGAAACTCGGTGTCAAACTCCCGAATGGTCTTCATATGCGCCTAGCCTGCTTTCAGCAAGCGTTTGAGTACGTCCGCTCGAAGTGAAACATTCATGCACAATGGGTCCCTAATGGTAATGTAAACTACACTGTTATAGAATGGTGCAAAAACAAAACATTGTTCCAAACATGCCGAATGAACTTCATATATGCCCAAGCACATTTCGGCATGCGTTTTGAATCTTTCCGAAGTCGTGGTGAAACATTCCTCCGCTGACGAAAGTCTTGTTTTCGTGCAAGGATTTTCACAAGAAAACGACGCATAAGATGAAGCTGAGTGTCAATCAACCGTAATGGACTTCATGTCCGCCGTAGCTCATTTTAGCCAGGCAATTTGGGCTCATCCGTGTATGCGGTGTGAAACCTACACGACAAATGGTACTATATGTCACGCTCGCATCGTAATTCAGGCATTTAAAAGAAAGCTTTGCATGGCCGAGGACACCCTGAATAGAGTTCATGTGTGCCCAAGCTCATTTCGGCATGCATTTCTGTTGCATCCGGGTCGGTGCAAAACATTTCCTGATGAGGACATCACTACCATGGATACGGCCATACTTACAAACCCAATGGAAACCAACAATGTCATACAAGGGCCAATTACTCGAGCTCGGGCACGACAATTCAATTACCAGGTGAATGCGTTCCTCGGGTTGCATACAGATAATTTTATGAATGGAATGCTATTTAATTCTCGTGATGATTTTATTGTCCTTAGGAACCAAGGAGAAGGACTCCCAAACGTCAAGCATGAAGCCAATTCTTCCGGTGCACAAGTTATACTCGGATTCGGCCTCCGGGACAGCACCAACTTAAAATGACCATAACTTTTGATCCACAAGGGTGTTTGGGGTCTATGAGTACTGGTTTGAAAGATTTCGACGTCCTCTTTCCAACGGATCCGACCCCATCCCCAAATTCCGTCCGAGTCGATAGGAATCTGCAAAACAATTGGCGTCACTTTTCCAAATCGAGAAGACTTAGGCTTTGGGCCTTGTAATAGAGTTGTAGTTGGTATCCTACTGCTTTGGACGTGATTTCCCACGCCCCTACCTCTTATAAATAGCCAGACATCGGCTCCTTAGGGTTTTGGGTTTTATTTGATTAGTTTAGCCAAGTGCAAACTTGATCCTGCGAGTTGTCTTTGAATGACCACCTTGTCAAGATCGTCAATAAGACTCCACTTTGTTTCGCTTCCAGTTTTATCCGCAATTTCAGATTGCTTATCCTATTGTTCTTGCTTGTTCTTCGGTTGCTTGCAGGAATTGAACCTCGTGTTCAGGTTGATCGTGCCTACGGCAAGATCAATAACCCGCTGGAGTTGGTTTAGCGATTGCAAAGGCGCATCGTCGTCGTACGGTGTAGTCGGATCGTCAAAGTCGACTCTAACAAATCGATCGTGTGTTTCTCATTGAAAGATCGGGACACCCCTAGTGCCATCACGGCGCCATCATTTCCCCCGAGTCGATGCGAAATATTCATGCACGATGGGTCCCTAATGTTACTGTAAACTACACGCGTACCAAAACGGTGCACGAAACGAAACTTCGTTCCAATCATGCCGAATGAACTTCATATTTGCCCAAGCACATTCCGGCATGCATTTCGAGTCCGCCCGAGTTATTGTGAAACATTTCTGCGTGATGAGCACGAACGAATACAACAAGCGGCGCCCGTTCGAAAACGTTGCACGAGATGAAACTGAGTGCCAAACACATCGAGTGGAATTCATACACTCATTTCGGCATGCATTTTGAATATGTCCGAAGTCAAGTGTCAAATGTTCCACCAGAAGGGTTCCCACGGGTAATAAAAGCTGAGTACAAACGAAACAGATGCACGAAATGTAACCGAAAGCAACGCCCGAAAGAACTTATGATGTTTGCTAGTGCTTTTCATCATTTGTATCGAATCCATTCGAGTAGGTCTGAAAAATTCTGCACGACGCGGCCCCAACGGCACTGCAGCCGAAGCCATTCGAAAATGAAAATGATGCACTAAATGACACATTGTGGCAGACACCACGCACGCTGAAAATGATGCCACGAAATGGAACGTTATGGCAAGAACCTTACACGCTGCAACCTAGCACGCCAAAATGAAGCATTACGGCACGGTTTAAAACGGTGAATGGAATGAAGCCGGGTGCCAAACACACCGAATTCAATTCACATGTGTTGTAACTCATTTAGGCATGCATTTCGAATCCGTCCGAGTCGCCGTGAAATATTCCACAACGACGAGTTCCTAAGCGGAAAAAATCGAAAGCGATGCACGAAACGAAACTGAGTGCCAAACGCCCAGAACTAACTTACGATGTTCGCTTGTGCGTTTCAGCACAATTCTGCATTCATTTTGAATACGTCTGAGTGAGTGTGAAATATCCCTCCGCGACGGGTCACAAGGGGTACTGCAAGCTGCGTCCGAATGAAAACGATGCACGAAACGAAACTCGGTGTCAAACTACCCGAATGGGCTTCATATGCGCCCTAGCCCATTTCAGCAAGCGTTTCGAGCAACTTTTCATCATTTGTATCGAATCCATTCGAGTAGGTCTGAAACATTCCTGCATGACGCGTCCTAACGGGCACTGCAGCGGAAGCCATTCGAAAATGAAAATGATGCACGAAATGACACATTGTGGCAGACACCACGCACGCCGAAAATGATGCACGAAATGGAACGTTATGGCAAGAACCTTACACGCTGCAACCTAGCACGCCAAAATGAAACATTCGCGACGCGGGCGAAAACGGTGAACGGAATGAAGACGGGTGCCAAACACACCGAATGCAATTCACATGTGTTGTAACTCATTTAGGCATGCGTTTCGAATCCGTCCGAGTCGCCGTGAAATATTCCACAACGACGAGTTCCTAAGCTGAAAAAATCGAAAGCGATGCACCTAAACGAACTCGAGTGCCAAACGCCCAGAACTAACTTACGATTTTCGCTTGTGCGTTTCAGCACAATTCTGCATTCATTTTGAATACGTCCGAGTGAGTGTGAAACATCCCTCCGCGATGAGTCATAAGGAGTACTGCAAGCTGCGTCCGAATGAAAACGATGCACGAAACGAAACTCGGTGTCAAACTCCCCGAATGGGCTTCATATGCGCCCTAGCCCGTTTCAGCAAGCGTTTGAAACGTCGACTCGAAGCGAAACATTCATGCACAATGGGTCCCTAATGGTAATGTAAACTACACGCGTTCTAGAATGGTGCAAAAAACAAAACATTGTTTCAAACATGCCGAATGAACTTCATATATGCCCAAGCACATTTCGGCATGCGTTTTGAATCATTCCGAGTCGTGTGAAACATTCCTACGCGATTTAGCATCAAGTTTCAGTGCAAGGATTTTCACAAGAAAACGACGCATAAGATGAAGCCGAGTGTCAATCAACCGAATGGACTTCATGTTCCGCCGTAGCTCATTTTAGCCAGGCAATTTGGGCTCATCCGTCGGTGTCGGTCGAAACCTACACACGACAATTGGTACTACATGTCACGTTCGTATCGTAACGAGTACGAAAAAGAAAGCTTGCGGCCAGACACCCTGAATAGAGTTCATGTGTGCCCAAGCTCATTTCAGACATGCATTCTGTTGCATCCGGTCGGTGCAAAACATTTCCGCGATAGGAGCCAACGGGCACTTCAATTTGCGTGCGTATTAAAAGCGAAGCCACGAAAGGAAAATGTAGGCCAAAGCTCACGCGAGTGGACTTTCCATGCATTGCTGCTACAGTTCTGCATTCATTTCGACACGTCAGTGAGTGTGGAAACATCCCTCTGCGACGGGTCGCAAGGTGTTACGCAAGCTGCGTCCGGACGGAAACGATGCACGAAAGGAAAATTGGTGTCAAACTCCCGAATGGACTTCATATATGCCCTATCCCATTTTCGACAAGCATTTCAAGTACGTCTGGAAGTCGATCTTGAAATATTCATGCACGATGGGTCCCTAATGGTATCATAAACTACACGCGTACCAAAACGGTGCACGAAACGAAACTTCGTTCCAATCATGCCGAATGAACTTCATATTTGCCCAAGCACATTCCGGCATGCATTTCGAGTCCGCCCAAGTTGTTGTGAAACATTTCTGTGCGATGAGCACGAACGAATACAACAAGTGGCGCCCGTTCGAAAACGTTCCACGAGATGAAACTGAGTGCCAAACACATCGAGTGGGATTCATACACTCATTTCAGCATGCATTTTGAATATATCCAAATCGGTGTTAAATGTTCCACCCTGACGGGTTCCCACGGGTAATAAAAGCTGAGTACAAACGAAACCGATGCACGAAACAGAACCGAGTGCCAAACGCCCCGAAAGAACTTATGATGTTTGCTAGTGCTTTTCATCATTTGTATGGAATCCATTCGAATAGGTCTGAAACATTCCTGCACGCGGCCAGCGTCTGGCAGACGCTGCGGCGGAAGCCATTCGAAAATGAAAATGATGCACGAAATGACACATTGTGGCATACACCACGACGCCGAAAATGATGCACGAAATGGAACGTTATGGCAAGAACCTTACATGTCGCAACCTAGCACGCCAAAATGAAACATTGCGGCACGGCTTAAAACGGTGAACGGAATGAAGCCGGTGCCAAACACACCAATGCAATTCACATGTGTTGTAACTCATTTAGGCATGCGTTTGAATCCGTCCGTCGCCGTGAAATATTCCACAACGACGAGTTCCTAAGCTGAAAAAATCGGAAGCGATGTACGAAACGAAAGCGAAGTGCCAAACGCCTAACTAACTTACGATGTTCGCCAGCGCGTTCAAAGACAATTCTGCATTCATTTTGAATACGTCCGAGTGAGTGTGAAACATCCCTCCGCGACGGGTCACAAGGGGTACTGCAAGCTGCGTCCGAATGAAAACGATGCACGAAACGAAACTCGGTGTCAAACTCCCCGAATGGGCTTCATATGCGCCCTAGCCCGCTTTGACAAAGCGTTTGAGTATCGTCCGGCTCGAAGCGAAACATTCATGCACAATGGGTCCCTAATGGTAATATAAACTACACGCGTTCTAGAATGGTGCAAAAAACAAAACATTTTTCCAAACATGCCGAATGAACTTCATATATGCCCAAGCACATTTCGGCATGCGTTTTGAATCTTTCCGAGTCGTGTGAAACATTCCTCACGCGACGAGTCTGTTTTTCGTGCAAGGATTTTCACAAGAAAACGACGCATAAGATGAAGCTGAGTGTCAATCAACCAGAATGGACTTCATGTCTGCCGTAGCTCATTTTAGCAGGCAATTTGGGCTCATCCGTGTCGGTGCGAAACCTACACGACAAATGGTACTACATGTCACGTTCGTACCAGAACGAGTACGAAAAGAAAGCTTGCGGCAGACACCCTGAATAGAGTTCATGTGTGCCCAAGCTCATTTCGGCATGCATTTTTGTTGCATCCGGGTCGGTGCAAAACATTTCCCCGCGATAGGAGCCAACGGGCAAGCAAGCTGCGTGCGCATCAAAACGAAGCACGAAAGGAAAATGTAGGCCAAACTGCGCGAGTGGACTTTCCATGCATTGCTGCTACAGTTCTGCATTCATTTCGAATACGTCCGAGTGAGTGTGGAAACATCCCTCCGCGACGGGTCGCAAGGTGTTCTGCAAGCTGCGTCCGGACGGAAACGATGCACGAAAGGAAAATTGGTGTCAAACTCCCCGAATGGACTTCATATATGCCCTATCCCATTTCGACAAGCATTTCGAGTACGTCCGAGTCGATGCGAAATATTCATGCCGCGATGGGTCCCTAATGGTATCAGAACTACACGCGTACCAAAACGGTGCACGAAACGAAACTTCGTTCCAATCATGCCGAATGAACTTCATATTTGCCCAAGCACATTCCGGCATGCGTTTCGAGTCCGCCCGAGTTGTTGTGAAACATTTCTGCGCGATGAGCACGAACGAATACAACAAGCGGCGCCCGTTCGAAAACGTTGCACGAGATGAAACTGAATGCCAAACACATCGAGTGGAATTCATACACTCATTTCGGCATGCATTTTGAATATGTCCGAATCGGTGTCAAATGTTCCACCACGACGGGTTCCCACGGGTAATAAAAGCTGAGTACAAACGAAACCGATGCACGAAAGCGACCGAAAAGTGCCAAACGCCCAAAGAACTTATGATGTTTGCTAGTGCTTTTCATCATTTGTATCGAATCCATTCGAGTAGGTCTGAAACATTCCTGCATCGACGCGTCCCAAGCACAATCGCAGTGAAGCCATTCGAAAATGAAAATGATGCACGAAATGACACATTGTGGCAGACACCACGGACGCCGAAAATGATGCACGAAATGGAACGTTATGGCAAGAACCTTACACGCTGCAACCTAGCACGCCAAAATAAAGCATTGCGGCACCACGCGAAAACGGTGAACGGAATGAAGCCGGGTGCCAAACACACTGAATGCAATTCACATGTGTTGTAACTCATTTAGGCATGCATTTCGAATCCGTCCGAGTCGCCGTGGAATATTCCACAACGACGAGTTCCTAAGCTGAAAAAATTGAAAGCGATGCACGAACGAACCGAGTGCCAAACGCCCAGAACTAACTTACGATGTTCGCCATGCGTTTCAAAGACAATTCTGCATTCATTTTGAATACGTCCGAAAGTGAGTGTGAAATATCCCTCCGCGACGGGTCACCAGGGGTACTGCAAGCTGCGTCCGAATGAAAACGATGCACGAAACGAAACTCGGTGTCAAACTCCCCGAATGGGCTTCATATGCGCCCTAGCCCATTTCAGCAAGCGTTTGATACGTCCGCTCGGCCGAAACATTCATGCACAATGGGTCCCTAATGGTAGTGTAAACTACACGCGTATTAGAATGGTGCAAAAAACAAAACGTTGTTCCAAACATGCCGAATGAACTTCATATATGCCCAAGCACATTTCGGCATGCTTTGAATCTTTCCGGTCGTGTGAAACATTCCTCGCGGCAGTCTTGTTTTCGTGCAAGGATTTTCACAAGAAAACGTCGCATAAGATGAAGCTGAGTGTCAATCAACCGTAATGGACTTCATGTCCTGCCGTAGCTCATTTTAGCAGGCAATTTGGGCTCATCCGTGTCGGTGCGAAACCTACCACGACAAATGGTACTACATGTCACGTTCGTGCGAACGAGTGCGAAAGAAAGCTTGGCGGCGGACACCACTGAATAGAGTTCATGTGTGCCCAAGCTCATTTCGACATGCATTTACATTTGCATCCGGTCGGTGCAAAACATTTCCCAGTCGATGCGAAATATTCATGCACGATGGGTCCCTAATGGTATCAGAACTACACGCGTACCAAAACGGTGCACGAAATGAAACTTCGTTCCAATCATGCCGAATGAACTTCATATTTGCCCAAGCACATTCCGGCATGCATTTCGAGTCCGCCCGAGTTATTGTGAAACATTTCTGCGCGATGAGCATGATCGAATACAACAAGCGGCGCCCGTCCGAAAACGTTGCACGAGATGAAACTGAGTGCCAAACACATCGAGTGGAATTCATACACTCATTTCGGCATGCATTTTGAATATGTCCGAGTCAGTGTCAAATGTTCCACCACGACGGGTTCCCACGGGTAATAAAAGCTGAGTACAAACGAAACCGATGCACGAAACAGAACCGAGTGCCAAACGCCCCGAAAGAACTTATGATGTTTCCTAGTGCTTTTCATCATTTGTATCGAATCCATTCGAGTAGGTCTGAAACATTCCTGCACGACGCGTCCCAACGGGCACTGCAGCGGAAGCCATTCGAAAATGAAAATGATGCACGAAATGAAAAAATTGTGGCAGACACCACGCACGCCGAAAATGATGCACGAAATGGAACGTTATGGCAAGAACCTTACACGCCGCAACCTAGCACGCCAAAATGAAGCATTCGCGGCACGGTTTAAAACGGTGAACGGAATGAAGCCGGGTGCCAAACACACCGAATTCAATTCACATGTGTTGTAACTCATTTAGGCATGCATTTCGAATCCGTCCGTCGTAGTGAAATATTCCACAACGACGAGTTCCTAAGCTGAAAAATCGAAGCGATGCACGAAACGAAATCGAGTGCCAAACGCCTAACTAACTTACGATGTTCGCCAGCGCGTTTCGGCAATTCTGCATTCATTTTGAATACGTCCGAGTGAGTGTGAAATATCCCTCCGCGACGGGTCACAAGGGGTACTGCAAGCTGCGTCCGAATGAAAACGATGCACGAAACGAAACTCGGTGTCAAACTCCCCGAATGGGCTTCATATGCGCCCTAGCCCATTTCAGCAAGCGTTTGATACGTCCGCTCGGCCGAAACATTCATGCTCAATGGGTCCCTAATGGTAGTGTAAACTACACGCGTATTAGAATGGTGCAAAAAACAAAACGTTGTTCCAAACATGCCGAATGAACTTCATATATGCCCAAGCACATTTCGGCATGCGTTTTGAATCTTTCCGAGTCGTGTGAAACATTCCTCATGACGGCGAAATCTTGTTTTCGTGCAAGGATTTTCACAAGAAAACGACGCATAAGATGAAGCTGAGTGTCAATCAACCAGAATGGACTTCATGTCTGCCGTAGCTCATTTTAGCAGGCAATTTGGGCTCATCCGTGTCGGTGCGAAACCTACACGACAAATGGTACTACATGTCACGTTCGTACCAGAACGAGTACGAAAAGAAAGCTTGCGGCAGACACCCTGAATAGAGTTCATGTGTGCCCAAACTCATTTCAGCATGCATTTCTGTTGCATCCGGGTCGGTGCAAAACATTTCCCCGCGATAGGAGCCAACGGGCACTTCAAGCTGCGTGCGTATTAAAACGAAGCACGAAAGGAAAATGTAGGCCAAACTGCGCGAGTGGACTTTCCATGCATTGCTGCTACAGTTCTGCATTCATTTCGAATACGTCCGAGTGAGTGTGGAAACATCCCTCTGCGACGGGTCGCAAGGTGTTCTGCAAGCTGCGTCCGGACGGAAACGATGCACGAAAGGAAAATTGGTGTCAAACTCCCCGAATGGACTTCATATATGCCCTATCCCATTTCGACAAGCATTTCGAGTACGTCCGAGTCGATGCGAAATATTCATGCACGATGGGTCCCTAATGGTACTGTAAACTACACGCGTACCAAAACGGTGCACGAAACGAAACTTCGTTCCAATCATGCCGAATGAACTTCATATTTGCCCAAGCACATTCCGGCATGCATTTCGAGTCCGCCCAAGTTGTTGTGAGACATTTCTGTGCGATGAGCACGAACGAATACAACAAGTGGCGCCCGTTCGAAAACGTTGCACGAGATGAAACTGAGTGCCAAACACATCGAGTGGAATTCATACACTCATTTCAGCATGCATTTTGAATATGTCCGAATCGGTGTTAAATGTTCCGCCCTGACGGGTTCCCACGGGTAATAAAGCTGAGTACAAACGAAACCGATGCACGAAACAGAACCGAGTGCCAAACGCCCCGAAAGAACTTATGATGTTTGCTAGTGCTTTTCATCATTTGTATGGAATCCATTCGAATAGGTCTGAAACATTCCTGCACGACGCGTCCCAACGGGCACTGCAATGAAGCCATTCGAAAATGAAAATGATGCACGAAATGACACATTGTGGCGGACACCACGACGCCAAAATGATGCAATTTAAATGGAACGTTATGGCAAGAACCTTACACGCTGCAACCTAGCACGCCAAAATGAAACATTGCGCACGGCGAAACGGTGAACGAAATGAAGCCGGGTGCCAAACACGCCGAATGCAATTCACATGTGTTGTAACTCATTTAGGCATGCGTTTCGAATCCGTCCGAGTCGCCGTGAAATATTCCACAACGACGAGTTCCTAAGCTGAAAAAATCGAGCGATGTACGAAAGCGAACTGAGTGCCAAACGCCCGAGAACTAACTTACGATGTTCGCTGTGCGTTTCAAAGCACAATTCGTGATTCATTTTGAATACGTCCGAGTGAGTGTGAAACATCCCTCCGCGACGGGTCACAAGGGTACTGCAAGCTGCGTCCGAATGAAAACGATGCACGAAACGAAACTCGGTGTCAAACTCCCGAATGGGCTTCATATCGCGCCCTAGCCCGTTTCAGCAAAGCGTTTGATACGTCCGGCTCGGCGAAACATTCATGCACAATGGGTCCCTAATGGTAATATAAACTACACGCGTTCTAGAATGGTGCAAAAAACAAAACATTTTTCCAAACATGCCGAATGTACTTCATATATGCCCAAGCACATTTCGGCATGCGTTTTGAATCTTTCCGAGTCGTGTGAAACATTCCTCTGCGACGAGTACTGTTTTCGTGCAAGGATTTTCACAAGAAAACGACGCATAAGATGAAGCTGAGTGTCAATCAACCATAATGGACTTCATGTCTGCCGTAGCTCATTTTAGCGAGGCAATTTGGGCTCATCCGTGTCGGTCGCGAAACCTACACGACAAATGGTACTACATGTCACGTTCGTGCGAGCGAGTGCGAAAAGAAAGCTTGCGGCGGACACCCGGAATCGACTTCATGTGTGCCCAAGCTCATTTCGGCATGCATTTCTGTTGCATCCGGGTCGGTGCAAAACATTTCCCCGCGATAGGAGCCAACGGGCACTGCAAGCTGCGTGCGCATCAAAACGAAGCACGAAAGGAAAATGTAGGCCAAACTGCGCGAGTGGACTTTCCATGCATTGCTGCTACAGTTCTGCATTCATTTCGAATACGTCCGAGTGAGTGTGGAAACATCCCTCCGCGACGGGTAGCAAGGTGTTCTGCAAGCTGCGTCCGGACGGAAACGATGCACGAAAGGAAAATTGGTGTCAAACTCCCCGAATGGACTTCATATATGCCCTATCCCATTTCGACAAGCATTTCGAGTACGTCTGAGTCGATGCGAAATATTCATGCACGATGGGTCCCTAATGGTACTGTAAACTACACGCGTACCAAAACGGTGCACGAAACGAAATTTCGTTCCAATCATGCCGAATGAACTTCATATTTGCCCAAGCACATTCCGGCATGCGTTTCGATTCCGCCCGAGTTGTTGTGAAACATTTCTGCGCGATGAGCACGAACGAATACAACAAGCGGCGCCCGTTCGAAAACGTTGCACGAGATGAAACTGAGTGCCAAACACATCGAGTGGGATTCATACACTCATTTCAGCATGCATTTTGAATATGTCCGAATCGGTGTCAAATGTTCCACCCTGACGGGTTCCCACGGGTAATAAAAGCTGAGTACAAACGAAACCGATGCACGAAACAGAACCGAGTGCCAAACGCCCCGAAAGAACTTATGATGTTTGCTAGTGCTTTTCATCATTTGTATGGAATCCATTCGAGTAGGTCTGAAACATTCCTGCACGACGCGTCCCAACCTGCGGCGAAGCCATTCGAAAATGAAAATGATGCACGAAATGACACATTGTGGCGCATACCACGACGCCGAAAATGATGCACGATATGTAACGTTATGGCATGAACATTACACGCTGCAACCTAGCACGCCAAAATAAAGCATTGCGCACGGTTAAAACGGTGAACGGAATGAAGCCGGTGCCAAACACACCGAATGCAATTCACATGTGTTGTAACTCATTTAGGCATGCATTTCGAATCCGTCCAGTCGCCGTGGAATATTCCACAACGACGAGTTCCTAAGTGAAAAAATTGAAAGCGATGCACGAAATTTAAACTGAGTGCCAAACGCCGAGAACTAACTTACGATGTTCGCCAGTGCGTTTCGACAATTCTGCATTCATTTTGAATACATCCGGAGTGAGTGTGAAACATCCCTCCGCGACGGGTCACAAGGGGTCTTGCAAGTGCGTCCGAATGAAAACGATGCACGAAACGAAACTCGGTGTCAAACTCCCCGAATGGGCTTCATATGCGCCCTAGCCCGTTTCAGCAAGCGTTTCGAGTACGTCTGGCTCGAAGCGAAACATTCATGCACAATGGGTCCCTAATGGTAATGTAAACTACACGCGTACTAGAATGGTGCAAAAAACAAAACATTGTTCCAAACATGCCGAATGAACTTCATATATGCCCAAGCACATTTCGGCATGCGTTTTGAATCTTTCCGAGTCGTGTGAAACATTCCTCCGTGACGAGTACTGTTTTCGTGCAAGGATTTTCACAAGAAAACGACGCATAAGATGAAGCTGAGTGTCAATCAACCAGAATGGACTTCATGTCTGCCGTAGCTCATTTTAGCAGGCAATTTTGGCTCATCCGTGTCGGTGCGAATCCTACACGCCAAATGGTACTACATGTCACGTTCGAACCAGAACGAGTACGAAAAGAAAGCTTGCGGCAGACACCCTGAATAGAGTTCATGTGTGCCCAAGCTCATTTCGGCATGCATTTCTTTTGCATCCGGGTCGGTGCAAAACATTTCCCCGCGATAGGAGCCAACGGCATCGCAAGGCTGCGGCGCATCAAAACGAAGCTACGAAAGGAAAATGTAGGCCAAAATGAGCGAGTGGACTTTCCATGCATTGCTGCTATAGTTCTGCATTCATTTCGAATACGTCCGAGTGAGTGTGGAAACATCCCTCCGCGACGGGTCGCAAGGTGTTCTGCAAGCTGCGTCCGGACGGAAACGATGCACGAAAGGAAAATTGGTGTCAAACTCCCCGAATGGACTTCATATATGCCCTATCCCATTTCGACAAGCATTTCGAGTACGTCCGAGTCGATGCGAAATATTCATGCACGATGGGTCCCTAATGGTACTGTAAACTACACGCGTACCAAAACGGTGCACGAAACGAAACTTCGTTCCAATCATGCCGAATGAACTTCATATTTGCCCAAACATATTCAAATTCCACGCGATGAGCACGAACGAATACAACAAGCGGCGCCCGTTCGAAAACGTTGCACGAGATGAAACTGAGTGCCAAACACATCGAGTGGAATTCATACACTCATTTCGGCATGCATTTTGAATATGTCCGAATCGGTGTCAAATGTTCCACCACGACGGGTTCCCACGGGTAATAAAAGCTGAGTACAAACGAAACCGATGCACGAAACGCCCCGAAAGAACTTATGATGTTTGCTAGTGCTTTTCATCATTTGTATCGAATCCATTCGAGTAGGTCTGAAACATTCCTGCACGACGCGTCCCAACGGCACTGCAATGAAGCCATTCGAAAATGAAAATGATGCACGAAATGACACATTGTGGCAGACACCACGCACGCCGAAAATGATGCACGAAATGGAACGTTATGGCAAGAACCTTACACGCTGCAACGTAGCACGCCAAAATAAAGCATTGCGGCACGAAGCGAAAACGGTGAACGGAATGAAGCCGGGTGCCAAACACACCGAATGCAATTCACTTGTGTTGTAACTCATTTAGGCATGCATTTCGAATCCGTCCGAGTCGCCGTGGAATATTCCACAACGACGAGTTCCTAAGCTGAAAAAATAGAAAGCGATGCACGAAACGAAACTGAGTGCCAAACGCCCAGAACTAACTTACGATGTTCGCTTGTGCGTTTCAGCACAATTCTGCATTCATTTTGAATACGTCCGAGTGAGTGTGAAACATCCCTCCGCGACGGGTCACAAGGGGTACTGCAAGCTGCGTCCGAATGAAAACGATGCACGAAACGAAACTCGGTGTCAAACTCCCCGAATGGGCTTCATATGCGCCCTAGCCCGTTTCAAAGCAAGCGCTTTGAGCACGTCCGCCTCGGCGATATATTGATGCACAATGGTTCGCTAATGGTTATGTAAACGATACGCGTTCTAGAATGGTGCAAAAACAAAACATTGTTCCAAACATGCCGAATGAACTTCATATATGCCCAAGCACATTTCGCATGCGTTTGACTCTTTCCGAAGTCGTGTGAAACATTCCTCCGCTGACGAGCAAGTACTGTTTTCGTGCAAGGATTTTCACAAGAAAACGACGCATAAGATGAAGCCGAGTGTCAATCAACCGTAATGGACTTCATGTCTGCCGTAGCTCATTTTAGCAGGCAATTTGGGCTCATCCGTGTCGGTCACGAAACCTACACGACAAATGGTACTACATGTCACGCTCAGATCGTAACGAGTACGAAAAGAAAGCTTGGCGGCAGACACCCTGAATAGAGTTCATGTGTGCCCAAGCTCATTTCGGCATGCATTTCCTACATTGCATCCGGTCGGTGCAAAACATTTCCCGCGATAGGAGCCAACAGCACTTCAAGCTGCGTGCGTATCAAAACGAAGCACGAAAGGAAAATGTAGGCCAAATCACGCGAGTGGACTTTCCATGCATTGCTGCTCTGATTCGCATTCATTTCAATACGTCCGAGTGAGTGTGGAAACATCCTCCGCGACGGGTCGCAAGGTGTTCTGCAAGCCGCGTCCGAACGGAAACGATGCACTAAAGGAAAATTGGTGTCAAACTCCCGAATGGACTTCATATATGCCCTATCCCATTTCGACAAGCATTTCGAGTATCGTCCGAGTCGATGCGAAATATTCATGCACGATGGGTCCCTAATGGTATCAGAAACTACACGCCGTACCAAAACGGTGCACTAAACGAAACTTCGCTCCAATCATGCCGAATGAACTTCATATTTGCCCAAGCACATTCCGCATGCATTTCGAGTCCGCCTCGAAGTTGTTGTGAAACATTTCTCGCGATGAGCACGAACGAATACAACAAGCGGCGCCGCTCAAAACGTTGCACGAGATGAAACTGAGTGCCAAACACATCTTGTGGAATTCATACACTCATTTCGCATGCATTTTGAATATGTCCGAGTCGGTGTCAAATGTTTCAAAGACGACGGGTTCCCACGGGTAATAAAAGCTGAGTACAAACGAAACCGATGCACGAAACAGAACCGAGTGCCAAACGCCCCGAAAGAACTTATGATGTTTGCTAGTGCTTTTCATCATTTGTATGGAATCAATTCGAGTAGGTCCGAAACATTCCTGCACGACGCGTCCCAACGGGCACTGCAGCGGAAGCCATTCGAAAATGAAAATGATGCACGAAATGACACATTGTGGCAGACACCACGCACGCCGAAAATGATGCACGAAATGGAACGTTATGGCAAGAACCTTACACGCTGCAACCTAGCACGCCAAAATGAAACATTGCGGCACGAAGCGAAAACGGTGAACGGAATGAAGCCGGGTGCCAAACACACCGAATGCAACTCACATGTGTTGTAACTCATTTAGGCATGCGTTTCGAATCCGTCCGAGTCGCCGTGAAATATTCCACAACGACGAGTTCCGAAGCTGAAAAAATCGAAAGCGATGCACGAAACGAAACTGAGTGCCAAACTGCCAGAACTAACTTACGATGTTCGCTTATGCGTTTCAGCACAATTCTGCATTCATTTTGAATACGTCCGAGTGATTGTGAAACATCCCTCCGCGATGGGTCACAAGGGGTACTGCAAGCTGCGTCCGAATGAAAACGATGCACGAAACGAAACTCGGTGTCAAACTCCCCGAATGGGCTTCATATGCGCCCTAGCCCGTTTCAGCAAGCGTTTCGAGTACGTCCGGCTCGAAGCGAAACATTCATGCACAATGGTTCCCTAATGGTAATGTAAACTACACGCGTACTAGAATGGTGCAAAAAACAAAACATTGTTCCAAACATGCCGAATGAACTTCATATATGCCCAAGCACATTTCGGCATGCGTTTTGACTGTTTCCGAGTCGTGTGAAACATTCCTCCGCGACGAGTACTGTTTTCGTGCAAGGATTTTCACAAGAAAACGACGCATAAGATGAAGCTGAGTGTCAATCAACCAGAATGGACTTCATGTCTGCCGTAGCTCATTTTAGCAGGCAATTTGGGCTCATCCGGTTTCGGTCGCGAAACCTACACGACAAATGGTACTACATGTCACGCTCGCATCGTAACGAGTACGAAAAGAAAGCTTGCGGCAGACACCCTGAATAGAGTTCATGTGTGCCCAAGCTCATTTCGGCATGCATTTCTGTTTCATCCGGGTCGGTGCAAAACATTTCCCCGCGATAGGAGCCAACGGGCACTGCAAGCTGCGTGCGTATCAAAACGAAGCACGAAAGGAAAATGTAGGCCAAACTGCGCGAGTGGACTTTCCATGCATTGCTGCTACAGTTCTGCATTCATTTCGAATACATCCGAGTGAGTGTGGAAACATCCCTCCGCCACGGGTCGCAAGGTGTTCTGCAAGCTGCGTCCGGACGGAAACGATGGACGAAAGGAAAATTGGTGTCAAACTGCCCGAATGGACTTCATATATGCCCTATCCCATTTCGACAAACATTTCTTGTACGTCCGAGTCGATGCGAAATATTCATGCACGATGGGTCCCTAATGGTACTGTAACTACACGCGTACCAAAACGGTGCACGAAACGAAACTTCGTTCCAATCATGCCGAATGAACTTCATATTTGCCCAAGCACATTCCGGCATTCATTTTGAGTCCGCCCGAGTTGTTGTGAAACATTTCTGCGCGATGAGCACGAACGAATACAACAAGCGGCTCCCGTTCGAAAACGTTGCACGAGATGAAACTCAGTGCCAAACACATCTTGTGGAATTCATACACTCATTTCGGCATGCATTTTGAATATGTCCGAGTCGGTGTCAAATGTTCCACCACGACGGGTTCCCACGGGTAATAAAAGCTGAGTACAAACGAAACCGATGCACGAAACAGAACCGAGTGCCAAACGCCCCGAAAGAACTTATGATGTTTGCTAGTGCTTTTCATCATTTGTATGGAATCAATTCGAGTAGGTCCGAAACATTCCTGCACGACGCGTCCCAACGGGCACTGCAGCGGAAGCCATTCGAAAATGAAAATGATGCACGAAATGACACATTGTGGCAGACACCACGCACGCCGAAAATGATGCACGAAATGGAACGTTATGGCAAGAACCTTACACGCTGCAACCTAGCACGCCAAAATGAAACATTGCGGCACGGCTTAAAACGGTGAACGGAATGAAGCCGGGTGCCAAACACACCGAATGCAATTCACATGTGTTGTAACTCATTTAGGCATGCATTTGAATCGTCCGAGTCGCCGTGAAATATTCCACAACGACGAGTTCCTAAGCTGAAAAATCGAAAAGCGATGCACGAAACGAACCGAGTGCCAAACGCCCGAATTAACATACGATGTTCGCCAGCGTTTCAAAGACAATTCTGCATTCATTTTGAATACGTCCGAGTGAGTGTGAAACATCCCTCCGCGACGGGTCACAAGGGGTACTGCAAGCTGCGTTCTAATGAAAACGTTGCACGAAACTCGGCGTCAAACTCCCCGATTGGGCTTCATAAGCGCCCAAGCCCGTTTCAGCAAGCATTTCGAGTACGTCCGGCTCGAAGCGAAACATTCATGCACAATGGGTCCCTAATGGTAATGTAAACTACACGCGTACAAGAATGGTGCAAAAAAACAAAACATTGTTCCAAACATGCCGAATGAACTTCATAAATGCCCAAGCACATTTCGGCATGCGTTTTGAACATTTTCGAGTCGTGTGAAACATTCCTCCGCGACGAGTACTGTTTTCGTGCAAGGATTTTCACAAGAAAACGACGCATAAGATGAAGCTGAGTGTCAATCAACCAGAATGGACTTCATGTCTGCCGTAGCTCATTTTAGCAGGCAATTTGGGCTCATCCGTGTCGGTGCGAAACCTACACGACAAACGGTACTACATGTCACGTTCGTATCGTAACGAGTACAAAAGAAAGCTTGCGCGGACACCCTGAATAGAGTTCATGTGTGCCCAAGCTCATTTCGCATGCATTTCTGTTGCATCCGGTCGGTGCAAAACATTTCCCAGCGATAGGTGCCAACGGGCACCGCAAGCTGAGTGCGTATCAAAAACGGCTAACCTAAAGGAAAATGTAGGCCAAATTGCGCGAGTGGACTTTCCATGCATTGCTGCTACAGTTCTGCATTCATTTCGAATACGTCCGAGTAACTGTGGAAACATCCCTCCGCGACGGGTCGCAAGGTGTTCTGCAAGCTGCGTCCGGACGGAAACGATGCACGAAAGGAAAATTGGTGTCAAACTCCCCGAATGGACTTCATATATGCCCTATCCCATTTCCACAAGCATTTCGAGTACGTCCGAGTCGATGCGAAATATTCATGCACGATGGGTCCCTAACGGTACTGTAAACTACACGTGTACCAAAACGGTGCACGAAACGAAACTTCGTTCCAATCATGCCGAATGAACTTCATATTTGCCCAAGCACATTCCGGCATGCATTTCGAGTCCGCCCGAGTTGTTGTGAACATTTCTCCGCGATGAGCACGAACGAATACAACAAGCGGCGCCCGATCGAAAACGTTGCACGAGATGAAACTGAGTGCCAAACACATCGAGTGGAATTCATATGTGCTCCCACTCATTTCGGCATGCATTTTGAATATGTCCGAGTCGGTGTCAAATGTTCCACCACGACGGGTTCCCACGGGTAATAAAAGCTGAATACAAACGAAACCGATGCACGAAACAGAACCGAGTGCCAAACGCCCCGAAAGAACTTATGATGTTTGCTAGTGCTTTTCATCATTTGTATCGAATCCATTCGAGTAGGTCTGAAACATTCCTGCACGACGCGTCCCAACGGGCACTGCAGTGGAAGCCATTCGAAAATAATGCACGAAATGACACATTGTGGCAGACACCACGCACGCCGAAAATGATGCACGAAATGGAACGTTATGGCAAGAACCTTACACGCTGCAACCTAGCACGCCAAAATGAAACATTGCGGCACGAAGCGAAAACGGTGAACGGAATGAAGCCGGGTGCCAAACACACCGAATGCAATTCACATGCATTTCGAGTCCGCCCGAGTTGTTGTGAAACATTTCTCCGCGATGAGCACGAACGAATACAACAAGCGGCGCCCGTTCGAAAACGTTGCACGAGATGAAACTGAGTGCCAAACACATCGAGTGGAATTCATATGTGCTCCCACTCATTTCGGCATGCATTTTGAATATGTCCGAGTCGGTGTCAAATGTTCCACCACGACGGGTTCCCACGGGTAACAAAAGCTGAATACAAACGAAACCGATGCAGGAAACAGAACCGAGTGCCAAACGCCGAAAGAACTTATGATGTTTGCTAGTGATTTTCATCATTTGTATCGAATCCATTCGAGTAGGTCTGAAACATTCCTGCACGACGCGTCCCAACGGCAATCGCAGCGGAAGCCATTCGAAAATGAAAATGATGCACGAAATGACACATTGTGGCAGACACCACGCACGCCGAAAATGATGCACGAAATGGAACGTTATGGCAAGAACCTTACACGCTGCAACCTAGCACGCCAAAATGAAACATTTTTAAGCACGGCGAAAACGGTGAACGGAATGAAGCCGGGTGCCAAACACACCGAATGCAATTCACATGTGTTGTAACTCATTTAGGCATGCATTTCGAATCCGTCCGTGTCGCCGTGATATATTCCACAACGACGAGTTCGTAAGCTGAAAAAATCGAAAGCGATGCACGAAACGAAACTGAGTGCCAAACGCCCAGAATTAACTTACGATGTTCGCTTGTGCGATTCAGCACAATTCTGCATTTATTTTGAATACGTCCGAGTGAGTGTGAAACATCCCTCCGCGACGGGTCACAAGGGGTACTGCAAGCTGCGTCCGAATGAAAACGTTGCACGAAACTCGGCGTCAAACTCCCCGAATGGGCTTCATATGCGCCCTAGCCCATTTCAGCAAGCGTTTCGAGTACGTCCGGCTCGAAGCGAAACATTTATGCACAATGGGTCCCTAATGGTAATATAAACTACACGCGTACAAGAATGGTGCAAAAAAACAAAACATTGTTCCAAACATGCCGAATGAACTTCATAAATGCCCAAGCACATTTCGGCATGCGTTTTGAACCTTTCCGAGTCGTGTGAAACATTCCTCCGCGACGAGTACTGTTTTCGTGCACGGATTTTCACAAGAAAACGACGCATAAGATGAAGCTGAGTGTCAATCAACCAGAATGGACTTCATGTCTGCCGTAGCTCATTTTAGCAGGCAATTTGGGCTCATCCGTGTCGGTGCGAAACCTACACGACAAACGGTACTACATGTCACGTTAAATGCGAGCAGTCACGAAAAGAAAGCTTGGCGCAGACACCCTGAATAGAGTTCATGTGTGCCCAAGCTCATTTCGCATGCATTTCTGTTGCATCCGGTCGGTGCAAAACATTTCCCGCGATAGGTGCCAACGGGCACCGCAAGTCGGGTGCGTATCAAAACGAAGCTACCTAAAGGAAAATGTAGGCCAAATTGCGCGAGTGGACTTTCCATGCATTGTTGCTACAGATTCTGCATTCATTTCGAATACGTCCGAGTAATCAGGAAACATCCCTCCGCGACGGGTCGCAAGGTGTTCTGCAAGCTGCGTCCGACGGAAACGTATGCACGAAAGGAAAATTGGTGTCAAACTCCCGAATGGACTTCATATATGCCCTATCCCATTTCCACAAGCATTTCGAGTACGTCCGAGTCGATGCGTAAATATTCATGCACGATGGGTCCCTAACGGTATCAGAACTACACGTGTACCAAAACGGTGCACTAAACGAAACTCGTTCAATCATGCCGAATGAACTTCATATTTGCCCAAGCACATTCGGCATGCATTTCGAGTCCGCCCGAGTTGTTGTGAACATTTCTCCGCGATGAGCACGAACGAATACAACAAGCGGCGCCCGATCAAAACGTTGCACGAGATGAAATCGAGTGCCAAACACATCGAAAGTGGAATTCATATGTGCTCCCACTCATTTCGGCATGCATTTTGAATATGTCCGAGTCGGTGTCAAATGTTCCACCACGACGGGTTCCCACGGGTAATAAAAGCTGAATACAAACGAAACCGATGCACGAAATAGAACCGAGTGCCAAACGCCCCGAAAGAACTTATGATGTTTGCTAGTGCTTTTCATCATTTGTATCGAATCCATTCGAGTAGGTCTGAAACATTCTGCACGACGCGTCCCAACGGCACCGCAGCGGAAGCCATTCAAAATGAAAATGATGCACGAAAAGACACATTGTGGCAGACACAAAGAACGCCGAAAATGATGAACTAAATTGAAATTTATGGCAAGAACCTTACACGCTGCAACCTAGCACGCCAAAATGAAACATTGCGGCACGAAGCGAAAACGGTGAACGGAATGAAGCCGGGTGCCAAACACACCAAATGCAATTCACATGCATTTCGAGTCCGCCCGAGTTGTTGTGAAACATTTCTCCGCGATGAGCACGAACGAATACAACAAGCGGCGCCCGTTCGAAAACGTTGCACGAGATGAAACTGAGTGCCAAACACATCGAGTGGAATTCATATGTGCTCCCACTCATTTCGGCATGCATTTTGAATATGTCCGAATCGGTGTCAAATGTTCCACCACGACGGGTTCCCACGGGTAATAAAAGCTTAATACAAAGGAAACCGATGCAGAAATGTAACCGAAAGTGCCAAACGCCCGAAAGAACTTATGATGTTTGCTAGTGATTTTCATCATTTGTATCGAATCCATTCGAGTAGGTCTGAAACATTCCTCGCACGACGCGTCCCAACGGCAATCGCAAATGAAGCTATTCGAAAATGAAGATGATGCAATTTAAATGACACATTGTGGCAGACACCACGCACGCCGAAAATGATGCACGAAATGGAACGTTATGGCAAGAACCTTACACGCTGCAACCTAGCACGCCAAAATGAAACATTTCGGCACGAAGCGAAAACGGTGAACGGAATGAAGCCGGGTGCCAAACACACCGAATGCAATTCACATGTGTTGTAACTCATTTAGGCATGCATTTCGAATCCGTCCGTGTCGCCGTGATATATTCCACAACGACGAGTTCGTAAGCTGAAAAAATCGAAAGCGATGCACGAAACAAAACTGAGTGCCAAACGCCCAGAATTAACTTACGATGTTCGCTTGTGCGATTCAGCACAATTCTGCATTCATTTTGAATACGTCCGAGTGAGTGTGAAACATCCCTCCGCGACGGGTCACAAGGGGTACTGCAAGCTGCGTCCGAATGAAAACGTTGCACGAAACTCGGCGTCAAACTCCCCGATTGGGCATCATAAGCGCCCTAGCCCGTTTCAGCAAGCGTTTCGAGTACGTCCGGCTCGAAGTGAAACATTCATGCACAATGGGTCCCTAATGGTAATGTAAACTACACGCATACAAGAATGGTGGAAAAAACAAAACATTGTTCCAAACATGCCGAATGAACTTCATAAATGCCCAAGCACATTTCGGCATGCGTTTTGAACCTTTCCGAGTCGTGTGAAACATTCCTCCGCGACGAGTACTGTTTTCGTGCAAGGATTTTCACAAGAAAACGACGCATAAGATGAAGCTGAGTGTCAATCAACCAGAATGGACTTCATGTCTGCCGTAGCTAATTTTAGCAGGCAATTTGGGCTCATCCGTGTCGGTGCGAAACCTACACGACAAACGGTACTACATGTCACGTTCGTTCCAGAACGAGTACGAAAAGAAAGCTTGCGGCAGACACCCTGAATAGAGTTCATGTGTGCCCAAGCTCATTTCGGCATGCATTTCTGTTGCATCCGGGTCGGTGCAAAACATTTCCCCGCGATATCTGCAAGCTGGGTGCGTATCAAAACGAAGCACGAAAGGAAAATGTAGGCCAAACTGCGCGAGTGGACTTTCCATGCATTGCTGCTACAGTTCTGCATTCATTTCGAATACGTCCGAGTAACTGTGGAAACATCCCTCCGCGACGGGTCGCAAGGTGTTCTGCAAGCTACGTCTGGACGGAAACGATGCACGAAAGGAAAATTGGTGTCAAACTCCCCGAATGGACTTCATATATGCCCTATCCCATTTCGACAAGCATTTCGAGTACGTTCGAGTCGATGCGAAATATTCATGCACGATGGGACCCTAATGGTACTGTAAACTACACGCGTACCAAAACGGTGCACGAAACGAAACTTCGTTCCAATCATGCCGAATGAACTTCATATTTGCCCAAGCACATTCCGGCATGCATTTCGAGTCCGCCCGAGTTGTTGTGAAACATTTCTCCGCGATGAGCACGAACGAATACAACAAGCGGCGCCCGTTCGAAAACGTTGCACGAGATGAAACTGAGTGCCAAACACATCGAGTGGAATTCATATGTGCTCCCACTCATTTCGGCATGCATTTTGAATATGTCCGAGTCGGTGTCAAATGTTCCACCACGACGGGTTCCCACGGGTAATAAAAGCTGAATACAAACGAAACCGATGCATGAAACAGAACCGAGTGCCAAACGCCCCGAAAGAACTTATGATGTTTGCTAGTGATTTTCATCATTTGTATCGAATCCATTCGAGTAGGTCTGAAACATTCCTGCACGACGCGTCCCAGCGGGCACTGCAGCGGAAGCCATTCGAAATGAAAATGATGCACAAAATGACACATTGTGGCAGACACCACGCACGCCGAAAATGATGCACGAAATGGAACGTTATGGCAAGAACCTTACACGCTGCAACCTAGCACGCCAAAATGAAACATTGCGGCACGAAGCGAAAACGGTGAACGGAATGAAGCCGGGTGCCAAACACACCGAATGCAATTCACATGCATTTCGAGTCCGCCCGAGTTGTTGTGAAAGATTTCTCCGCGATGAGCACGAACGAATACAACAAGCGGCGCCCATTCGAAAACGTTGCACGAGATGAAACTGAGTGCCAAACACATCGAGTGGAATTCGTATGTGCTCCCACTCATTTCGGCATGCATTTTGAATATGTCCGAGTCGGTGTCAAATGTTCCACCACGACGGGTTCCCACGGGTAACAAATCTGAATACAAACGAAACCGATGCAGGAAACAGAACCGAGTGCCAAACGCCCCGAAAGAACTTATGATGTTTGCTAGTGATTTTCATCATTTGTATCGAATCCATTCGAGTAGGTCTGAAACATTCCTGCACGACGCGTCCCAACGGGCACTGCAGCGGAAGCCATTCGAAAATGAAAATGATGCACGAAATGACACATTGTGGCAGACACCACGCACGCCGAAAATGATGCACGAAATGGAACGTTATGGCAAGAACCTTACACACTGCAACCTAGCACGCCAAAATGAAGCATTGCGGCACGAAGCGAAAAAGGTGAACGGAATGAAGCCGGGTGCCAAACAAACCGAATACAATTCACATGTGTTGTAACTCATTTAGGCATGCATTTTGAATCCGTCCGAGTCGCCGTGGAATATTCCACAACGACGAGTTCCTAAGCTGAAAAAATCGAAAGCGATGCACGAAACGAAACTGAGTGCCAAACGCCCAGAACTAACTTACGATGTTAAACGCCAGCGTTTCAGCACAATTCTGCATTCATTTTGAATACGTCCGAGTGAGTGTGAAACATCCCTCCGCGACGGGTCACAAGGGGTACTGCAAGCTGCGTCCGAATGAAAACGATGCACGAAACGAAACTCGGTGTCAAACTCCCCGAATGGGCTTCATATGCGCCTAGCCTGCTTTCAGCAAGCGCCGAGTACGTCCGCTCGAGCGAAATATTTATGCACAATGGGTCCCTAATGGTAATGTAAACTACACGCTGCATTTCAGAATGGTGCAAAAACATTGTTCCAAACATGCCGAATGAACTTCATATATGCCCAAGCACATTTCGGCATGCGTTTTGAATCATTACGACGGGAGTGAAACATTCCTCCGCGACGAGTACTGTTTTTGTGCAAGGATTTTCACAAGAAAACGACGCATAAGATGAAGCTGAGTGTCAATCAACCAGAATGGACTTCATGTCTGCCGTAGCTCATTTTAGCAGGCAATTTGGGCTCATCCGTGTCGGTGAGAAACCTACACGACAAATGGTACTACATGTCATATTCGTACCAGAACGATTACGAAAAGAAAGCTTGCGGCAGACACCCTGAATAGAGTTCATGTGTGCCCAAGCTCATTTCGGCATGCATTTCTGTTGCATCCGGGTCGGTGCAAAACATTTCCCCGCGATAGGAGCCAACGGGCACTGCAAGCTTCGTGCGTACCAAAACGAAGCACGAAAGGAAAATGTAGGCCAAACTGCACGAGTGGACTTTCCATGCATTGCTGCTACAGTTCTGCATTCATTTAGAATACGTCCGAGTGAGTGTGGAAACATCCCTCCGCCACGGGTCGCAAGGTGTTCTGCAAGCTGCGTCCGGACGGAAACGATGCACGAAAGGAAAATTAGTGTCAAACTCCCCGAATGGACTTCATATATGCCCTATCCCATTTCGACAAGCATTTCGAGTACGTCCGAGTCGATGCGAAATATTCATGCACGATGCACGAAAACGGTACTGTAAACTACACGCGTACCAAAACGGTGCACGAAACGAAACTTCGTTCCAATCATGCCAAATGAACTTCATATTTGCCCAAGCACATTCCGGCATGCATTTCGAGTCCGACCGAGTTGTTGTGAAACATTTCTGCGCGATGAGCACGAACGAATACAACAAGCGGCGCCCGTTCGAAAACGTTGCACGAGATGAAACTGAGTGCCAAACACATCGAGTGGAATTCATACACTCATTTCGGCATGCATTTTGAATATGTCCGAGTTGGTGTCAAATGTTCCACCACGACGGGTTCCCACGGGTAATAAAAGCTGAATACAAACAAAACCGATGCATGAAACAGAACCGAGTGCCAAACACCCCGAAAGAACTTATGATGTTTGCTAGTGCTTTTCATCATTTGTATCGAATCCATTCGAGTAGGTATGAAACATTCCTGCACGACGCGTCCAAACAGGCACTGCAGCGGAAGCCATTCGAAAATGAAAATGATGCACGAAATGACACATTGTGGCAGACACCACGGACGCCGAAAATGATGCACGAAATGGAATGTTATGGCAAGAACCTTACACGCTGCAACCTAGCACACCAAAATGAAATATTGCGGCACGAAGCGAAAACAGTGAACGGAATGAAGCCGGGTGCCAAACACACCGAATGCAATTCACATGTGTTGTAACTCATTTAGGCATGCGTTTCGAATCCGTCCGAGTCGTCGCAACGACGAGTTCCTAAACTGAAAAAATCGAAAGCGATGCACGAAACGAAACTGAGTGCCAAACGCCCAGAACTAACTTACGATGTTCGCTTGTGCGTTTCAGCACAATTATGCATTTATTTTGAATACGTCAGAGTGAGTGTGAAACATCCCTCCGCGACGGGTCACAAGGGGTACTGCAAGCTGCGTCCGAATAAAAACAATGCACGAAACGAAACTCGGTGTCAAACTCCCCGAATGGGCTTCATATGCGCCCTAGCCCGTTTCAGCAAGCGTTTCGAGTACGTCCGGCTCGATGCGAAACATTCATGCACAATGGGTCCCAAATGGTAATGTAAACTACACGCGTACTAGAATGGTGCACAAAACAAAACATTGTTCCAAACATGTCGAATGAACATCATATATGCCCAAGCACATTTCGGCATGCGTTTTGAATCTTTCCGAGTCGTGTGAAACATTCCTCCGCGACGAGTACTGTTTTCGTGCAAGGATTTTCACAAGAAAACGACGCATAAGATGAAGCTGAGTGTCAATCAACCAGAATGGACTTCATGTCTGCCGTAGCTCATTTTAGCAGGCAATTTGGGCTCATCCGTGTCGGTGCGAAACCTACACGACAAATGGTACTACATGTCACGTTCGTACCAGAACGAGTTCATGTGTGCCCAAGCTCATTTCGGTATGCATTTCTGTTGCATCCGGGTCGGTGCAAAACATTTCCTCGCGATAGGAGCCAACGGGCACTGCAAGCAGCGTGCGTATCAAAACGAAGCACGAAAGGGAAATGTAGGCCAAACTGCGCGAGTGGACTTTCCATGCATTGCTGCTACAGTTCTGCATTCATTTCGAATACGTCCGAGTGAGTGTGGAAACATCCCTTCGCCACGGGTCGCAAGGTGTTCTGCAAGCTGCGTCCGGACGGAAACGATGCACGAAATGAAAATTGGTGTCAAACTCCCCGAATGGACTTCATATATGCCCTATCCCATTTCGACAAGCATTTCGAGTACGTCCGAGTCGATGCGAAATATTCATGCACGATGGGTCCCTAATGGTACTGTAAACTACACGCGTACCAAAACGGTGCACGAAACGAAACTTCGTTCCAATCATGTCGAATGAACTTCATATTTGCCCAAGCACATTCCGGCATGCATTTCGAGTCCGCCCGAGTTGTTGGGAAACATTTCTGCGCGATGAGCACGAACAAATACAACAAGCGGCGCCCGTTCGAAAACGTTGCACGAGATGAAACTGAGTGCCAAACACATCTAGTGGAATTCATACACTCATTTCGGCATGCATTTTGAATATGTCCGAATCGGTGTCAAATGTTCCACCACGACGGGTTCCCACGGGTAATAAAAGCTGAGTACAAACGAAACCGATGCACGAAACAGAACCGAGTGCCAAACGCCCCGAAAGAACATATGATGTTTGCTAGTGCTTTTCATCATTTGTATCTAATCCATTCGAGTAGGTCTGAAACATTCCTGCACGACGCGTCCCAACGGGCACCGCAATGAAGCCATTCAAAATAAAAATGATGCACGAAATGACACATTGTGGCGTATACACCACGCACGCCGAAAATGATGCACGAAATGGAACGTTATGGCAAGAACCTTACACGCTGCAACCTAGCACGCCAAAATGAAACATTGCGGCACGGTTAAAACGGCGAACGGAATGAAGCCGGGTGCCAAACACACCGAATGCAATTCACATGTGTTGTAACTCATTTAGGCATGCGTTTGAATCCATTCGAGTCGCCGTGAAATATTCCACAACGACGAGTTCCTGTTGAAAAATCGAAGCGATGCACGAAACGAATCGAGTGCCAAACGCCTAACTAACTTACGATGTTCGCCAGCGTTTCAGCACAATTCTGCATTCATTTTGAATACGTACGAGTGAGTGTGAAACATCCCTCCGCGACGGGTCACAAGGGGTACTGCAAGCTGCGTCCGAATGAAAACAATGCACGAAACGAAACTCGGTGTCAAACTCCCCGAATGGGCTTCATATGCGCCCTAGCCCGTTTCAGCAAGCGTTTCGAGTACGTCCGGCTCGAAACGAAACATTCATGCACAATGGGTCCCTAATGGTAATGTAAACTACACGCGTACTAGAATGGTGCAAAAAGAAAACATTGTTCCAAACATGCCGAATGAACTTCATATATGCCCAAGCACATTTCGCATGCGTTTTGAATCTTTCCAGTCGTGTGAAACATTACTCCGCTGATTTAGCATCGTTTTCGTGCAAGGATTTTCACAAGAAAACGACGCATAAGATGAAGCCGAGTGTCAATCAACCGTAATGGACTTCATGTCCGCCGTAGCTCATTTTAGCAGGCAATTTGGGCTCATCCGTGTCGGTGCGAAACCTACACGACAAATGGTACTACATGTCACGCTCGTACGAACGAGTACGAAAAAAGAAAGCTTGCGGCGGACACCCTGAATAGAGTTCATGTGTGCCCAAGCTCATTTCGCATGCATTTGTTGCATCCGGTCGGTGCAAAACATTTCCGCGATAGGAGCCAACGGGCATCGCAAGCTGCGCGGCGTATCAAAACGAAGCACCTAAAGGAAAATGTAGGCCAAATCGCGCGAGTGGACTTTCCATGCATTGCTGCTACAGATTCTGCATTCATTTCGAATACGTCCGAGTGAGTGTGGAAACATCCCTCCGCGACGGGTCGCAAGGTGTTCTGGAAGCTGCGTCCGGACGGAAACGATGCACGAAACGAAAATTTGTGTCAAACTCCCCGAATGGACTTCAATATGCCCTATCCCATTTCGATAAGCATTTCGAGTACGTCCGAGTCGATGCGAAATATTCATGCACGATGGGTCACTAATGGTACTGTAATCTACACGCGTACCAAAACGGTGCACGAAACGAAACTTCGTTCCAATCATGCCGAATGAACTTCATATTTGCCCAAGCACATTCCGGCATGCATTTCGAGTCCGCCCGAGTTGTTGTGAAACATTTCTGCGCGATGAGCACGAACGAATACAACAAGCGGCGCCCGTTCGAAAACGTTGCACGAGATGAAACTGAGTGCCAAACACATCGAGTGGAATTCATACACTCATTTCGGCATGCATTTTGAATATGTCCGAGTCGGTGTCAAATGTTCCACCACGACGGGTTCCCACGGGTAATAAAAGCTGAGTACAAACGAAACCGATGCACGAAACAGAACCGAGTGCCAAACGCCCCGAAAGAACTTATGATGTTTGCTAGTGCTTTTCATCATTTGTATCTAATCCATTCGAGTAGGTCTGAAACATTCCTGCACGACGCGTCCCAACGGGCACTGCAGCGGAAGCCATTCGAAAATGAAAATGATGCACGAAATGACACATTGTGGCAGACACCACGCACGCCGAAAATGATGCACGAAATGGAACGTTATGGCAAGAACCTTACACGCTGCAACCTAGCACGCCAAAATGAAACATTGCGGCACGAAGCGAAAACGGCGAACGGAATGAAGCCGGGTGCCAAACACACCGAATGCAATTCACATGTGTTGTAACTCATTTAGGCATGCGTTTCGAATCCGTCCGAGTCGCCGTGAAATATTCCACAACGACGAGTTCCTAAGCTGAAAAAATCGAAAGCGATGCACGAAACGAAACTGAGTTACGATGTTCGCTTGTGCGTTTCAGCACAATTCTGCATTCATTTTGAATACGTCCGAGTGAGTGTGAAACATCCCTCCGCGACGGGTCACAAGGGGTACTGCAAGCTGCGTCCGAATGAAAACGATGCACGAAACGAAACTCGGTGTCAAACTCCCCGAATGGGCTTCATATGCGCCCTAGCCCGTTTCAGCAAGCGTTTCGAGTACGTCCGGCTCGAAGCGAAACATTCATGCACAATGGGTCCCTAATGGTAATGTAAACTACACGCGTACTAGAATGGTGCAAAAAACAAAACATTGTTCCAAACATGCCGAATGAACTTCATATATGCCCAAGCACATTTCGGCATGCGTTTTGAATCTTTCCGAGTCGTGTGAAACATTCCTCCGCGACGAGTACTGTTTTCGTGCAAGGATTTTCACAAGAAAACGACGCATAAGATGAAGCTGAGTGTCAATCAACCAGAATGGAATTCATGTCTGCCGTAGCTCATTTTAGCAGGCAATTTGGGCTCATCCGTGTCGGTGCGAAACCTACACGACAAATGGTACTACATGTCACGTTCGCAGGTAACGAGTACGAAAAGAAAGCTTATGCGCAGACACCCTGAATAGAGTTCATGTGTGCCCAAGCTCATTTCATGCATTTACTGTTGCATCCGGTCGGTGCAAATCATTTCCCGCGATAGGAGCCAACGGGCACCGCAAGCTGCGTGCGTATCAAAACGGCACCTAAAGGAAAATGTAGGCCAAATCAAGCGCGAGTGGACTTTCCATGCATTGCTGCTACGATTCTGCATTCATTTCGAATACGTCCCGAGTGAGTGTGGAAACATCCCTCCGCCACGGGTCGCAAGGTGTTACGCTAGCCGCGTCCGGACGGAAACGATGCACGAAAGGAAAATTGGTGTCAAACTCCCGAATGGACTTCATATATGCCCTATCCCATTTCGACAAGCATTTCGAGTACGTCCGAAGTCGATGCGAAATATTCATGCACGAGGGGTCCCTAATGGTACTCAGAACTACACGCGTGCACCAAAACGGTGCACTAAACGAAACTTCGCTCCAATCATGCCGAATGAACTTCATATTTGCCCAAGCACATTCCGGCATGCATTTCGAGTCCGCCGAGTTGTTGTGAAACATTTCTCAAGGCGATGAGCACGAACGAATACAACAAGCGGCGCCCGTTCGAAAATGTTACACGAGATGAAACTGAGTGCCAAACACATCGAGTGGAATTCATACACTCATTTCGGCATGCATTTTGAATATGTCCGAGTCGGTGTCAAATGTTCCACCACGACGGGTTCACACGGGTAATAAAAGCTGAGTACAAACGAAACCGATGCACTAAACAGAACCGAAAAGCAAACGCCTAAAGAACTTATGATGTTTGCTAGTGCTTTTCATCATTTGTATCTAATCCATTCGAGTAGGTCTGAAACATTCTCGCACGACGCGTCCCAGCAACGCTGCTGCGGAAGCCATTCGAAAATGAAAATGATGCACGAAATGACACATTGTGGCAGACACCACGCACGCCGAAAATGATGCACGAAATGGAACGTTATGGCAAGAACCTTACACGCTGCAACCTAGCACGCCAAAATGAAACATTGCGGCACGAAGCGAAAACGGCGAACGGAATGAAGCCGGGTGCCAAACACACCGAATGCAATTCACATGTGTTGTAACTCATTTAGGCATGCGTTTCGAATCCGACCGAGTCGCCGTGAAATATTCCACAACGACGAGTTCCTAAGCTGAAAAAATCGAAAGCGATGCACCTAAACGAACTGAGTGCCAAACGCCCGTAACTAACTTACGATGTTCGCTGTGCGTTTCAAAGACAATTTCGCATTCATTTTGAATACGTCCGAGTGAGTGTGAAACATCCCTCCGCGACGGGTCACAAGGGGTACTGCAAGCTGCGTCCGAATGAAAACGATGCACGAAACGAAACTCGGTGTCAAACTCCCCGAATGGGCTTCATATGCGCCCTAGCCCGTTTCAGCAAGCGTTTCGAGTACGTCCGGCTCGAAACGAAACATTCATGCACAATGGGTCCCTAATGGTAATGTAAACTACACGCGTACTAGAATGGTGCAAAAAGAAAACATTGTTCCAAACATGCCGAATGAACTTCATATATGCCCAAGCACATTTCGGCATGCGTTTTGAATCTTTCCGAGTCGTGTGAAACATTCCTCCGCGACGAGTACTGTTTTCGTGCAAGGATTTTCACAAGAAAACGACGCATAAGATGAAGCTGAGTGTCAATCAACCAGAATGGACTTCATGTCTGCCGTAGCTCATTTTAGCAGGCAATTTGGGCTCATCCGTGTCGGTGCGCAACCTACACGACAAATGGTACTACATGTCACGTCCGTACCAGAACGAGTACGAAAAGAAAGCTTGCGGCAGACACCCTGAATAGAGTTCATGTGTGCCCAAGCTCATTTCGGCATGCATTTCTGTTGCATCCGGGTCGGTGCAAAACATTTCCCGCCGATAGAGCCAGCCAACGGGCATCGCAAGCTGCGTGCGTATCAAAACGAAGCACGAAAGGAAAATGTAGGCCAAATCACGCGAGTGGACTTTCCATGCATTGCTGCTCTGATTCTGCATTCATTTCGAATACGTCCGAGTGAGTGTGGAAACATCCCTCCGCCACGGGTCGCAAGGTGTTCTGCTAGCTGCGTCCGGACGGAAACGATGCACGAAAGGAAAATTGGTGTCAAACTCCCCGAATGGACTTCATATATGCCCTATCCCATTTCGACAAGCATTTCGAGTACGTCCGAGTCGATGCGAAATATTCATGCACGATGGGTCCCTAATAGTACTGTAAACTACACGCGTACCAAAACGGTGCACGAAACGAAACTTCGTTCCAATCATGCCGAATGAACTTCATATTTGCCCAAGCACGTTCCGGCATGCATTTCGAGTCCGCCCGAGTTGTTGTGAAACATTTCTGCGCGATGAGCACGAACGAATACAACAAGCGGCGCCCGTTCGAAAACGTTGCACGAGATGAAACTGAGTGCCAAACACATCGAGTGGAATTCATACACTCATTTCGGCATGCATTTTGAATATGTCCGAGTCGGTGTCAAATGTTCCACCACGACGGGTTCCCACGGGTAATAAAAGCTGAGTACAAACGAAACCGATTCACGAAACAGAACCGAGTGCCAAACGCCCCGAAAGAACTTATGATGTTTGCTAGTGCTTTTCATCATTTGTGATGGGGTCGTGATGGCAATATGGGTGTCCCGATCTTTCGATGAGAAAACACACGATCGATTTGTTAGAGTCGACTTGGACGATCCGACTACACCGTACGACGACGATGCGCCTTAGCAATCGCTAAACCAACTCCAGCGGGTTATTGATCTTGCCGTAGGCACGATCAACCTGAACACGAGGTTCAATTCCTGCAAGCAACCGAAGAACAAGCAAGAACAATAGGATAAGCAATCTGAAATTGCGGATAAAACTGCAAGCAAAACAAAGTGGAGTCTTATTGACGATCTTGACAAGGTGGCTGTCCAGCACAACTCGCAGGATCAAGTTTGCACTTGGCTAAACTAATCAAATAAAACCCAAAACCCTAAGGAGCCGATGTCTGGCTATTTATAAGAGGTAGGGGGTGGGAAACACGTCCAAAGCAGAAGGATACCAACTACAACTCTATTACAAGGCCCAAAGCCCACGTCTTCTCGATTTGGAAAAGTGACGCCAATTGTTTTGCAGATTCCCGTTGACTCGTTAGGAATTTGGAGATGGGGCCAGATCCGTTGGAAAGAGGACGTCGAAACCTTTCCAACCAGTACTCATAGACCTCAAACACCCTTGTGGATCAAAAGTTATGGTCGTTTGAAGTTGGTGCTGTCCCGGAGGCCGAATCCGAGTTGAACTTGTGCACCGGAAGAATTGGCTTCATGCTTGACGTTTGGGAGTCCTTCTCCATGGTTCCTAAGGACAATAAAATCATCACGAGGATTAAATAGCATTCCATTCATAAAATTATCTGTATGCAACCCGAGGAACGCATTCACCTGGTAATTGAATTGTCGTGCCCGAGCTCGAGTAATTGGCCCTTGTATGACATTGTTGGTTTCCATTGGGTTTGTAAGTATGGCCGTATCCATGGTAGTGATGTCCTCATCATCCTCCCCTTCTTGCATTTGAGTCGTCCCCGACTCAAGTTCATCATCCTCTCCCAAGTATGGTTTCAAATCGGCAATGTTGAATGTGGGACTAACCCCAAAATGTGCAGGCAATTCAAGCTTGTATGCATTATCATTAATCTTTGCCAATACTTTGAAAGGACCATCAGCTCGCGGCATCAACTTAGATTTTCTTAATTCTGGGAATCGATCTTTTCGCAAATGCAACCAAACTAAATCTCCTGGTTCAAAAGTTACATGTTTCCTTCCCTTACTACCAAAGCAAGTTTATATTTAGCATTCATGCGTTCTATGTTTTCTTTAGTTGTCTCATGCATTTTCATAATCAAATCAGCACGTTGTTTAGCATCAAGATTCAATTTCTCCGAATATGGTAGAGGTAACAAATCAATTGGAGCATGAGGTACAAATCCATATACAATCTCAAAAGGACACATCTTAGTAGTAGAATGCATAGACCGATTATAAGCAAACTCAATATGAGGCAAACATTCTTCCCACAATTTAATGTTCTTTTTCAAAACAGCCCTAAGCATAGTAGATAAAGTTCGATTAACGACTTCAGTTTGTCCATCAGTTTGGGGATGACAAGTAGTAGAAAATAAAAGTTTAGTCCCCAATTTAGCCCACAAAGTTCTCCAAAAGTGGCTTAAGAATTTAGTGTCACGATCTGAAACTATTGTGTTAGGCACACCATGTAAGCGAACAATTTCACGAAAGAATAAGTCAGCAATGTTGGTAGCGTCATCGCTTTTGTGACAAGGTATGAAGTGTGCCATTTTAGAAAATCTATCCACAACGACAAAGATACTATCCCTCCCCTTCTTTGTTCTAGGGAGTCCTAAAACAAAGTCCATAGAAATATCCTCCCAAGGCACGTTAGGAACAGGCAGAGGCATGTATAAACCATGGGGATTAAGTCGTGACTTAGCTTTTTGACATGTAGAACAGCGAGCGATGAAACGTTCCACGTCTCGTCTCATCCTGGGCCAAAAGAAATGGCTAGCGAGTACGACGACGATGCGCCTTAGCAATCGCTAAACCAACTCCAGCGGGTTATTGATCTTGCCGTAGGCACGATCAACCTGAACACGAGGTTCAATTCCTGCAAGCAACCGAAGAACAAGCAAGAACAATAGGATAAGCAATCTGAAATTGCGGATAAAACTGCAAGCAAAACAAAGTGGAGTCTTATTGACGATCTTGACAAGGTGGCTGTCCAGCACAACTCGCAGGATCAAGTTTGCACTTGGCTAAACTAATCAAATAAAACCCAAAAACCCTAAGGAGCCGATGTCTGGCTATTTATAAGAGGTAGGGGCGTGGGAAACACGTCCAAAGCAGAAGGATACCAACTACAACTCTATTACAAGGCCCAAAGCCCACGTCTTCTCGATTTGGAAAAGTGACGCCAATTGTTTTGCAGATTCCCGTTGACTCGTTAGGAATTTGGAGATGGGGCCAGATCCGTTGGAAAGAGGACGTCGAAACCTTTCCAACCAGTACTCATAGACCTCAAACACCCTTGTGGATCAAAAGTTATGGTCGTTTGAAGTTGGTGCTGTCCGGAGGCCGAATCCGAGTTGAACTTGTGCACGGAAGAATTGGCTTCATGCTTGACGCTTGGGAGTCCTTCTCCATGGTTCCTAAGGACAATAAAATCATCACGAGGATTAAATAGCATTCCATTCATAAAATTATCTGTATGCAACCCGAGGAACGCATTCACCTGGTAATTGAATTGTCGTGCCCGAGCTCGAGTAATTGGCCCTTGTATGACATTGTTGGTTTCCATTGGGTTTGTAAGTATGGCCATATCCATGGTAGTGATGTCCTCATCATGTTTCCACACTCACTCGGACGTATTCGAAATGAATGCAGAACTGTAGCAGCAATGCATGGAAAGTCCACTCGCGCAGTTTGGCCCACATTTTCGTTTCGTGCATCGTTTTGATACTAACGCAGCTTGCAGTACCCGTTGCACCTATCGCGGAAAATGTTTTGCACCGACCCGGATGCAACAGAAATAATGCATGCCGAAATGAGCTTGGGCACACATGAAATCTATTCAGGGTGTCTGCCGCAAGCTTTCTTTTCGTACTCGCTCGCACGAGCGTGACATGTAGTACCATTTGTCGTGTAGGTTTCGCACCGACACGTATGAGCCCAAATTGCCTGCTAAAATGAGCTACGGCAGACATGCAGTCCATTCTGGTTGATTGACACTCAGCTTCATCTTATGCGTCGTTTTCTTGTGAAAATCCTTGCACGAAACAAGTACTCGTCATGAGGAATGTTTCACACGACTTCGGAAAGATTCAAAACGCATGCCGAAATGTGCTTGGGCATATATGAAGTTCATTCGGCATGTTTGGAACAATGTTTTGTTTTTGCACCATTCTAGTAATGCAGCGTGTAGTTTACATTACCATTAGGGACCCATTGTGCATGAATGTTTCGCCGAAATGACGTATCAAACGCTTGCTGAAACGGGCTAGGGCGCATATGAAGCCCATTCGGGACTTTGACACCGAGTTTCGTTTCGTGCATCGTTTTCATTCGGACGCGGCTTGCAGTACCCCTTGTGACCCGTCAGCGGAGGGATGTTTCACACTCACTCGGACGTATTCAAAATGAATGCAGAATTGTCTTTGAAACGCATGCTTAACATCGTAAGTTAGTTACGGGCGTTTGGCACCGATTTCATTTCGTGCATCGCTTTCGATTTTTCAGCTTAGGAACTCGTCGTTGTGGAATATTTCACGGCGACCAGACGATTCAAACGCATGCCTAAATGAGTTACAACACATGTGAATTGCATTCGGTGTGTTTGGCACCCAGCTTCATTCCGTTCACCGTTTTCGCTTCGCGTGCGCAATGTTTCATTTTGGCGTGCTAGGTTGCAGCGTGTAAGGTTCTTGCCATAACGTTCCATTTCGTGCATCATTTTCGGCGTGCGTGGTGTCTGCCACAATGTGTCATTTCGTGCATCATTTTCATTTTCGAATGGCTTCCGCTGCAGTGCCCGTTGGGATGCGTCGTGCAGGAATGTTTCAGACCTACTCGAATGGATTCGATACAAATGATGAAAAGCACTAGCAAACATCATAAGTTCTTTCGGGGCGTTTGGCACTCGGTTCTGTTTCGTGCATAGGTTTCGTTTGTACTCAGCTTTTATTACCCGTGGGAACCCGTCGTGGTGGAACATTTGACACCGACTCGGAGATATTCAAAATGCATGCCGTAATGAGTGTATGAATTCCACTCGATGTGTTTGGCACTCAGTTTCATCTCGTGCAACGTTTTCGAACGGGCGCCGCTTGTTGTATTCGTTCGTGCTCATCTGATGTAACACTGGGTGTCCCGATCTTTCGATGAGAATGATAACTTTCGATTTGGGTGGGATTGACTTTGACGATCCGACTACAACGTACAACGACGATGCGCCTTAGCAATCGCTAAACCAACTCCAGATGGTTATTGACCTTGCCGTGGGCACGATCAACCTGATCACGAAGATCAATTCCTGCAAGCAATCGAAGAACAAGCAAGAACAAGGCAAAAGCAATCTAAAATTGCAAATATAGATGAAGTATTGAAAAGTTGGGGTTCCGATACAAGGAGCTTGTTAGGCGGCTGTTGAGCACGTCTAAAAGACTCAAAATAGTAGCAAAAGGCTAAACTATCAAATAACCAAAACCCAAGTTATTTTGGGGGGACTCCCTAACTATTTATAGGAGAAATAGGAGGCCAAAACCAGGCTTGGGGCGTCCAAAACACTTCCATGGCCGAATAGGACTCCTATTCCTAGTTTGACTCGGATTTGGAAAGATGACCGAACTTGTTTTGCAGATCCCCGTTGAGTCGTAAGGAATTTGGAGATGGGGCCGGATCCGTTGGAAAGAGGACGTCGAAACCTTTCAAACCAGTACTCATAGACCTCAAAAGCTGATGAGGACATCACTACCATGCATACGGCCATGCCTACAAATCCAATTGAAGACAACAATGTAATACAAGGGCCAATCACTCGAGATCGCGCGCGACAATTCAATTACCAGGTGAATGCATTCCTCGGGTTGCATACAAATAATTTAATGAATGGAATGCTATTTAATCCTCGTGATGATTTTATTGTCCTTAGGAACCATGGAGAAGGACTCCCAAACGTCAAGCATGAAGCCAATTCTTCCGGTGCACAAGTTCAACTCGGATTCGGCCTCCGGGACAGCACCAACTTCAAACGACCATAACTTTTGATCCACAAGGGTGTTTGAGGTCTATGAGTACTGGTTGGAAAGGTTTCGACGTCCTCTTTCCAACGGATCTGGCCCCATCTCCAAATTCCTAACGAGTCAACGGGAATCTGCAAAACAATTGGCGTCACTTTTCCAAATCGAGAAGACGTGGGCTTTGGGCCTTGTAATAGAGTTGTAGTTGGTATCCTTCTGCTTTGGACGTGTTTCCCACCCCCTACCTCTTATAAATAGCCAGACATCGGCTCCTTAGGGTTTTGGGTTTTATTTGATTAGTTTAGCCAAGTGCAAACTTGATCCTGCGAGTTGTGCTTTGGACAGCCACCTTGTCAAGATCGTCAATAAGACTCCACTTTGTTTCGCTTCAGCTTTATCCGCAATTTCAGATTGCTTATCCTATTGTTCTTGCTTGTTCTTCGGTTGCTTGCAGGAATTGAACCTCGTGTTCAGGTTGATCGTGCCCACGGCAAGATCAATAACCCGCTGGAGTTGGTTTAGCGATTGCTAAGGCGCATCGTCGTCGTACGGTGTAGTCGGATCGTCAAAGTCGACTCTAACAAATCGATCGTGTGTTTCTCATCGAAAGATCGGGACACCCCTAGTGCCATCACGGCGCCATCAAGTGGTATCAGAGCAAACCAGGTTGCTCGGTGAGAATTCTTTACCCTAGATTAGTAGATTGAAATCTTCCCTATAGTCCAGAGAAACGCCATCAGATTGGATCTCCCCATACCAAAACAATTTGAGCCTCGCATTTTCCTTTCCAAAGGCAATCGCGTTATTGAATTTTTGGTTGCATCGTCGTGTCGAGTTGCTGAATTCTAGTCTAGTTGGAGTCCAGTCAAGAAATTTTTGTCTCCCACGGTTTCGAAGTTGTGTTCGGTTTGAAGTTGTTTTCCGTTTCGGTCTCGAACTGCTGAAAAAGAAAAAGAAAAAAAGAAAAAGAAAAGGTGTTCGGACCGAAGTTTTCTTTTCATCCGACTGGTCGCCGCTTGACTGGTCGCCCACCTGGTCGTCCGACTGGTCACACGACTGGTCTTCCGCCTGCATAGCACTTGAAAGAAAAAGGAGTCGGATCGTTCCGCAAAAAAAAAAAAAAAAAAAAAAAAAAAAGAGTCCGGAACAGATCCAAAATTTTTATGTGCTAAACCTGTTTTCACAAGATTCCCGATCTTTTGAGATAGTTCCCTTCTTTCGCGAATTTTTTTTTTTTTTTAGCGCTGTTTTTTCATCTGTTTGTGGAGGCATCAGACTGCGCCAACCACGCTTTGAGTCACAAATCCTTGCTAGCCTCGAGTCAAGAATTAGTGACTAGACGTTGAACAATTCTTCAATTTTGCATTCACTGATTGGATTATTGCTAACCTTTTGCTACTAAATTAAGCCTGTCCAAGCTCCACTTTCTACCCGTACAGGCGTTCGATCCCTTGGCAATCGCTCTACACAAACTTCGGAGAACCTTTGACAACGCCAACGGCCGACAACGCCTGCTGCATTGTAAGAACTTGTAAGAACTTGGGTCATAGGCTTGAGCGCTTGAGAGAATTGCCACCACCTCCTTGTAGTTGATAGGAACATTATACTTGTTATATTGTTTTCTTTTCTTCTACTAACCATGTTAGGTGATGAGGATTCGATGCATCACTCTCCACGAGCAAAGGGAATTGTTGCTAGAATGTTGATGCAAGAAGACCGCCTTGATCTATCGAGATCGCCAGGAGTTGCTAACGCTAATCTTGCTACTATTTTGTCTAGACTTGATAAGCTTGCAGTTGCCGGAACTTCCAGTCCTCCACCTCATCTTCTAAGCAACAAAATGGCATACTACATGCTCGTGTACATGTTGATGATGATTCCCTAGATAAGGTTAAATTCGCCATTCCACCTTTTAATGGTCATTATGATCCCGATGCCTATATTAATTGGGAGATAGCAGAGACAAAGAATTTGGCAAGTATGATTTGTCTGAAAATGAAAAGATTAGGATTGCTGCTAGTGTGCTAAATGAATATGCATTAACATGGTGGAAACATATTTGTAGAAAAGAGAGAAAACCTGAAAATTGGAAGGCCATGAAAAGACTTATGAGAATTGATTATGTTCCTGAATATCATTCTGAATTTTTGTATACTAGACTCCAATGCTTGAAACAAGGAAATAAGTGCGTTAAGGAATACTATGAACGATTGCAAAATCATTTGTTGCGTTGTGGTTTAGATGAAGGTGAAGAAGCAACAGAGCTTAGGTTCATACGTGGACTTAATCAAGAAATTCAAGATGCTCTTATTGATGAAACATATAGTTCTCTTTCAGAATTGGTTGTATGTGCTTATAGAGTTGAAAATATGCTTGCTGAATCCTTGAAAGAATCATTAGCTTCATTTGAGGCGCCCATTGTTGCACCTTCTTTTGTAGCTAATATTTTGCAGAAAAGTAAGCACCATCGAGAGAATGATGTAGAAGAGCATATGGAGAAAGAAACGATCAAGTACTACCCCATGTATATGTGAAGAGATAATAGTTGAAGAAACACCTACAACAAATTGATGAGAACTTACAAGGTAATGTAATGTATGGACTTTACACATGGAGAAGATAATTTTGAAGAGCAAAACCTATCCACAAATCATGCTATCGTAGAGCAACTAATAGTGGAACCAATTGCTGATTTTGCTTTGTTACAAGATGATTTGCTTGCTATTTCTTGTGATAAAGAAGAGTTGTGTGATATTACTTCACTTATATCAATGACACAACTAGCAAATGGACATGTCACCTTTACACTAGAAACTTATGCTGAAAATAAACATGTCATTCACATCACAAGCGAAAATGATGAGTTGCAATTGATGTCTTCTTTATATATATTAGGCTACATTGAATTTGATGTTCCTTGTGATCTGAATTATTTAGAGGAGAGCCTTTTTGTACATTCTGATTTGTCATGGTTATCACGAAACATCTTTTATGTTATTGGCAAAAATAGTGAGAAAGGAGAGTATAAAGCACATCGAGTTTACATTTGTTCAGATTTTAAACCTCCGTTTGCAATACAACAATGTCATCAATTTAATAATTGCCATATCACTAATCATGTCAGACCAAGTACATTTGGTTCCATTCACAAGTCACATGATAGTTTTCAAGAAAGGGAGAATACGGTTGATAGAAATTCTCGATCCATTGATTTCATTGCAAATGTGCATATTGCTTTGTTTCCTGTCATTACTAACATTTCACAGGACAATATGATGGAGTCGAGGACGACTCCACTTCAAGAAAGGGAGGATGATGAGACCATGCTCATCATGGACAGAACTAACACTGCATACATATGGTCATCACTTTGGCGGGACCATTAAGTTGGCGACACTTCACAAGATCCTCTACTTCAGATACAACTACTACGATGGCTCCATCTGCATGGCTTTATCGACCCCGCCTTGGCCATCCTTCTACATCTTCGTCGGTTCAAGGACCATTGACTCAGCCGGAGCCCGTCAAATGAATTATCAGATCTAAAGACAAACTTGGGAGAAGATGATGAACTTGAGTCGAGGACGACTCAAATGCAAGAAGGGGAGGATGATGAGGACATCACTACCATGCATACGGCCATGCCTACAAATCCAATTGAAGACAACAATGTAATACAAGGGCCAATCACTCGAGATCGCGCGCGACAATTCAATTACCAGGTGAATGCATTCCTCGGGTTGCATACAAATAATTTAATGAATGGAATGCTATTTAATCCTCGTGATGATTTTATTGTCCTTAGGAACCATGGAGAAGGACTCCCAAACGTCAAGCATGAAGCCAATTCTTCCGGTGCACAAGTTCAACTCGGATTCGGCCTCCGGGACAGCACCAACTTCAAACGACCATAACTTTTGATCCACAAGGGTGTTTGAGGTCTATGAGTACTGGTTGGAAAGGTTTCGACGTCCTCTTTCCAACGGATCTGGCCCCATCTCCAAATTCCTAACGAGTCAACGGGAATCTGCAAAACAATTGGCGTCACTTTTCCAAATCGAGAAGACGTGGGCTTTGGGCCTTGTAATAGAGTTGTAGTTGGTATCCTTCTGCTTTGGACGTGTTTCCCACGCCCCTACCTCTTATAAATAGCCAGACATCGGCTCCTTAGGGTTTTGGGTTTTATTTGATTAGTTTAGCCAAGTGCAAACTTGATCCTGCGAGTTGTCTTTGGGACAGCCACCTTGTCAAGATCGTCAATAAGACTCCACTTTGTTTCGCTTCAGCTTTATCCGCAATTTCAGATTGCTTATCCTATTGTTCTTGCTTGTTCTTCGGTTGCTTGCAGGAATTGAACCTCGTGTTCCAGGTTGATCGTGCCCACGGCAAGATCAATAACTACCGGAGTTGGTTTAGCGATTGCTAAGGCGCATCGTCGTCGTACGGTGTAGTCGGATCGTCAAAGTCGACTCTAACAAATCGATCGTGTGTTTCTCATCGAAAGATCGGGACACCCCTAGTGCCATCACGGCGCCATCAAAAGCCCTTGTGGATCAAAAGTTATGGTCGTTTTAATTTGGTGCTGTCCCGGAGGCCGAATCCGAGTTGAATTGTTTTGCAGATTCCGGTTGACTCGTAAGGAATTTGGAGGTGGGGCCGGATCCGTTGGAAAGAGGACGTCGAAACCTTTCAAACCAGTACTCATAGACCTCAAACACCCTTGTGAATCAAAAGTTATGGTCGTTTGAAGTTGGTGCTGTCCCAGAGGCCGAATCCGAGTTGAACTTGTGCACCGGAAGAATTGGCTTCATGCTTGACGTTTGGGAGTCCTTCTCCTTGGTTCCTAAGGACAATAAAATCATCACAAGGATTAAATAGCATTCCATTCATTAAATTATTTGTATGCAACCCGAGGAACGCATTCACCTGGTAATTGAATTGACGTGCGCGAGCTCCAGTAATTGGCCCTTGTATTACATTGTTGGCTTCAATTGGGTTTGTAGGCATGGCCGTATGCATGGTAGTGATGTCCTCATCATCCTCCCCTTCTTGCATTTGAGTCGCCCTCGACTCAAGTTCATCATCTTCTCCCAAGTTTGTCTTTAGATCTGATAATTCATTTGACGGGCTCGAGCTCGAGTCAATGGTCTTTGAACCGACGAAGATGTAGAAGGATGGCCAAGGTGGGGGTCGATAAAGCCATGCAGATGGAGCCATCGTAGTAGTTGTATACGAAGTAGAGGATGCTGTGAAGTGTCGCCAAGTTAATGGTCCTGGCCAAGGTGGGGGTCGATGAAACCATGCAGTTGATATATCTGTAGCAATACTTGGTGATGACCATATGTATGCAGTGTTAGTTCTGTCCATGATGAGCATGGTCTCATCATCCTCCCTTTCTTGAAGTGGAGTCGTCCTCGACTCCATCATATTGTCCTGTGAAATGTTAGTAATGACAGGAAACAAAGCAATATGCACATTTGCAATGAAATCAATGGATCGAGAATTTCTATCAACCGTATCCTCCCTTTCTTGAAAACTATCATGTGACTTGTGAATGGAACCAAATGTACTTGGTCTGACATGATTAGTGATATGGCAATTATTAAATTGATGACATTGTTGCATTGCAAACGGAGGTTTAAAATCTGAACAAATGTAAACTCGATGTGCTTTATACTCTCCTTTCTCACTATTTTTGCCAATAACATAAAAGATATTTCGCAATAACCATGACAAATCAGAATGTACAAAAAGGCTCTCCTCTAAATAATTCAGATCACAAGGAACATCAAATTCAATGTAGCCTAATGTATATAAAGAAGACATCAATTGCAACTCATCATTTTCGCTTGTGATGTGAATGACATGTTTATTTTCAGCATAAGTTTCTAGTGTGTTAACAAAGGTGACATGTCCATTTGCTAGTTGTGTCATTGATATAAGTGAAGTATTATCACACAACTCATCTTTATCACAAGAAATAGCAAGCAAATCATCTTGTAACAAAGCAAAATCAGCAATTGGTTCCACTATTAGTTGCTCTACGATAGCATGATTTGTGGATAGGTTTTGCTCTTCAAAATTATCTTTTCCATGTGTAAAGTCCATACCTGTTACATTACCTTGTAAGTTCTCATCAGCTGTTGTAGGTGTTTCTTCAACTATTATCTCTTCACATATACATGGGGTAGTACTGATCGTTTCTTTCTCCATATGCTCTTCTACATCATTCTCTCGATGGTGCTCACTTTTCTGCAAAATATTAGCTACAAAAGAAGGTGCAACAATGGGCGCCTCAAATGAAGCTAATGATTCTTTCAAGGATTCAGCAAGCATATTTTCAACTCTATAAGCACATACAACCAATTCTGAAAGAGAACTATATGTTTCATCAATAAGAGCATCTTGAATTTCTTGATTAAGTCCACGTATGAACCTAAGCTCTGTTGCTTCTTCACCTTCATCTAAACCACAACGCAACAAATGATTTTGCAATCGTTCATAGTATTCCTTAACGCACTTATTTCCTTGTTTCAAGCATTGGAGTCTAGTATATAAAAATTCAGTATGATATTCAGGAACATAATCAATTCTCATAAGTCTTTTCATGGCCTTCCAATTTTTAGGTTTTCTCTCTTTTCTACAAATATGTTTCCACCATGTTAATGCATATTCATTTAGCACACTAGCAGCAATCCTAATCTTTTCATTTTCAGACAAATCATACTTGCCAAATTCTTTGTCTACTTCTATCTCCCAATTAATATAGGCATCAGGATCATAATGACCATTAAAAGGTGGAATGGCGAATTTAACCTTATCTAGGGAATCATCATCAACATGTACCTGAGCATGTAGTATGCCATTTTTGTTGCTTAGAAGATGAGGTAGAGGATTGGAAGTTCCGGGGGCAGTACTGAAAGGCCCAACGATGTCGCCTAGAGGGGGGGTGAATAGGCGGAATAAAATTTACGCAGCGGAATAAAAACACCCGAGCAGGTCAACCCGGACTGTCCGGTATTTGGTCCGGATACTCCGGCTTGTCCGGAGTCTCCGGTATTGGGACCGGACTCTCCGGGTTAGCTGGCTCGGGAGCGCAACAAAAACTACTCTAGCAAGCACAATAAATTACTAGAAAAGGAAGGCAAGAACAACCTAGACAATTGCTTAGAAAGGATTTGAATTTAAAGCTAAGCAAAGAGCTAGATCTAACTTAACAAATTCAAATCCAAGGAGCAAGACTAGGAAGTAAAAGAGAGAGAGAGAGACGCGATTTTTCACCGAAGTTCGGATTCTTGAAGGGAATCCTACGTCTCCGTTGAGGTGGCTCGGTCACACTTGAGCCGGGGTCTCTTTCAACCCGCTTTCCTCCCGGTGTTGCACAAATGCACTCGCCGGCTTCACTTCTTGTCCCTTTCCTTTCGGAGGCGAGACTCGCCTTCACAAACGACCGGGGCTCACCACACAAGTTGGTAGCTCCCGGTGACTCCTAGCCGTCTAGGAGACCTTCAACCTCCAAGAGTAAAAGTACCACGAAGAATCGCTTGGAGGATGAACTAGTGCTCAACAACTAGAAATAAATGCACCTAGCACTTTGCTTCTTCCTCTCCTCACCAAAAGAATCAACAACCAAATTAATTGGTGGGAGGAAGTGAGGGCTCTATTGAATGCTTAGAGATGGTTAGGAATGGCTTGAATGCTGCTATGAATGAGCTCAATAGAGATCCTTGCCGTTGGAGTGGAGTGGAGGCTTTAAATACCCTTTTTGAAAACTAGCCGTTACTCCTGTTTTTTGAACAGGCCGGAGTGTCCGGACAAATAACCCGGAGACTCCGGGTTATCCGGAGACTCCGGACCAAATGTCCGGATACTCCGGACCAGCTGGAACTGAGGCAACCGAGAGGTCCAACCCGGAGACTCCGGACCAAATGTCCGGATACTCCGGATTGAATCCGGAGACTCCGGGCTGGAAACCGGAGACTCCGGGTTACCCAGTTCGGTTTTAATTTGAAACTTTTCAAAACCAAATGTAGGAGTGCTAATTAGAGATGCAGTAAATGATGTTGAGCACATGCACATCCTAAAGTCGATTTCTCGTCATACCCTCTTAATAGTACGGCTATCCTTAAGACACAAATAAATAAAATTATTACAACTTTGGTCTTGATGCCGTCCTTTTGATTTTAAGTAGTTGTAGGGGCGTCCAATGTCGTTCCAAGCTCGATAAGATCTCGATCTCTGCAGTATTCTTGGATAAAACATTAGATCTCTTTAATTGTGTCATCATTAATCACCAAAACAAATTGAGGGGCCTAGATGCACTTTCAATCTCCCCCTTTTTGGTGTATTGATGACAACACAATTAACAGCAAAAATAAAAAGGATATGAAATAGACTTTAGCAAATCAGATAAAATCGAGCTCCCCTAAATGTGTGCATTAGAAGAATTGAGTGGAATCGAATGCACATATTTAACGAGAAATAAACCGAGAGCTCCCCCTCAAACACAGCAGGAGAGAATACAACACAAGTATCTGAAGACAAATCATGCATAATAAGCAATAATGACATTACAGGGAATAACAGAGTTCTCGAAACACAAAACAAGTCCACTAGCGACAGCAAACAAGAAAAAAAGGACGACTAAGGAAAACAAGAAAAAAAGGACGACTAAGGAAAACGACTCTAAAGAATCACTCCCCCTTTGGCATCAAGACACCAAAAGGAGGGGAGGACACGGGAGATCACTCGTCGTCGCCTTCGTCGCCAGACGCTGAATACTCGCTGCCGGAGTCAACTGCAGGAGGAGGAGAAGCAGCCGAAGAAGTGATGCCAAACAGCTGATCTGCGGAAGTGGCATCGCTACTCTCCTCGGAAGACCCGGAAGAGTCGCTAGGAGAAACTGCCTCGCCATTGTGGCGGCGGATGCTGCGGATGTCCTGACCATTCTTCTTGATCTGCCTGCTCATCACCTTCTGCCTGGCGGAGATGTCACGGCAGAGGAGGAAGACATGCTTGAGCATCCTCTGAAGAGTGCCGCTCGGGACCTCGGTCTGCTCAGAGGGAACGGGAGGAGGCACAGCAGGAGCAGACGCGGAGGTGGAGGCTGAAGCGCGACCACGACGAGTCCTCTGAGGAACTGGACCAGGGGCAGCTGAAGCAGAAGGAGCAGAAGGAGGTCGAACCTTGTAAGCAAGATGCTCCTCATCTCTGACAAACTTGAGACCGCTCACTGAAGAGATCAAGGTCATCACAAAGGGTGCATAGCTGCAGCTGGCCATGTTGCTCTGCGCATTCTGCCTCATCGTCTCCCACATGAAATCGACAATGTCAAACGAGTGGGTGCGCTCGACGAGATGAAACAGCAAGTTCCTTCCATAGGAACTGATGGCAGAAGCATCTCCCTCCTTGGGCCAAAGAGTGACCCTCAACAGCCTGTTGAGCACAGCTGGAACATCCTTCAGACCCTTGATGGTCCCAACTGTGAAGCTCCTCGAGGTGTCATAAAGTGACTCAATCTCCTCGGCAGTCATCACCTTCTTGAAGTGAAGCTTTGGGCTGTCGTTGTATCTGAGATTGAGGACTCTGGCAAACCTCTTCTTGCTAGCCACATACCAAATCTTGTCTGTCATCCACCAAATGGCCTCATCATTCTTGTCAAAGTACAAAGTGGCATAGAATTGCATGATAACCTCATTGTTCCAGTCATACTTGAATGCCATGAGATTCTTATCTGATGCAGCTCACAAATCTCAATGATCTGAGTGAAAACTGGATTGTCAGCTGCTGCCATATACTCCCAATCAATGGTCTTCATCCTGACCACTGGGTGCTCAAGTGGGTATAGGACCGTCTCGTAGAAGTCTGACTGAAACCGGTTCCAAAACCGGCGGTCCACATACTCATCCTGGTGAAGCTCGAGAGGATCCTTCTTTCTGTGCTCGACAATAGCTTTTCCTTTTCCAGATCCTGTCCGATAATCGATGATCCTCATTGGATTCACAGACATTGGGTAGTTCCACACGAGCTTGGCCTTGGCTAGAGGACCAATGAAACGCCTGTATAGCACGAAACTCGCTCCTTTTCTGATCACGAAGCCTGGCATGAGTATCTGCTGGATGCTCATCTGGATCAGGAGCTGACTGAGGAGGAGGAGACAGGACAGGTGCTGACCCTGACGCTGATGCTAGCTGGCCTCGAGGTCTGGAAGTGGGTCTTTTGGCCACTCCAATCCTTTGCTTTTTCTGCGGAGGCCGCGGAGGAGACGAGCCCTGAGCGGGATCACCGCCACCAGACGGCGGCTGAGGAGGATCGCTGCTACCAGAAGGCTGCGGAGGAGGATCCATCTGACCAGATAGAGCGAAAGAATAGAATTAGCCGAGAGGCGACAAGAAAAACAGCGAAGAATGGAACCTGGCCGAACCACCCAACCCGGAGAGTCCGGACAAAATGTCCGGATACTCCGGATTGCATCCGGAGACTCCGGACAAAAAGGTCCGGACACTCCGGATTGGCCAGAGCATACGCACGGGCGCATGAGATTTGGGGAAAACAACCCCCAAAATGGCATGAAACGAATCTAGAGTGCCTTAAGGAAGAACAACAAATGACTAGGGCACTATCTAGAAAGGGAATTTCGCGGAGTTAGGGCACAAAACGGAACTCACCTCAAGATGAATTGAGAAATCAAGAATGCGGGTGAGTTAGGATTGAACGAAACTCCGATCTTGAGGGCAACGACGAGACAATCGGCGCCCTACGAGAGATGAAACACACGGAGAAGCCCTAAGAACCGAGAAATTGAACCAAACCCGAAAGAAAAAGGTTAGGGCAAAAGGGATCCTTACCACAATCTCCAATCCAAGAAGGAGAAGGAGTCCAAGATCCCAAGAAGATGGAGGAATCCACGCCCTAGCCTTGAGAGACACACGGGAGAGGGAGAGGCGCACGAAGGAAATAAGAAAAAGAGAAAACCGCGCGGGATAAGGGGGTTTAACCGAACGCCCCAACCCGGAGACTCCGGATTTTCAGTCCGAGACTCCGGCCCAACCCGGAGAGTCCGGACAATTAGTCCGGAGACTCCGGACAGTCCGGAGATTCCGGATTGAATACCGGACAGTCCGGGTTGCTCAGCTCGGTTAGGAAAGGAATTTTTCAAGGGAAGCTTCGGAGACCCGCGGAGAGAGATAGAGAGGAGTCCTAGGGCATCCATCTACCATGTGACTAGCTAACAATCAAGCAAACAGGCTATAGTCACATGGCAATGATGCGATCCGAGGATTAAGAACCAACAACACAAGATAATTTCAAAGAAAAAGATGAATAAGTTTTGAAATTCATTTTTCATTCACCAACCAATATGAGCACATGTCAAGCCACGTTACGAGAATCTAAGATATTTAGTCCACTTCTCAATTCACAGAACCTTTTCTCGTCAAGGGGCTTGGTAAAAATATCGGCTAATTGATCATTTGAGCTCACATGTTGGATATCGATTTCGCCTTTTGTTGCGTGGTCTCTTAGGAAATGATGGCGAATATCAATGTGTTTTGTTCGGGAGTGTTGTACAGGATTGTTGGCAATTTTTATGGCACTCTCATTGTCACACAAAAGTGGAACGCTTTTGTAGGAAAGGCCATAATCACTCAAGGTTTGTCTCATCCAAAGTAGTTGGGCACAACAACTCCCTGGCAGCTATGTATTCGGCCGAGTGGATAAGGCTACGGAATTTTGTTTCTTGGAAGACCACGAGACTAGGGACCTACCCAAGAATTGGCAGGTTCCAGAGGTACTCTTCCTATCCACTTTACAACCAAAGCATAATCCGCATCGGAATAGCCAATAAGTTCAAAGGAGGATCCTTTCGGATACCAAAGTCCGAAATGAGGAGTGTGCACTAAGTATCTCAAGATTCTCTTAACGGCCACCAAGTGGCACTCTTTGGAAGCGGCTTGAAACCGTGCACACATACAAACGCTAAGCATAATATCGGGCCTAGATGCACAAAGATAAAGGAGAGAGCCGATCATCGAAGCGATATACCTTTTGGATGACCTGGTTTACCTTCCTTGTCGAGGTCTAGATGCCCATTGGCTTGCATAGGTGTCTTAATTGGTTTTGCATCTTCCATTCGAACTTCTTGAGCATGTCCTTGATGTACTTGGTTTGACTGATGAAAGTTCCTTCCTTGAGTTGTTTGACTTGAAATCCGAGGAAGAACTTCAACTCACCCATCATGGACATCTCAAACCTTTTGGTCATGATCTTGCTAAACTCTTTACACAAATGTTCATTAGTAGATCCAAATATAATGTCATCGACATATATTTGGCATACAAATAGATCATTATCAATATGCTTAGTAAAGAGGGTAGGGTCGGCTTTTCCGACTACAAAACCTTGTTCCGAGAAGAAAGTCTCAGAGACACTCGAACCATGCCCTTGGAGCTTGCTTAAGTCCATAAAGTGCCTTGTGAAGGTAGTAAACGTGGTTCGGATGTCTTGGATCTTCAAATCCAGGTGGTTGCTCGGCGTAGACCATCTCGAGAGTGGTCCATTTAAGAAAGGCGCTTTTCACGTCCATTTGATACAGCTTGAAATCATGGTGAGTAGCAAAGGCAAGTAATATTCTAATAGATTCAAGCCTAGCTACTTTGGAGCATATGTTTCATCGAAATCCAAACCTTCGATTTGAGTGTACCCTTGAGCAAACTGCAGGCGAGCTTTGTTCCTTGTCACGATTCCGCTTTCATCTTGCTTGTTTCGAAGACCCACTTAGTGCCGATGACGTTTTGCTTGGGTCTTTTGACAAGCTCCCGGACTTGATTGCGCTTGAAGTTGTTCGGGCCTCTTGCATAGCCATCACCCAATCCGGTCTTCAAGTGCTTCATCTACTTTAAGAGGTTCAAGAGAGGAAACAAACGAGTAAAATTCACAAAAATTTGCAACTCGAGATCGAGTGGATACTCCCTTGTTAATGTCTCCAAGTATGTTGTCGACCGGATGATCCCTTTGAATGCTTTGATGAACTCTCGGATGCGGTACAGTTGAATCCAAAGCTTGAATAGGGCCTTCATCATCTTGGGTGGCATTAGAACCATCTTGAGCTTGAATGGACGAGGAGGGAATATCGCCCGAGCCAGACCCATCCGGAGACTCCGGTATATGACCCGGAGACTCCGGACCAATCCGGACACTCCGGGTTTCAGGCCGGAGACTCCGGGTTGGGGTGCTCGGGTGAGATTCCAAACTATGAGGTCTCACCTCCCGATTGCCATTTTCTTGATAGCTTCACAAGGAGGTTCTTCCCTGTCAATCACAACATGATCCACTTGTTCTACTTGAGAACCGTTAGTCTCATCAAAAGTTACGTCACGCGAGATTTCAACGACACCGGTGGTATTGTTGAAAACTCGGTCTGCTTATAAGCATTTGTTCCATAACCAAGTAAGAAACCTTCATCTACTTTAGGAGCAAATTTAGATGACTTAGCCTTTTTGTTAAGGATATATCATTTACTCCCAAAGACTCGAAAGTAGGAGACTTTTGGTTTCTTCCTGAGCAACTCATACGCCGTCTTCTTCAAGATCTTGTGAAGGTAGAGGCGGTTGAGCTGTGGCTTGCGGTATTGATGGCTTCCGCCAAAAGTCAGCCGAAACCTTGTACTCGTCAAGCATCGTCCGCGCCATCTCGATGAGGGTTCGATTCTTCCTCTCGGCTACCCCATTTTGTTGTGGAGAATAGGAGCCGAGAATTCATGCTTGATTCCTTCCTCATCAAGAAACTCCTCCACGCCAATGTTCTTGAACTCGGTGCCGTTGTCGCCTCCGGATTCTCTTGATCTTGACTTCAAACTCGTTTTGAGCTCTCCTCATGAATTTTCAAAGTCACTTGGACTTCTCCTTTGTCATGCAAAAGAACACCCAAGTGAACCGAGAAAAATCATCAACAATAACTAAACCATACTTACTTCCCCCAATGCTTATGTAGGCGTCCAGGACCAAAAGATCCATATGTAGCATTTCCAACGGTCTTGTGGTCGTCATTACATTCTTGGCGGGATGGGAGGCACCAACTTGCTTGCCGGCTTGACAAGCACTACAAATCCTGTCTTTCTCAAAGACAACATTGGTTAGTCCGAGAATGTGGTTGCCTTTAACGAGTTTGTGAAGATTCCTCATACCAACATGGGCTAGTCGGCGATGCCATAGCCAACCCATGCTAGATTTAGCCATTAAGCACGCTTTCAAGATTAAGCCTATCCGTATTGAAGTCTACGAGATAGAGCTTGCCCTTTAAACGCCCTTTAAAGGCTATTGAACCATCAAGCCTCTTAACGACATCCACACCCTTTTCATTAAACAAACAATTATAGCCCGCTTCACATAATTGTGCAACGGACAATAAATTGTAGCTTAATGAGTCAACAAGCAACACATTATTTAATTGAAAATTGCTTGAGATAGAAATTTTACCCAAACCAATCACTTCTCCCTTTCCATTGTCTCCAAAGACAATGCTTTCACTATTTGATCCATTTGCATCCAAGTGAGCGAACATTGCCTTTTCTCCTGGTCATGTGGTGCGTGCAACCGCTTATCCAAAATCCAACTTGTTCCACCGAGATATAGGCCTACAAAAACATATTTAGTTTTTGCTCTTTGGTACCCAAACTTGGTTAGGTCCACGCACATTAGCAACTAGAGATTTTGGGACCCAAATGGAGCGAATAATAGAGCATTCTTTGGCTTGCGCCAATATGACATGCAACTACACGACCAATGTTAGTTTTCTTAAGAACATATGAAGCAAAGAACTCGGAGTGAGCCTTGTGCTTGGATGTTCCTTCGCCTTTCACAAAATGAATCGGCTTGCTTAAAGGAGCAACCACGATGTTGCTCTTTTGCCCTTAGGCGGAACATATCCAAGCCCATGCTTCTTGGGATTACCTTGGCGCTTACCGAGATACTCCTCTAAACCTTTGCTAGCCTTGTAGGACTTTTGAAGTCCATCTTCAAGCATCCCCTTAAGCTTCTCATTCTCATGAGCCAAGACTTTCAAAGTCTCACGGTTAGTAGCACAAGTAGCAACATCAATATTATAACATCTAGCGCATCCATTGCTACTTGAAGGCATTGAACTATTGGATTTGTTAATTGAGGAAGAGGCATTATTCGAGAGATCAACAAGCTTCACTTCAAGAGACTTGCAAGCATCCATTGCTTGAGCAAGTTGCTCTACGAGTGAAGCATTGGTGATCTCAAGACTAACTATTTCATTCTTAGTCAAATTTGAGTTTTTGACTAAGTCCTCATTTTTCTTTCTCTCAAAAGCTAGGCTTTTCTCTAGCTCAAGATTCTTTTCCTTTTCAAATATAAGGAGATCCTCTTGAGCTTCAAGAGTAGCCTCCTTTTGTTCTACAACTTCCTCCAACTTTTCAATGTCTTTGAGTAGCAAGTCTAGTTTTTCAATGTCAAAGTCATTCATAGACTTAAAAGCTACTTCATCATTATCGCTATCGCAATCATCTAAGCCATAATCAACAATAGAGGGAATTTGGCTCTTAGATGATACCTTGTGCCCCTTTGCCATGAGGCAAATTGGAGCATCTTCGTCTCCGTCGCTCAAGTTGTCGAAGAGGCTCTTCGACTTTGTCGGTGGAGTAGCGATGGCGACGGTGGCGAGTCCTCCTTCATTGTCGGAGTTGGACTCGGACTCGGACTCGGAGTCGGAGTTCCACTCCTTGCCGATGTAAGCATGACCCTTGCCCTTGTACCTCTTGCTCTTGTCCTTGTCTTTCTTCTTGAACTTGTCCTTCTTGAAGGGCTTGTCTTCCTTCTTTTTTGTGAGGACACTAGGCAATAAAATGACCGGGTTCCCCACACTCATAGCACTTTCTTGAAGAGTGCCGCCCTCTTGATTTGTTGCCGAAGCCCTTGGAGTGGCTACCCGGCTTGTAGCCCTTCTTCTTCAAGAACTTGTTAAATCTTCTGACGAGCAAAGCCATATCTTCATTTGTCAAGGGGCCGCTCGACTCTTCTTCATCGCTTGAGCTCTCTTCGACTTCTTGCACCACCTTGACGGCCTTCAAGGCGATGCCCTTCTTCTTGCCGGACTTGAGCTCCTCCACCACTTCCGCTTCCTTGACCATCATCTCATCCGTCATCAACCGGCCAATCACATCATGAGGAGTGAGAGTGTCGAAGTTTGGCCGGTCGCGGATGAGTTGCACAAGATTGCGGTTGGTGGGGGTGATCACTCGAAGAATGATCTTGACAATTGCTTTGTCGGTGAGCTCGGTGCTTCCAAGTCCCTTTGCTTGATTCACTAGCACCATTAAGCGATCAAACATCTTGGTGTAGCACTCTCCTTCTTCCAAAGTGAATCGGCTTAGTTCTCCAATGATAAGCTCGATCTTCGATTCACGAACACTTGATACACCTTCATGGGACACCATCAATCTTTCCCATATATCCTTAGCATTGTCAAGGCCATCGACTCGGTTGAATTCGGAGTCGCTCAAAGCATTAAACAAGGCATTGACGGCCAAGTCGTTGAAGTGTTGAGCTTTGTCTTCCTCGGAGGTGAGATTGTTGGGGTTTGCGGGCTTGAAACCTGTTTCAACAATCTTCCAAATGCAAGGGTGAAGTGATCTCAAATGCATCTTCATCTTGTGTTTCCATGCCGCATAGCGAGTGCCATCGAAATGAGGCGCCGCTGCACGAGACGGAAACATAAGATGAGGAGTTTGAGACTCCAAAAGAGGAATAATCTAATGGAATTGCAACCCCTATACCGGAACCGGAGGCTTTCTCATGGCCATGGGTTTCTGGTAACCTTCTTCTATTTCTCGACATCTTTGGTTCTCTGCGGTTAAGCCAAAATAAAGGAGATTTGGCTCGATACCAATTGAAAGGCCCAACGATGTCGCCTAGAGGGGGTGAATAGGCGGAATAAAATTTACGCAGCGGAATAAAAACACCCGAAAGGTCAACCCGATCTGTCAGGTATTTGGTCCGATATTCCGGCTTGTCCGAGTCTCCGTATTGGGACGGACTCTCGGGTTAGCTGGCCTCGAGGCGCAACAAAACTACTCTAGCAAGCACAATAAATTACTAGAAAAGGAAGGCAAGAACAACCTAGACAATTTGCTTAGAAAGGATTTGAATTTAAAGCTAAGCAAAGAGCTAGATCTAACTTAACAAATTCAAATCCAAGGAGCAAGACTAGGAAGTAAAGAGAGAGAGAGACGCGATTTTTCACCGGTTCGGATTCTTGAAGGGAATCCTCGCCTCCGTTGAGGTGGCTCGGTCACACTTGAGCCGGGTCTCTTTCAACCCGCTTCCTCCCGGTGTTGCACAAATGCACTCGCCGGCTTCACTTCTTGTCCCTTTCCTTTCGGAGGCGAGACTCGCCTTCACAAACGACCGGGGCTCACCACACAAGTTGGTAGCTCCCGGTGACTCCTAGCCGTCTAGGAGACCTTCAACCTCCAAGAGTAAAAGTACCACGAAGAATCGCTTGGAGGATGAACTAGTGCTCAACAACTAGAAATAAATGCACCTAGCACTTTGCTTCTTCCTCTCCTCACCAAAAGAATCAACAACCAAATTAATTGGTGGGAGGAAGTGAGGGCTCTATTGAATGCTTAGAGATGGTTAGGAATGGCTTGAATGCTGCTATGAATGAGCTCAATAGAGATCCTTGCCGTTGGAGTGGAGTGGAGGCTTTAAATACCCTTTTGAAAACTAGCCGTTACTCCTGTTTTGAACAGCCGAGTGTCCGGACAAATAACCCGAGACTCCGGTTATCCAGAGACTCGGACCAAATGTCCGGATACTCCTGACCAGCCGAACTGAGGCAACCGAGAGGTCCAACCCGAGACTCGGACCAAATGTCCGGATACTCGGATTGAATCCGAGACTCGGGCTGGAAACCGAGACTCAGTTACCCAGTTCGGTTTTAATTTGAAACTTTTCAAAACCAAATGTAGGAGTGCTAATTAGAGATGCAGTAAATGATGTTGAGCACATGCACATCCTAAAGTCGATTTCTCGTCATACCCTCTTAATAGTACGGCTATCCTTAAGACACAAATAAATAAAATTATTACAACTTTGGTCTTGATGCCGTCCTTTTGATTTTAAGTAGTTGTAGGGGCGTCCAATGTCGTTCCAAGCTCGATAAGATCTCGATCTCTGCAGTATTCTTGGATAAAACATTAGATCTCTTTAATTGTGTCATCATTAATCACCAAAACAAATTGAGGGGCCTAGATGCACTTTCAAGTACCTGCAAGCGTATCAAGTCTAGACAAAATAGTAGCAAGATTAGTGTTAGCAACTCTCTGAGCGGTCTCGATAGACCGGAGGCGGTCTTCTTGCAGGGACATTCTAGCAACAATTCCCTTTGCGCGTGGAGAGTGATGCATCGAATTCTCATCACCTAACATGGTTAGTAGAAGACAAGAAAACAATATAACAAGTATAATGTTCCTATCAACTACAAGGAGGTGTTGGCAATTCTCTCAACATTCAAGCCTATAACCAAAGCTCTTCTTACAAGTTCTTACATGCAGCAGGTGTTGACGGCCGTTGGCGTGGTCAAAAGTTCTCCGAAGCTTGGATAAAGCGATTACCAAGGGACCGAACAGAAGTACGAGGTTGGATGTGGAGCTTGGATAGGCAATATTTATTTCCTATGCAATCTGATAATTCTAGTTATTGTAATGATAAGTAATGATCCAAACTAGAAATCACAAGCCCTAGTTGCCGATCTCAAAGATATAAGTGAATTTGAAGGCAACACACACGCAAAGATAATGGCACTTGTGCAATCAAGGAATGAGCTATAAAATATAAGTGATGCACCAAAAGCTCTATTGCACAAGTCGTAGAGAGACGCTAACTTATTGCTTTGAGAAAGTAAAAAGGGCACAAGATTGCTCACTAATTAATAAATTGCACAACCTAAAAGTAACGAACACAAATTAGGGTTTTGCTCAATGTAGTGCGACCGGCCACAATTTTCTTTTTCTTTTCCTTTTTTTTTGGCCTTTTGGCTCTTTCTCTTTTCTTTCTTTTAGTGACTTTCGGCCAACACTAGTATGAACAAAGTTTTTGAATCCCTAACTCGGTGTCACAAGATAATATGATATGATAACTGAAGATTGTGCAATGTATCAAGTAGAGCAGCCCTAAGCAATATCAACAAGCTAGTCTCAAATAGGATCAAAGTGTTCACAAAGGATGAATTGGTTCCCAAAGGTAGGTGTACTGATGTTTTTCTAGGGCAGCAAACTTGTCGCCTAGATTAATGTTTGAAGATCACCAAATTTGATTGGTTGACTATGGAAGGAATTGAAGCTTATATCCTCAGCTTTCAATAGAGTGCAAGAGCACAAAAATCTGAGTTCGTATGTGAAAGTTATGCTTGAAATACCAAACTGGACAGAATTGAAAGATTGAAGCGACGCGAAGAAAGAGGAAGATCAGCAACTCAAACATGGACTCTAATGGATCAAAACCTAACAAAACTCACTAAAATAACAGATTGAAACTAAAGGTTGAATTTTTGTGGAGTAGTTTTCAATTTAGGACAGAAATAAAAAACTAACCTAAGGCACTGATATTCTCACCGATCAACTGAAGCTCTGATACCACTTGATGTAACACTGGGTGTCCCGATCTTTCGATGAGAATGATAACTTTCGATTTGGGTGGGATTGACTTTGACGATCCGACTACAACGTACAACGACGATGCGCCTTAGCAATCGCTAAACCAACTCCAGATGGTTATTGACCTTGCCGTGGGCACGATCAACCTGATCACGAAGATCAATTCCTGCAAGCAATCGAAGAACAAGCAAGAACAAGGCAAAAGCAATCTAAAATTGCAAATATAGATGAAGTATTGAAAAGTTGGGGTTCCGATACAAGGAGCTTGTTAGGCGGCTGTTGAGCACGTCTAAAAGACTCAAAATAGTAGCAAAAGGCTAAACTATCAAATAACCAAAACCCAAGTTATTTTGGGGGGACTCCCTAACTATTTATAGGAGAAATAGGAGGCCAAAACCAGGCTTGGGGCGTCCAAAACACTTCCATGGCCGAATAGGACTCCTATTCCTAGTTTGACTCGGATTTGGAAAGATGACCGAACTTGTTTTGCAGATTCCCGTTGAGTCGTAAGGAATTTGGAGATGGGGCCGGATCCGTTGGAAAGAGGACGTCGAAACCTTTCAAACCAGTACTCATAGACCTCAAAAGCCCTTGTGGATCAAAAGTTATGGTCGTTTTAATTTGGTGCTGTCCCGGAGGCCGAATCCGAGTTGAATTGTTTTGCAGATTCCGGTTGACTCGTAAGGAATTTGGAGGTGGGGCCAGATCCGTTGGAAAGATGACGTCGAAACCTTTCAAACCAGTACTCATAGACCTCAAACACCCTTGTGAATCAAAAGTTATGGTCGTTTGAAGTTGGTGCTGTCCCAGAGACCGAATCCGAGTTGAACTTGTGCACCGGAAGAATTGGCTTCATGCTTGACGTTTGGGAGTCCTTCTCCTTGGTTCCTAAGGACAATAAAATCATCACAAGGATTAAATAGCATTCCATTCATTAAATTATTTGTATGCAACCCGAGGAACGCATTCACCTGGTAATTGAATTGACGTGCGCGAGCTCCAGTAATTGGCCCTTGTATTACATTGTTGGCTTCAATTGGGTTTGTAGGCATGGCCGTATGCATGGTAGTGATGTCCTCATCATCATCGCGCAGAAATGTTTCACAACAACTCGGGCGGACTCGAAATGCATGCCGGAATGTGCTTGGGCAAATATGAAGTTCATTCGGCATGATTGGAACGAAATTTCGTTTCGTGCACCGTTTTGGTACGCGTGTAGTTTACAATACCATTAGGGACCCATCGTGCATGAATATTTCGCATCGACTCGGACGTACTCGAAATGCTTGTCGAAATGGGATAGGGCATATATGAAGTCCATTCGGGGAGTTTGACACCAATTTTCCTTTCGTGCATCGTTTCCGTCCGGACGCAGCTTGCAGAACACCTTGCGACCCGTGGCGGAGGGATGTTTCCACACTCACTCGGACGTATTCGAAATGAATGCAGAACTGTAGCAGCAATGCATGGAAAGTCCACTCATGCAGTTTTGCCTACATTTTCATTTCGTGCTTCGTTTTGATACGCACGCAGCTTGCAGTGCCCGTTGGCTCCTATCGCGGGGAAATGTTTTGCACCGACCCGGATGCAACAGAAATGCATGCCGAAATGAGCTTGGGCACACATGAACTCTATTCAGGGTGTCTGCCGCAGCTTTCTTTTCGCACTGCTCGTACGAACGTGACATGTAGTACCATTTGTCGTGTAGGTTTCGCACCGACACGGATGAGCCCAAATTGCCTGCTAAAATGAGCTACGGCAGACATGAAGTCCATTCTTGATGGATGTGTGATGGCACTATGGGTGTCCCGATCTTTCGATGAGAAACACACGATCGATTTGTTGGAGTCGACTTTGACGATCCGACTACACCGTACGACGACGATACGCCTTAGCAATCGCTAAACCAACTCCAGCGGGTTATTGATCTTACCGTAGGCACGATCAACCTGAACACGAGGTTCAATTCCTGCAAGCAACCGAAGAACAAGCAAGAACAATAGGATAAGCAATCTGAAATTGCGGATAAAACTGGAAGCGAAACAAAGTGGAGTCTTATTGACGATCTTGACAAGGTGGCTGTCCAGCACAACTCGCACGATCAAGTTTGCACTTGGCTAAACTAATCAAATAAAACCCAAAACCCTAAGGAGCCGATGTCTGGCTATTTATAAAAGCTAGGGGCGTGGGAATCACGTCCAAAGCAGTAGGATACCAACTACAACTCTTATTACAAGGCCCAAAGCCCAAGTCTTCTCGATTTGGAAAAGTGACGCCAATTGTTTTGCAGATTCCCGTCGACTCGGACGGAATTTGGGGATGGGGTCGGATCCGTTGGAAAGAGGACATCGCAACATTTCAAAACAGTACTCATAGACCCCAAACACCCTTGTGGATCAAAAGTTATGGTCATTTTAATTTGGTGCTGTCCCGGAGGCCGAATCCGAGTATAACTTGTGCACCGGAAGAATTGGCTTCATGCTTGACGTTTGGGAGTCCTTCTTCATAGTTCCTAAGGACAATAAAATCATCACGAGGATTAAATAGCATTCCATTCATTAAATTATTTGTATGCAACCCGAGGAACGCATTCACCTGGTAATTGAATTGTCGTGCCCGAGCTCGAGTGATATGTCTGGAGTGCCCGATCTTTCGGCGGAGTGATAACTATCGATTGGTGTTGGAGAAGACTCTCACGATCCGACTACGCACGAACAAGTCGATGGCGCCTTAGCAATCGCTGAACCTACTCCGCGTGGTTATTGATCTAGGTAGCCGAGATCAACCTGAACATCAGTTCAATTCTTGTTGGTAATCGAAGAACAAACAAGAACAAGTAAAACAATCTGAAGTATGAGAGAAGGTGGAGACGAATTGAGATTCTATTAAAGTCTTCACAAGGTGGCTATCTAGCACAACTTGAAGAAGAAAGTTTGCACACGGCTAAACTTAATCAACAAAATCTGAGTTCTAAGGGAGGGACGACAGGGGTATATAAAGGGGAGAAGGGGAGGCGCCATATGGCAGCCAAGGGGGAGGGCGCACATGCAGCCCAAAACAGGAGGAAAATCCGCCCCTCCTTTCCTTCTTAACAAAGCTTCCTAAAATACAAAAGGAAAGAAATAAACGAGATTTGTCATGGCGCCTTGATCTGATTTCGGGCTTCCAAAAAGAAAGGAAACTCCTTCCTCCTTTCCATCTTGGTAGTATTTCTCATGTGCTCGTTTTCCTCTTTAACTTTGTCTTCTGGATCTTGCGCATATGATGACCGAGCTTGATCTTCTCCTTGGTTCCTAAGAACAATGAAGTCATCACAAGAATTAAATAGCAATCCATTCTGTGAATTAATCGTATATAAACTTAGAAACGAGTTGACCTGATAATTGAGCTGACGTGCTTTGGCACGAGTAATTGGTCCTTGCACAGATGGATCATTTGTGTTCATGGAAGAGATGTCCTCATCATCGAGTAATTGGCCCTTGTATGACATTGTTGGTTTCCATTGGGTTTGTAAGTATGGCCGTATCCATGGTAGTGATGTCCTCATCAATTCTGGTTGATTGACACTCAGCTTCATCTTATGCGTCGTTTTCTTGTGAAAATCCTTGCACGAAAACAGTACTCGTCGCGGAGGAATGTTTCACATGACTCGGAAAGATTCAAAACGCATGCCGAAATGTGCTTGGGCATATATGAAGTTCATTCGGCATGTTTGGAACAATATTTTGTTTTTTGCACCATTCTAGTACGCGTGTAGTTTACATTACCATTAGGGACCCATTGTGCATGAATGTTTCGCTTCGAGCCGGACGTACTCGAAACGCTTGCTGAAACGGGCTAGGGCGCATATGAAGCCCATTCAGGGAGTTTGACACCGAGTTTCGTTTCGTGCATCGTTTTCATTCGGACGCAGCTTGCAGTACCCCTTGTGACCCGTCGCGGAGGGATGTTTCACACTCACTCGGACGTATTCAAAATGAATGCAGAATTGTGCTGAAAGCGCATGTTTAACATCGTAAGTTAGTTCTGGCGTTTGGCACTCAGTTGCTTTCGTGAATCGCTTTGATTTTTCAGCTTAGGAACTCGTCGTTGTGTAATATTTCACGGCGACTCGAACGGATTCTAAACGCATGCCTAAATGAGTTACAACACATGTGAATTGCATTCTGAGTGTTTCGCACCCGGCTTCAATCCGTTCACCGTTTTAGCCGTGCCGCAATGTTTCATTTTGGCGTGCTAGGTTGCAGCGTGTAAGGTTCTTGCCATAACGTTCCATTTCGTGCATCATTTTCGGCGTGCGTGGTGTCTGCCACAATGTGTCATTTCGTGCATCATTTTTATTTTCGAATGGCTTCCGCTGCAGTGCCCGTTGGGACGCATCGTGCAGGAATGTTTCAGACCTACTCGAATGGATTCGATACAAATGATGAAAAGCAATAACAAACATCATAAGTTCTTTCGGGGCGTTTGGCACTCGGTTCTGTTTCGTGCATCGGTTTCGTTTGTACTCAGCTTTTATTACCCGTGGGAACCCGTCGTGGTGGAACATTTGACACCGACTCGGACATATTCATAATGCATGCCCAAATTAGTGTATGAATTCCACTCGATGTGTTTGGCACTCAGTTTCATCTCGTGCAACGTTTTCGAACGGGCGCCGCTTGTTGTATTCGTTCGTGCTCATCGCGCAGAAATGTTTCACAACAACTCGGGCGGACTCGAAATGCATGCCGGAATGTGCTTGGGCAAATATGAAGTTCATTCGGCATGATTGGAACGAAGTTTCGTTTCGTACACCGTTTTGGTACGCGTGTAGTTTACAGTACCATTAGGGACCCATCGTGCATGAATATTTCACATCGACTCGGACGTACTCGAAATGCTTGTCGAAATGGGATAGGGCATATATGAAGTCCATTCGGGGAGTTTGACACCAATTTTCCTTTCGTGCATCGTTTCCGTCCGGACGCAGCATGCAGAACACCTTGCGACCCGTGGCGGAGGGATGTTTCCACACTCACTCGGACGTATTCGAAATGAATGCAGAACTGTAGCAGCAATGCATGGAAAGTCCACTCGCGCAGTTTGGCCTACATTTTCCTTTCGTGCTTAGTTTACATTACCATTAGGGACCCATTGTGCATGAATGTTTCGCTTCGAGCCGGACGTACTCGAAACGCTTGCTGAAACGGGCTAGGGCGCATATGAAGCCCATTCGGGGAGTTTGACAACGAGTTTCGTTTCGTGCATCGTTTTCATTCGGACGCAGCTTGCAGTACCCCTTGTGACCCGTCGCGGAGGGATGTTTCACACTCACTCGGACGTATTCAAAATGAATGCAGAATTGTGCTGAAACGCACAAGCGAACATCGTAAGTTAGTTCTGGGCGTTTGGCACTCAGTTTCGTTTCGTGCATCGCTTTCGATTTTTTCAGCTTTGGAACTCGTCGTTGTGGAATATTTCACGGCGACTCGGACGGATTCGAAACGCATGCCTAAATGAGTTACAACACATGTGAATTGCATTCGGTGTGTTTGGCACCCGGCTTCATTCCGTTCACCGTTTTTGCTTCGTGCCGCAATGTTTCATTTTGGCGTGTAAGGTTCTTGCCATAACGTTCCATTTCGTGCATCATTTTCGGCGTGCGTGGTGTCTGCCACAATGTGTCATTTCGTGCATCATTTTCATTTTCGAATGGCTTCCGCTGCAGTGCTCGTTGGGACGCGTCGTGCAGGAATGTTTCAGACCTACTCGAATGGATTCGATACAAATGATGAAAAGCACTAGCAAATATCGTAAGTTCTTTCGGGGCGTTTGGCACTCGATCCTGCTTCGTGCATCGGTTTCGTTTGTACTCAGCTTTTATTACCCGTGGGAACCCGTCGTGGTGGAACATTTGACACCGACTCGGACATATTCAAAATGCATGCCGAAATGAGTGTATGAGTTCCACTCGATGTGTTTGGCACTCAGTTTCATCACGTGTAACGTTTTCGAACGGGCGCCGCTTGTTGTATTCGTTCGTGCTCATCGCGCAGAAATGTTTCACAACAACTCGGGCGGACTCGAAATGCATGCCGGAATGTGCTTGGGCAAATATGAAGTTCATTCGGCATGATTGGAACGAAGTTTCGTTTCGTGCACCGTTTTGGTACGCGTGTAGTTTACAGTACCATTAGGGACCCATCGTGCATGAATATTTCGCATCGACTCGGACGTACTCGAAATGCTTGTCGAAATGGGATAGGGCATATATGAAGTCCTTTCGGGGAGTTTGACACCAATTTTCCTTTCGTGCATCGTTTCCGTCCGGACGCAGCTTGCAGAACACCTTGCGACCCGTGGCGGAGGGATGTTTCCACACTCACTCGGACGTATTCGAAATGAATGCAGAACTGTAGCAGCAATGCATGGAATGTCCACTCGCGCAGTTTGGCCTACATTTTCCTTTCGTGCTTCGTTTTGATACGCACGCAGCTTGCAGTGCCCGTTGGCTCCTATCGCGGGGAAATGTTTTGCACCGACCCGGATGCAACAGAAATGCATGCCGAAATGAGCTTGGGCACACAAGAACTCTATTCAGGGTGTCTGCCGCAAGCTTTCTTTTCGTACTTGATGAGGACATCACTACCATGCATACGGCCATGCCTACAAATCCAATTGAAGCCAACAATGTAATACAAGGGCCAATCACTCGAGCTCGCGCGCGACAATTCAATTACCAGGTGAATGCATTCCTCGGGTTGCATACAAATAATTTAATGAATGGAATGCTATTTAATCCTCGTGATGATTTTATTGTCCTTAGGAACCATGGAGAAGGACTCCCAAACGTCAAGCATGAAGCCAATTCTTCCGGTGCACAAGTTCAACTCGGATTCGGCCTCCGGGACAGCACCAACTTCAAACGACCATAACTTTTGATCCACAAGGGTGTTTGAGGTCTATGAGTACTGGTTGGAAAGGTTTCGACGTCCTCTTTCCAACGGATCTGGCCCCATCTCCAAATTCCTTACGAGTCAACGGGAATCTGCAAAACAATTGGCGTCACTTTTCCAAATCGAGAAGACGTGGGCTTTGGGCCTTGTAATAGAGTTGTAGTTGGTATCCTACTGCTTTGGACGTGTTTCCCACGCCCCTACCTCTTATAAATAGCCAGACATCGGCTCCTTAGGGTTTTGGGTTTTATTTGATTAGTTTAGCCAAGTGCAAACTTGATCCTGAAGTTGTCTTTGGACAGCCACCTTGTCAAGATCGTCAATAAGACTCCACTTTGTTTCGCTTCCAGTTTTATCCGCAATTTCAGATTGCTTATCCTATTGTTCTTGCTTGTTCTTCGGTTGCTTGCAGGAATTGAACCTCGTGTTCAGGTTGATCGTGCCCACGGCAAGATCAATAACCCGCTGGAGTTGGTTTAGCGATTGCTAAGGCGCATCGTCGTCGTACGGTGTAGTCGGATCGTCAAAGTCGACTCTAACAAATCGATCGTGTGTTTCTCATCGAAAGATCGGGACACCCATAGTGCCATCACGGCGCCATCAGTACTCGTTCTGGTACGAACGTGACATGTAGTACCATTTGTCGTGTAGGTTTCGCACCGACACGGATGAGCCCAAATTGCCTGCTAAAATGTGGTACAGCAGACATGAAGTCCATTCTGGTTGATTGACACTCAGCTTCATCTTATGCGTCGTTTTCTTGTGAAAATCCTTGCACGAAAACAGTACTCGTCGCGGAGGAATGTTTCACACGACTCGGAAAGATTCAAAACGCATGCCGAAATGTGCTTGGGCATATATGAAGTTCATTCGGCATGTTTGGAACAATGTTTTGTTTTTTGCACCATTCTAGTATGCGTGTAGTTTACATTACCATTAGGGACCCATTGTGCATGAATGTTTCGCTTCGAGCCGGACGTACTCGAAACGCTTGCTGAAACGGGCTAGGGCGCATATGAAGCCCATTCGGGGAGTTTGGCACCGAGTTTCGTTTCGTGCATCGTTTTCATTCGGACGCAGCTTGCAGTACCCCTTGTGACCCGTCGCGGAGGGATGTTTCACACTCACTCGGACGTATTCAAAATGAATGCAGAATTGTGCTGAAACGCACAAGCGAACATCGTAAGTTAGTTCTGGGCGTTTGGCACTCAGTTTCGTTTCGTGCATCGCTTTCGATTTTTTCAGCTTAGGAACTCGTCGTTGTGGAATATTTCACGGCGACTCGGACGGATTCGAAACGCATGCCTAAATGAGTTACAACGCATGCCTAAATGAGTTACAACACATGTGAATTGCATTCGGCGTGTTTGGCACCCGGCTTCATTCCGTTCACCGTTTTCGCTTCGTGCCGCAATGTTTCATTTTGGCGTGCTAGGTTGCAGCGTGTAAGGTTCTTGCCATAACGTTCCATTTCGTGCTTCATTTTCGGCGTGCGTGGTGTCTGCCACAATGTGTCATTTCGTGCATCATTTTCATTTTCGAATGTCTTCCGCTGCAGTGCCCGTTGGGACGCGTCGTGCAGGAATGTTTCAGACCTACTCGAATGGATTCGATACAAATTATGAAAAGCACTAGCAAATATCGTAAGTTCTTTCGGGGCGTTTGGCACTCGATCCTGCTTCGTGCATCGGTTTCGTTTGTACTCAGCTTTTATTACCCGTGGGAACCCGTCGTGGTGGAACATTTGACACCGACTCGGACATATTCATAATGCATGCCCAAATTAGTGTATGAATTCCACTCGATGTGTTTGGCACTCAGTTTCATCTCGTGCAACGTTTTCGAACGGGCGCCGCTTGTTGTATTCGTTCGTGCTCATCGCGCAGAAATGTTTCACAACAACTCGGGCGGACTCGAAATGCATGCCGGAATGTGCTTGGGCAAATATGAAGTTCATTCGGCATGATTGGAACGAAGTTTCGTTTCGTACACCGTTTTGGTACGCGTGTAGTTTACAGTACCATTAGGGACCCATCGTGCATGAATATTTCACATCGACTCGGACGTACTCGAAATGCTTGTCGAAATGGGATAGGGCATATATGAAGTCCATTCGGGGAGTTTGACACCAATTTTCCTTTCGTGCATCGTTTCCGTCCGGACGCAGCTTGCAGAACACCTTGCGACCCGTGGCGGAGGGATGTTTCCACACTCACTCGGACGTATTCGAAATGAATGCAGAACTATAGCAGCAATGCATGGAAAGTCCACTCGCGCAGTTTGGCCTACATTTTCCTTTCGTGCTTCGTTTTGATACGCACGCAGCTTGCAGTGCCCGTTGGCTCCTATCGCGGGGAAATGTTTTGCACCGACCCGGATGCAACAGAAATGCATGCCGAAATGAGCTTGGGCACACATGAACTCTATTCAGGGTGTCTGCCGCAAGCTTTCTTTTCGTACTCGTTACGTACGAACGTGACATGTAGTACCATTTGTCGTGTAGGTTTCGCACCGACACGGATGAGCCCAAATTGCCTGCTAAAATGAGCTACGGCAGACATGAAGTCCATTCTGGTTGATTGACACTCAGCTTCATCTTATGCGTCGTTTTCTTGTGAAAATCCTTGCACGAAAACAGTACTCGTCGCGGAGGAATGTTGAAACGACTCGGAAAGATTCAAAACGCATGCCGAAATGTGCTTGGGCATATATGAAGTTCATTCGGCATGTTTGGAACAATGTTTTGTTTTTTGCACCATTCTAGTACGCGTGTAGTTTACATTACCATTAGGGACCCATTGTGCATGAATGTTTCGCTTCGAGCCGGACGTACTCGAAACGCTTGCTGAAACGGGCTAGGGCGCATATGAAGCCCATTCGGGGAGTTTGACAACGAGTTTCGTTTCGTGCATCGTTTTCATTCGGACGCAGCTTGCAGTACCCCTTGTGACCCGTCGCGGAGGGATGTTTCACACTCACTCGGACGTATTCAAAATGAATGCAGAATTGTGCTGAAATGCACAAGCGAACATCGTAAGTTAGTTCTGGGCGTTTGGCACTCGGTTCGTTTTCGCATCGCTTTCGATTTTTCAAATTTAGGAACTCGTTGTGGAATATTTCACGGCGACTGGACGGATTCGAAACGCATGCCTAAATGAGTTACAACACATGTGAATTGCATTCGGCGTGTTTGGCACCGGCTTCATTCCGTTCACCGCTTTCGCTTTCAGGCAAAGCAATGTTTCATTTTGGCGTGCTAGGTTGCAGCGTGTAAGGTTCTTGCCATAACGTTCCATTTCGTGCTTCATTTTTTGCGTGCGTGGTGTCTGCCACAATGTGTCATTTCATGCATCATTTTCATTTTCTAATGGCTTCCGCTGCAGTGCCCGTTGGGACGCGTCGTGCAGGAATGTTTCAGACCTACTCGAATGGATTCGATACAAATGATGAAAAGCACTAGCAAATATCGTAAGTTCTTTCGGGGCGTTTGGCACTCGATCCTGCTTCGTGCATCGGTTTCGTTTGTACTCAGCTTTTATTACCCGTGGGAACCCGTCGTGGTGGAACATTTGACACCGACTCGGACATATTCAAAATGCATGCCGAAATGAGTGTATGAATTCCACTCGATGTGTTTGGCACTCAGTTTCATCACGTGCAACGTTTTCGAACGGGCGCCGCTTGTTGTATTCGTTCGTGCTCATCGCGCAAAAATGTTTCACAACAACTCGGGCGGACTCGAAATGCATGCCGGAATGTGCTTGGGATAATATGAAGTTCATTCGGCATGATTGGAACGAAGTTTCGTTTCGTGCACCGTTTTGGTACGCGTGTAGTTTACAGTACCATTAGGGACCCATCGTGCATGAATATTTCGCATCGACTCGGACGTACTCGAAATGCTTGTTGAAATGGGATAGGGCATATATGAAGTCCATTCGGGGATTTGACACCAATTTTCCTTTCGTGCATCGTTTCCGTCCGGACGCAGCTTGCAGAACACCTTGCGACCCGTGGCGGAGAGATGTTTCCACACTCACTCGGACGTATTCGAAATGAATGCAGAACTGTAGCAGCAATGCATGGAATGCCCACTCGCGCAGTTTGGCCTACATTTTCTCTTCGTGCTTCGTTTTGATACGCACGCAGCTTGCAGTGCCCGTTGGCTCCTATCGCGGGGAAATGTTTTGCACCGACCCGGATGCAAATGTAAATGCATGCGAAGTGAGCTTGGGCACACATGAACTCTATTCAGGGTGTCTCACGCAGCTTTCTTTTCGTACTCGTTCGTACGAGCGTGACATGTAGTACCATTTGTCGTGTAGGTTTCGCACCGACACGGATGAGCCCAAATTGCACTGCTAAAATGAGCTACGGCCGGACATGAAGTCCATTACGGTTGATTGACACTCGGCTTCATCTTATCGTCGTTTTCTTGTGAAAATCCTTGCACGAAAACAGATGCGTCATGAGGAATGTTTCACCACGACTTCGGAAAGATTCAAATCGCATGCCGAAATGTGCTTGGGCATATATGAAGTTCATTCGGCATGTTTGGAACAATGTTTTGTTTTTTGCACCATTCTAGTACGCGTGTAGTTTACATTACCATTAGGGACCCATTGTGCATGAATGTTTCGCTTCGAGCCGGACGTACTCGAAACGCTTGCTGAAACGGGCTAGGGCGCATATGAAGCCTATTCGGGGAGTTTGACAACGAGTTTCGTTTCGTGGATCGTTTTCATTCGGACGCAGCTTGCAGTACCCCTTGTGACCCGTCCCGGAGGGATGTTTCACACTCACTCGGACGTATTCAAAATGAATGCAGAATTGTGCTGAAACGCACAAGCGAACATCGTAAGTTAGTTCTGGGCGTTTGGCACTCAGTTTCGTTTCGTGCATCGCTTTCGATTTTTTCAGCTTAGGAACTCGTCGTTGTGGAATATTTCACGGCGACTCGGACGGATTCGAAACGCATGCCTAAATGAGTTACAACACATGTGAATTGCATTCGGTGTGTTTGGCACCCGGCTTCATTCCGTTCACCGTTTTTGCTTCGTGCCGCAATGTTTCATTTTGGCGTGTAAGGTTCTTGCCATAACGTTCCATTTCGTGCATCATTTTCGGCGTGCGTGGTGTCTGCCACAATGTGTCATTTCGTGCATCATTTTCATTTTCGAATGGCTTCCGCTGCAGTGCTCGTTGGGACTCGTCGTGCAGGAATGTTTCAGACCTACTCGAATGGATTCGATACAAATTATGAAAAGCACTAGCAAATATCGTAAGTTCTTTCGGGGCGTTTGGCACTCGATCCTGCTTCGTGCATCGGTTTCGTTTGTACTCAGCTTTTATTACCCGTGGGAACCCGTCGTGGTGGAACATTTGACAATCGACTTCGGACATATTCAAAATGCATGCCGAAATGAGTGTATGAATTCCACTCGATGTGTTTGGCACTCGGTTCATCACGTGCAACGCGTTTTGAGCAGCGCCGCTTGTTGTATTCGTTCGTGCTCATCGCGCAGAAATGTTTCACAACAACTCGGGCGGACTCGAAATGCATGCCGGAATGTGCTTGGGCAAATATGAAGTTCATTCGGCATGATTGGAACAAAGTTTCGTTTCTTGCACCGTTTTGGTACGCGTGTAGTTTACAGTACCATTAGGGACCCATCGTGCATGAATATTTCGCATCGACTCGGACGTACTCGAAATGCTTGTCGAAATGGGATAGGGCTTATATGAAGTCCTTTCGGGGAGTTTGACACCAATTTTCCTTTCGTGCATCGTTTCCGTCCGGACGCAGCTTGCAGAACACCTTGCGACCCGTGGCGGAGGGATGTTTCCACACTCACTCGGACGTATTCGAAATGAATGCAGAACTGTAGCAGCAATGCATGGAATGTCCACTCGCACGATTTGGCCTACATTTTCCTTTCGTGTTTTCGTTTTGATACGCCGCGGCTTGCAGTGCCCGTTGGCTCTATCGCGAAATGTTTTGCACCGACCCGGATGCAACAGAAATGCATGCGAAATGAGCTTGGGCACACAAGAACTCTATTGATGGTGTCTGCCGCGAAAGCTTTCTTTTCGTACTCGTTACGTGCAATTTAACGTGACATGTAGTACCATTTGTCGTGTAGGTTTCGTGACCGACACGGATGAGCCCAAATTGCCTGCTAAAACGAGCTACAGCAGACATGAAGTCCATTCTCGTTGATTGACACTCAGCTTCATCTTATGCGTCGTTTTCTTGTGAAAATCCTTGCACGCAAAACAAGACTCGTCAGCGGAGGAATGTTTCACATGACTCGGAAAGATTCAAAGCGCATGCCGAAATGTGCTTCGGCATATATGAAGTTCATTCGGCATGTTTGGAACAATGTTTTGTTTTTGCACCATTCTAGTATGCTGCGTGTAGTTTACATTACCATTAGGGACCCATTGTGCATGAATGTTTCGCTTGAGCGGACGTACTCGGAAACGCTTCTGCTGAAGCGGGCTAGGCGCATATGAAGCCCATTCGGGAGTTTGGCACCGAGTTTCGTTTAGTGCATCGTTTTCATTCGGATGCGACTTGCGGTGCCCCTTGTGACCCGTCGCGGAGGGATGTTTCACACTCACTTTCGGACGTATTCAAAATGAATGCAGAATTGTCTTTGAAACGCTTCTTTAACATCGTAAAGTTAGTTAGGCGTTTGGCACTCGATTTCCTTTCGTGCATCGCTTTCGATTTTTCAGCTTAGGAACTCGTCGTTGTGGAATATTTCACGCGACTGACGGATGGTCAAACGCATGCCTAAATGAGTTACAGCATGCCTAAATGAGTTACAACACATGTGAATTGCATTCGGCGTGTTTGGCACCCGGCTTCATTCCGTTCACCGTTTTAAACGCGTGCGCAATGTTTCATTTTTGGCGTGCTAGGTTGCGGCGTGTAAGGTTCTTGCCATAACGTTCCATTTCGTGCTTCATTTTGGCGTCGCGTGTGGTGTCTGCCACAATGTGTCATTTCGTGCATCATTTTCATTTTTCGAATGTCTTCCATTGCAGTGCGGGTTGGGACGCGTCGTCGCGAGAATGTTTCAGACCTACTCGAATGGATTCGATACAAATTATAAAAGCACTAGCAAATATCGTAAGTTCTTTCGGGCGTTTGGCACTCGATCCTGCTTCGTGCATCGGTTTCGTTTGTACTCAGCTTTTATTACCCGTGGGAACCCGTCGTGGTGGAACATTTGACACCGACTCGGACATAATCATAATGCATGCCCAAATTAGTGTATGAATTCCACTCGATGTGTTTGGCACTCAGTTTCATCTCGTGCAACGTTTTGAGCAAAGCGGCCGCTTGTTGTTGTATTCGTTCGTGCTCATCGCGCAGAAATGTTTCACAACAACTCGGGCGGACTCGAAATGCATGCCGGAATGTGCTTGGGCAAATATGAAGTTCATTCGGCATGATTGGAACGAAGTTTCGTTTCGTGCACCGTTTTGGTACGCGTGTAGTTTACAGTACCATTAGGGACCCCTCGTGCATGAATATTTCGCATCGACTCGGACGTACTCGAAATGCTTGTCGAAATGGGATAGGGCATATATGAAGTCCATTCGGGGAGTTTGACACCAATTTTCCTTTCGTGCATCGTTTCCGTCAGGACGCAGCTAGCAGAACACCTTGCGACCCGTGGCGGAGGGATGTTTCCACACTCACTCGGACGTATTCGAAATGAATGCAGAACTGTAGCAGCAATGCATGGAAAGTCCACTCGCACAGTTTGGCCTACATTTTCCTTTCGTGCTTCGTTTTGATACGCACGCAGCTTGCAGTGCCCGTTGGCTCCTATCGCGGGGAAATGTTTTGCACCGACCCGGATGCAACAGAAATGCATGCCGAAATGAGCTTGGGCACACATGAACTCTATTCGAGGTGTCTGCCGCGAAAGCTTTCTTTTTTAAATTACTCGTTACGAATGCGAACGTGACATGTAGTACCATTTGTCGTGGTAGGTTTCGCACCGACACGGATGAGCCCAAATTGCCTGCTAAAATGAGCTACGGCAGACATGAAGTCCATTCTGGTTGATTGACACTCGACTTCATCTTATCGCGTCGTTTTCTTGTGAAAATCCTTGCAACTGAAACAGTACTCGTCAGCGGAGGAATATTTTACACGACTCGGAAAGAGTCAAACGCATGCGAAATATGCTTGGGCATATATGAAGTTCATTCGGCATGTTTGGAACAATGTTTTGTTTTTGCACCATTCTGAAATGCAGCGTGTAGTTTACATTACCATTAGGGAACCATTGTGCATGAATGTTTCGCCGAGCCGGACGTGCTCGAAACGCTTGCTGAAAGCGGGCTAGGCGCGCATATGAAGCCCATTCGGGAGTTTGACACCGAGTTTCGTTTAGTGCATCGCTTTCATTCGGACGCGGCTTGCAGTACCCCTTGTGACCCGTCATGAGGAGGATGTTTCACACTCACTTTCGGACGTATTCAAAATGAATGCAGAATTGTGCTGAAACGCATGGCGAACATCGTAAGTTAGTTAGGCGTTTGGCACTAAGTTTCGCTTCGTGCATCGCTTTCGATTTTTTCAGCTTAGGAACTTCGTCGTTGTGGAATATTTCACGCGGCGACTTCCGGACCAATTTGAAACGCATGCCTAAATGAGTTACAACACATGTGAATTGCATTCGGTGTGTTTGGCACCGGCTTCATTCCGTTCACCATTTTAACTTAAATCGTGCGCAATGTTTCATTTTGGCGTGCTAGGTTGCACGGCGTGTAAGGTTCTTGCCATAACGTTCCATTTCGTGCATCATTTTCGGCGTGCATGGTGTATGCCATACAATGTGTCATTTGGTGCATCATTTTCATTTTCGAATGGCTTCATTTGCGATTACTGTTAGGATGCGTCGTGCGAGAATGTTTCAGACCTACTCGAATGGATTCGATACAAATGATGAAAAGCAATACCAAACATCATAAGTTCTTTCGGGCGTTTGGCTTTTCGGTTCTGTTTCGTGCATCGGTTTCGTTTGTACTCAGCTTTTATTACCCGTGGGAACCCGTCATGGTGGAACATTTGACACCGACTCGGACATATTCAAAATGCATGCCGAAATGAGTGTATGAATTCCACTCGATGTGTTTGGCACTCAATTTCATCTCGTGCAACGTTTTCAATCCAGGCGCCGCTTGTTGTATTCGTTCGTGCTCATCGCTTGAAATGTTTCACAACAACTCGCACGGACTCGAAATGCATGCCGAATGTGCTTGGGCAAATATGAAGTTCATTCGGCATGATTGGAACGAAGTTTCGTTTCGTGCACCGCTTTGGCACGCGTGTAGTTTCTGATTACCATTAAGGGACCCATCGTGCATGAATATTTCGCGTCGACTTCGGACGTGCTCGAAATGCTTGTCGAAATGGGATAGGGCATATATGAAGTCCATTCGGGAGTTTGACACCAATTTTCCTTTCGCGTGCATCGTTTCCGTCCAGGACGCTTGAGAACACCTTGCGACCGTGGCGGAGTGATGTTTCCACAATCACTTTCGGACGTATTCAAAATGAATGCGAATCGTAGCAGCAATGCATGGAAAGTCCACTCGCGTAGTTTGGCCTACATTTTCCTTTCGTGCTTAGCCGTTTTGATACGCACGCGACTTGCGCGGTGCCCGTTGGCTCCTATCGCGGGAAATGTTTTGCACCGACCGGATGCAATGGTAAATGCATGCGAAATGAGCTTGGGCACACAAGAACTCTATTCGAGGTCTGCGCCGCAGCTTTCTTTTACGCACTGGATTACAGTGCGAGCGTGACATGTAGTACCATTTGTCGTGTAGGTTTCGCACCGACACGGATGAGCCCAAATTGCCTGCTAAAATGAGCTACAGCAGACATGAAGTCCATTCTGGTAGATTGACACTCAGCTTCATCTTATGCGTCGTTTTCTTGTGAAAATCCTTGCAGCTAAAACGATGCACGTCGCGGAGGAATGTTTCACCACGACTCGGAAAGATTCAAAACGCATGCCGAAAATGTGCTTGGGCATATATGAAGTTCATTCGGCATGTTTGGAACAATGTTTTGTTTTTGCACCATTCTGAAATGCAGCGTGTAGTTTACATTACCATTAGGGACCCATTGTGCATGAATGTTTCGCCCGAGCGGGCGTACTCGGCGCTTGCTGAAACGGGCTAGGGCGCATATGAAGCCCATTCGGGGAGTTTGGCACCGAGTTTCGTTTCGTGTATCGTTTTCATTCGGACGCAGCTTGCAGTACCCCTTGTGACCCGTCGCGGAGGGATGTTTCACACTCACTCGGACGTATTCAAAATGAATGCAGAATTGTGCTGAAACGCACAAGCGAACATCGTAAGTTAGTTCTGGGCGTTTGGCACTCAGTTTCCTTTCGTGCATCGCTTTCGATTTTTTCAGCTTAGGAACTCGTCGTTGTAGAATATTTCACGGCGACTCGGACGGATTCGAAACGCATGCCTAAATGAGTTACAACGCATGCCTAAATGAGTTACAACACATGTGAATTGCATTCGGCGTGTTTGGCACCCGGCTTCATTCCGTTCACCGTTTTTCGCTTCAGGCCGCAATGTTTCATTTTGGCGTGCTAGGTTGCAGCGTGTAAGGTTCTTGCCATAACGTTCCATTTCGTGCTTCATTTTCGGCGTGCGTGGTGTCTGCCACAATATGTCATTTCGTGCATCATTTTCATTTTCGAATGTCTTCCGCTGCGATTGCCGCTGGGACGCTGGGCGTCGGCAGGAATGTTTCAGACCTACTCGAATGGATTCGATACAAATTATGAAAAGCACTAGCAAATATCGTAAGTTCTTTTCGGGCGCTTGGCACTCGATCTGCTTCGGTACTCGGTTTCGCTTGTACTCAGCTTTTATTACCCGTGGGAACCCGTCGTGGTGGAACATTTGACACCGACTTCGGACATATTCATAATGCATGCCCAAATTAGTGTATGAATTCCACTTTCGATGTGTTTGGCACTCGGTTTCATCTCGTGCAACGTTTTGAGCAGGCGCCGCTTGTTGTATTCGTTCGTGCTCATCGCGCAGAAATGTTTCACAACAACTCGGCGGACTCGAAATGCATGCCGGAATGTGGCTTGGGCAAATATGAAGTTCATTCTAAGCATGATTGGAACGAAGTTTCGTTTCGTACACCGTTTTGGTACGCGTGTAGTTTACAGTACCATTAGGGACCCATCGTGCATGAATATTTCACATCGACTCGGACGTACTCGAAATGCTTGTAGAAATGGGATAGGGCATATATGAAGTCCATTCGGGAGTTTGACACCAATTTTCCTTTAGTGCATCGTTTCCGTCCCGACGGCTGCAGAGAACACCTTGCGACCGTGGCGGAGGGATGTTTCCACACTCACTTTCGGACGTATTCCGAAATGAATGCGGACACTGTAGCAGCAATGCATGGAAAGTCCACTCGCGCGGTTGGCCTACATTTTCCTTTCGTGCTTTTTTGATCGCGACGCGGCTTGCGATGCCCGTTGGCTCCTATCGCTGGAAATGTTTTGCACCGAGCCGGATGCAACGAAATGCATGCGAAATGAGCTTGGGCACACATGAACTCTATTCAGGGTGTCTGCCGCAAGCTTTCTTTTAGTACTCGTTACTTAATGTGAGCGTGACATGTAGTACCATTTGTCGTGGTAGGTTTCGCACCGAAACACGGATGAGCCCAAATTGCACGCTAAAATGAGCTACGGCAGACATGGAAGTCCGATTCGGTTGATTGACACTCAGCTTCATCTTATGCGTCGTTTTCTTGTGAAAATCCTTGCACGAAAACAGTACTCGTCGGAGGAATGTTGAAGCGACTTTGAAAGATTCAAAGCATGCGAAATGTGGCTTGGGCATATATGAAGTTCATTCGGCATGTTTGGAACAATGTTTTGTTTTTGCACCATTCTAGTACGCGTGTAGTTTACATTACCATTAGGGACCCATTGTGCATGAATGTTTCGCTGAGCCGGACGTACTCAAAGCGCTTGCTTTGAAAGCAGGCTAGGGCGCATATGAAGCCCATTCGGGAGTTTGGCACCGAAGTTTCGTTCGTGCATCGTTTTCATTCGGACGCGGCTTGCGATACCCTTGTGACCCGTCATCGCGGAGGGATGTTTCACACTCACTCGGACGTATTCAAAATGAATGCAGAATTGTGCTGAAATGCATGGCGAACATCGTAAGTTAGTTACGGGCGTTTGGCACCTTCGGTTCGTTTCGTGCATCGCTTCGATTTTTTCAGCTTAGGAACTCGTCGTTGTGGAATATTTCACGCGACTCCGGACGGATTCAAACGCATGCCTAAATGAGTTACAACACATGTGAATTGCATTCGGTGATGTTTGGCACCGGCTTCATTCCGTTCACCGTTTTAAACCGTGCGCAATGTTTCATTTTGGCGTGCTAGGTTGCGGCGTGTAAGGTTCTTGCCATAACGTTCCATTTAGGTGCTTCATTTTCGCGCGGCGTGGTGTCTCGCCACAATGTGTCATTTCGTGCATCATTTTTCATTTTCGAATGGCTTCCGCTGCGTTCGCGGTGGGACACGTCGTGCAGAATGTTTGAGACCTACCGAATGGATTCGATACAAATGATGAAAAGCACTAGCAAATATCGTAAGTTCTTTGGGCGTTTGGCACTTTCGATCTTAGCCGTGCATCGGTTTCGTTTGTACTCAGCTTTATTACCCGTGGGAACCCGTCGTGGTGGAACATTTGACACCGACTTCGGACATATTCAAAATGCATGCGAAATGAGTGTATGAATTCCACTCGATGTGTTTGGCACTCGGTTTCATCACGCGTGCAACGTTTTTGAGCAGCGCCGCTTTGTTGTATTCGTTCGTGCTCATCGCGCGAGTAAATGTTTCACAACAACTTCGGGCGGACTCGAAATGCATGCCGGAATGTGCTTGGGCAAATATGAAGTTCATTCGGCATGATTGGAACGGTTTCGCTTTCGTGCACCGTTTTTGGTACGCGTGTAGTTTACAGATACCATTAGGGACCCATCGTGCATGAATATTTCGCATCGACTCGGACGTACATCGAAATGCTTGTTGAAATGGGATAGGGCATATATGAAGTCCATTCGGGAGTTTGACACCAATTTTCCTTTCGTGCATCAAGTTTCCGTCCGGACGCAGCTTGCGAGAACACCTTGCGACCCGTGGCGGAGAGATGTTTCCACACTCACTGGACGTGTTCGAAATGAATGCAGAACTCCAGAGACAATGCATGGAATGCCCACTGCCTTGATTTGGCCTACATTTTCTCTTCGTAAGGCTTCGCTTTGATACGCCGCAGCGGCTTGCGGTGCCCGTTGGCTCCTATCGCGGGAAATGTTTTTGCACCGACCGGATGCAACAGAATGCATGCGAAATGAGCTTGGGCACACATGAACTCTATTCAGGGTGTCTGCCGCCAAGCTTTCTTTTTAAATACTGGATTGCAGTACGAGCGTGACATGTAGTACCATTTGTCGTGTAGGTTTCGTGCACCCGACGGATGAGCCCAAATTGCTGCTAAAATGAGCTACGGCCGGACATGAAGTCCATTCTGTTGATTGACACTCGGCTTCATCTTATCGTCGTTTTCTTGTGAAAATCCTTGCAAAAAACAGTACTCGTCGCGGAGGAATATTTTTACACGACTTCGGAAAGAGTCAAAGCATGCCGAAATATGCTTGGGCATATATGAAGTTCATTCGGCATGTTTGGAACAATGTTTTGTTTTTTGCACCATTCTGAAATGCAGCGTGTAGTTTACATTACCATTAAGGAACCATTGTGCATGAATGTTTCGCCGAGTCGGACGTGCTCGGAAACGCTTGCTGAAAGCGGGCTAGGCGCGATATGAAGCCCATTCGGGAGTTTGACACCGAGTTTCGTTTAGTGCATCGTTTTCATTCGGACGCAGCTTGCAGTACCCCTTGTGACCCGTCGCGGAGGGATGTTTCACACTCACTCGGACGTATTCAAAATGAATGCAGAATTGTGCTGAAACGCACAAGCGAACATCGTAAGTTAGTTCTGGGCGTTTGGCACTAAGTTTCGTTTCGTGCATCGCTTTCGATTTTTTCAGCTTAGGAACTCGTCGTTGTGGAATATTTCACGGCGACTCGGACGGATTTGAAACGCATGCCTAAATGAGTTACAACACATGTGAATTGCATTCGGTGTGTTTGGCACCCGGCTTCATTCCGTTCACCATTTTCGCTTCGTGCCGCAATGTTTCATTTTGGCGTGCTAGGTTGCAGCGTGTAAGGTTCTTGCCATAACGTTCCATTTCGTGCATCATTTTCGGCGTCGTGGTGTCTGCCACAATGTGTCATTTGGTGCATCATTTTCATTTTCGAATGGCTTCCGCTGCAGTGCCTGTTGGGATGCGTCGTGCAGGAATGTTTCAGACCTACTCGAATGGATTCGATACAAATGATGAAAAGCAATAGCAAACATCATAAGTTCTTTCGGGGCGTTTGGCACTCGGTTCTGTTTCGTGCATCGGTTTCGTTTGTACTCAGCTTTTATTACCCGTGGGAACCCGTCATGGTGGAACATTTGACACCGACTCGGACATATTCAAAATGCATGCCGAAATGAGTGTATGAATTCCACTCGATGTGTTTGGCACTCAATTTCATCTCGTGCAACGTTTTCGAACGGGCGCCGCTTGTTGTATTCGTTCGTGCTCATCGCGCAGAAATGTTTCACAACAACTCGGGCGGACTCGAAATGCATGCCGGAATGTGCTTGGGCAAATATGAAGTTCATTCGGCATGATTGGAACGAAGTTTCGTTTCGATGCACCGTTTTGTCACGCGTGTAGTTTACTGATACCATTAGGGACCCATCGTGCATGAATATTTCGCGTCGACTTCCGGACGTGCTCGAAATGCTTGTCGAGAAATGGGATAGGGCATATATGAAGTCCATTCGGGAGTTTGACACCAATTTTCCTTTAGGTGCATCGTTTCAAGTGGGACCGGCTTGCGTAACACCTTGCGACGTGGGCGGAGTGATGTTTCCACAATCACTCCAGGACGTATTCAAAATGAATGCACGAGCTATAGCGACAATGCATGGAAAGTCCACTCGCGTAGTTTGGCCTACATTTTCCTTCGTAGCCGTTTTGATCGCCTTGCAGCGACTTGCGATGCCGTTGGCTCCTATCGGCAGGAAATGTTTTGCACCGACCGGATGCAACAGAAATGCATGCGAGAAATGAGCTTGGGCACACAAGAACTCTATTCAGAGTGTCTCGCCGCAGCTTTCTTTCGTACTCGTTCGCAATTTAACGCGTGACATGTAGTACCATTTGTCGTGTAGGTTTCGCACCGACCGGATGAGCCCAAATTGCTGCTAAAATGAGCTACGGCAGACATGAAGTCCATTCCTGGTAGATTGACACTCGGCTTCATCTTATCGTCGTTTTCTTGTGAAAATCCTTGCGAAAACAGTACTCGTCAGCGGAGGAATGTTTCTACACGACTCGGAAAGATTCAAAGCATGCGAAATGTGCTTGGGCATATATGAAGTTCATTCGGCATGTTTGGAACAATGTTTTGTTTTTGCACCATTCTAATGCAGCGTGTAGTTTACATTACCATTAGGGACCCATTGTGCATGAATGTTTCGCCGAGCCGGACGTACTCAAAGCGCTTGCTGAAAGCAGGCTAGGCGCATATGAAGCCCATTCGGGAGTTTGGCACCGAGGGTTTCGTTTAAGTGTATCGTTTTCATTCGGACGCGGCTTGCGGTACCCCTTGTGACCCGTCGCGGAGGATGTTTCACACTCACTCGGACGTATTCAAAATGAATACAATTGTGCTCAAGCGCACAAGCGAACATCGTAAGTTAGTTACGGGCGTTTGGCACTCGATTTCCTTTAAATTGCATCGCTTTCGATTTTTTCAGCTTAGGAACTCGTCGTTGTGGAATATTTCACGGCGACTCGGACGGATTCGAAACGCATGCCTAAATGAGTTACAACGCATGCCTAAATGAGTTACAACACATGTGAATTGCATTCGGCGTGTTTGGCACCCGGCTTCATTCCGTTCACCGTTTTAAACCGTCGTCGCAATGTTTCATTTTGGCGTGCTAGGTTGCGGCGTGTAAGGTTCTTGCCATAACGTTCCATTTCGTGCTTCATTTTTAGCGTCGTGCGTGGTAATACCTTACAATGTGTCATTTCGTGCATCATTTTCATTTTCGAATGTCTTCCTTTGCGGTGCGTTGGGGCGCGTCGTCGCAAGGGAATGTTTTCAGACCTACTCGAATGGATTCGATACAAATTATGAAAAGCACTAGCAAATATCGTAAGTTCTTTCGGGCGTTTGGCACTTTCGATCCTGCCGATGCATCGGTTTCGTTTGTACTCAGCTTTTATTACCGTAGAACCCGTCGTAGTGGAACATTTGACACCGACTTCGGACATATTCATAATGCATGCCCAAATTAGTGTATGAATTCCACTTTCGATGTGTTTGCTTTTCAGTTTCATCTCGTGCAGCGTTTTGAGCAGGCGCCGCTTGTTGTATTCGTTAGTGCTCATCGCGCGAAATGTTTCACAACAACTCGGGGCGGACTCGAAATGCATCTTGAATGTGCTTGGGCAAATATGAAGTTCATTCGGCATGATTGGAGCAGAAGTTTCGTTTCGTACACCGTTTTGATGCAGCGTGTAGTTCACAGATACCATTAGGGACCCATCGTGCATAGATATTTCACATCGACTTCCGGACGTGCTTTCGAAATGCTTGTCGAAATGGGATAGGGCATATATGAAGTCCATTCGAGTTTGACACCAATTTTCCTTTCGTGCATCGTTTCCGGCCCGGACGCAGCCTGCAGAACACCTTGCGACCGTGGCGGAGGGATGTTTCCACACTCACTTTCGGACGTGTCGAAATGAATGCAGACCTGTAGCGGCAATGCATGGAAAGTCCACTCGCGCTTGATTTGGCCTACATTTTCCTTTCAGTAGCCGTTTTGATACGCAGCGACTTGCATGGATGCCCGTTGGCTCTCGCGAGGAAATGTTTTGCACCGACCGGATGTGAAATGCATGCGAAATGAGCTTGGGCACACATGAACTCTATTCAGGGTGTCCGCCGCTAAGCTTTCTTTTTAAGTACTGCGTTAATGCGAGCGTGACATGGTAACACCATTTGTCGTGTAGGTTTCGCACCGACGGATGAGCCCAAAATTGCCGCTTAAAAATGAGCTCTGGCAGACATGAAGTCCATTACGGTTGATTGACACTCGACTTCATCTTATCGTCGTTTTCTTGTGAAAATCCTTGCGCAACTTGATGCTGTCAGCGGAGGAATGTTGAAGCGACTCGGAAAGATTCAAAACGCATGCTTTGAGAAATGTGCTTGGGCATATATGAAGTTCATTCGGCATGTTTGGAACAATGTTTTGTTTTTGCACCATTCTGATGCAGCGTGTAGTTTACATTACCATTAGGGACCCATTGTGCATGAATGTTTCGCCGAGCCAGGACGTACTCGAAAGCGGCTTGCTGAAAGCAGGCTAGGGCGCATATGAAGCCCATTCGGGAGTTTGGCACGAAGTTTCGTTTAGTGCATCGTTTTCATTCTGACGCAGCTTGCAGTACCCTTGTGACCCGTCAGCGGAGGGATGTTTCACACTCACTCGGACGTATTCAAAATGAATGCAGAATTGTGCTTTGAAATGCACAGCGAACATCGTAAGTTAGTTAGGCGTTTGGCACCGTTTCGTTCGTGCATCGCTTCGATTTTTCAGCTTAGGAACCAAATCGTTGTGGAATATTTCCGACTCGGACGGATGCCGCCGCGCGCCTGCAAACGATGCCTAAATGAGTTCACAACACATATGAATTGCATTCGGCGTGTTGGCACCGGCTTCATTCCGTTCACCGTTTTAAGCTTCGTGCGCAATGTTTCATTTTGGCGTGCTAGGTTGCAGCTGTGTAAGGTTCTTGCCTATAACGTTCCATTTTAGTGCTTCATTTTTGGCGTCGCGTGGAGTATCACGCCACAATGTGTCATTTCGCATCATTTTCATATTTTAGAATGGCTTCATTTGCGGTGCCACGTTGGGACACGTCGTGACGAATGTTTCGCAGACCTACTCGAATGGATTCGATACAAATGACAGTAGAAAGCACTGCAGCAAATATGGCGTAAGTTCTTTCGGGCGTTTGGCACTTCGATCCTGCTCGTGCATCGGTTTCGTTTGTACTCAGCTTTTTATTACCCGTGGGAACCCGTGCGTGGTGGAACATTTGACACCGACTTCGGATAATCAATTTTAATATTCAAAATGCATGCGAAATGAGTGTATGAATTCCACGGAAGCGATGTGTTTGGCACTCAGTTTCATCCATCTGCGTGCAACGCCGAGCCAGGCGCCGCTTGTTGTATTCTCGCTGTGTCGTGCTCATCAGCGAGAAATGTTTTCACAACAACTTCTGGCCGTGGACTCGAAATGCATGCCGGAATGCTAGTAAAGCAAGTGTAAAGCGCAAATATGGAAGTTCTATTTACGGCATGATTGGAGCGAAGTTTCGTTTGATGCACCCGTTTTGAAATGCTTACGCGTGTAGTTCACGAGTACCATTTAGGGACCCATCGTGTATGAATATTTTAGACGCATCGACTTCGGGCGTACTCGAAATGCTTGTTGAAATGATGGATAGAGGCATATATGAAGTCCATTCGAGGATTTGACACCAATTTTCCCTTTAAATTGCATTCGTTTCACGTCCGGACGCAGCTTGCTAGAACACTCTTGCGACCCGTGGCGGAGAGATGTTTCCACACTGCACTCCGGACGTGTCGTAAAATGAATCGCGAAGCCTGTAGCAACAATGCATGGAATGCCCACTCAGCCAGCAGTTTGGCCTACATTTTCTCTTTAAATTAGTGCTTCGTTTTGATACTGCCATGCAGCGACTTGCGATGCCCGGATTGGCTCCTATCAGGGGAACATGTTTTTGCACCAGACCCTGATGCAACAGCAATGTGATGCGAAATGAGCTTGGGCACACATGAACTCTATTCAGGTGTCTGCGCATAAGCTTTCTTTTCACGCCTGGATTCACGATACGAGCGTGACATGCAGTAACTCCATTTGGTCGTGTAGGTTTCGCTACTTGGACACCTGGATGAGCTCAAATTACTGCTCAAATGAGCTACTGGTTAGGACATGAAGTCCGATTACGGTTGATTGACACTGAAACTTCATCTTATCTATCGTTTTTCTTGTAAAAAATGTACGCAAACAAGATGCTTTTCAGCATGAGGAATATTTCCTCTTATACCGCGACTTCCGGAAAGAGTCAAACGAAGATGCCTAAATATGCTTGGGCATATAAGTGAAGTTCATTCGGCATGTTTGGAACAATGTTTTGTTTTTGCACCATTTCACAAATGCAGCGTGTAGTTTATGGCATTACCATTAGGGAGACCATTGTGCATGAATGTTTAAGCTCGAGCCGGACGTGCCTTTCGCGCGGCTTCTTTGAAAAGCAGGCTAGAGGCGCATATGAAGCCCATTCGGGAAGCTTTTGGAGGACATCGAGTTTCGTTTAGTGCATCGTTTTCATTCTGGACGCGGCTTCAGTACCCCTTGTGGACCGTCGCGGAGGGATGTTTCACGACTCACCGGACGTATTCAAAATGAATGCGGAATTGTGCTTTGAACGCACGCGAACATCGTAAGTTAATTCTGGGTGTTTGGCACTCAGTTTACGCTTTAGTGCATCGCTTCGATTTTTCAGCTTAGGAACTCGTCGTTGTGGAATATTTCACGGCGACTCGGACCAATGGTCGAAATGCATGCCTAAATGAGTTACAACACATATGAATTGCAATCGGTGTGTTTGGCACCCGGCTTCATTTCGTTCACCGCTTTACGCCGTGCAGCAATGTTTCATTTTGGCGTACTAGGTTGCAACGTGTAAGGTGCTTACCATAATGTTCCATTTCATTGCATCATTTTCGCTATGGCGTGGTGTTTGCCACAATGTGTCATTTCATGCATCATTTTCATTTCGAATGGCTTCAGCCGCAGCGCCCATTGGGACGCTGGCCGTCGGAGGAATGTTTCAGACCTACTCGAATGGATTCGATACAAATGCTGAAAAGCACTAGCAAACATCATAAGTTCTTTGGTGTTCCGCACTCGGTTCCGCTGTTTTAGTGTATCGGTTTGGTTTGTATTCAACTTTTATTAACCGTGGGAACCCGTCATGGTGGAACATTTGACACCGACTCGGACATATTCAAAATGCATGCCGAAATGAGTGGAAGCACATATGAATTCCACTCGATGTGTTTCGTGACTCAATTTCATCTCGTGCAACGTTTTCAACGGGCGACGCTTGTTGTATTCGCTCGTGCTCATCAGAAATGTTTCACAACAACTCTGATGGACTCGAAATGCATGCGGAATGTGCTTGGGCAAATATAAAGTTCATTCAGCATGATTGGAACGAAGTTTCGTTTAGTGCACCGCTTTGGTACGCGTGTAGTTTCTGATACCATTAGGGACCCATCGTGCATGAATATTTCGCGATCGACTTGGGACGTACTCGAAATGCTTGTCGAAATGGGATAGGGCATATATGAAGTCCATTCGGGAGTTTGACACCAATTTTCCTTTCGTGCATCGTTTCCGTCCGGACGCATCTTGCAGAACACCTTGCGACCCGTGGCGGAGGGATGTTTCCACACTCACCGGACGTATTCGAAATGAATGCGTAATCTGTAGCAGCAATGCATGGAAAGTCCACTCAGCGCAGTTTGGCCTACATTTTCCTTTCGTGCATCGTTTGATACGCCGCAGCTTGCAGTACCCGTTGGCACCTATCGCGGAGAAATGTTTTGCAATCACCGGATGCAACAGAAATGCATGCGAAATGAGCTTGGGCACACATGAACTCTATTCACGGTGTCCGCGCAGCTTTCTTTTCAGACTGCTCGTTACGCGAGCGTGACTTGTAGTACCATTTGTCGTGTAGGTTTCGCACCGACATGGATGAGCCCAAATTGCTTGCTAAAACGAGCTACGGCAGACATGAAGTCCATTCTGGTTGATTGACACTCAGCTTCATTTTATGCGTCGTTTTCTTATGAAAATCCTTGCACCATACAGTACTCGTCGCGGAGGAACGTTTCACACGACTCGGAAAGATTCAAAACACGTGCCGAAATGTGCTTGGGCATATATGAAGTTCATTCGGCATATTTGGAACAATGTTTTGTTTTTTGCACCATTCTAGTACGCGTGTAGTTTACATTACCATTAGGGACCCATTGTGCATGAATGTTCGTTCGTGGCCGACGTGCTCAAAATGCTTGCTGAAACGGGCTAGGGCGCATGTGAAGCCCATTCGGGAGTTTGACACCGAAGTTTCGTTTCGTGCATCGTTTTCGTTCGGACGCAGTTAGCAGTACCCCTTGTGGCCCGTCAGCGGAGGGATGTTTCGCACTCACTCGGACGTATTCAAAATGAATGCGAATTGTGCTGAAACGCAAGCGAACATCGTAAGTTAATTCTCGGGTGTTTGGCACTCAGTTTTGTTTCATGCATCGCCGATTTTTTCAACTTAGGAACTCGTCGTTGTGGAATATTTCACGGCGACTTCTGGACGGATTCAAATGCATGCCTAAATGAGTTACAACACATATGAATTGCAATCGGTGTGTTTGGCACCCGGCTTCATTTCGTTCACCGTTTTCGTTTAGGTCGCCAATGTTTCATTTTGGCGTGCTAGGTTGCAACGTGTAAGGTGCTTGCCATAAAGTTCCATTTCGTGCATCATTTTGGCGTGCGTGGTGTTTGCCACAATGTGTCATTTCATGCATCATTTTCATTTCGAATGGCTTCCAATGCGCAGTGCCCTGGGACGCCAAGTGGCTGCGTGCGGAGGAATGTTTCAGACTCTACTGAATGGATTCGATACAAATGATGAAAAAGCACTAGCAAACATCATAAGTTCTTTCGGGGTGTCTGGCACTCGGTTACTGCTTTCGTGCATCGGTTTCGCTTTGTATTCAGCTTTTATTAACCGTGGGAACCCGTCGTGGTGGAACATTTGACACCGACTGGACATATTCAAAATGCATGCCGAAATGAGTGGAAGCACATATGAATTCCACTTTCGATGTGTTTCGCACTCGCTTCATCTCGCAACGTTTTGAGCGGGCGACGCTTGTTGTATTCGTTCGTACACATCGCGGAGAAATGTTTCACAACAACTTCCGGATGGACTCGAAATGCACGCGGAATGTGCTTGGGCAAATATAAAGTTCATTCGGCATGATTGGAACGAAGTTTCGCTTTAGTGCACCGTTTTGAATGCAGCGTGTAGTTTACAGACCATTAGGGACCCATCGTGCATGAATATTTCAGATCGACTCGGACGTACTCAAAATGCTTGTCGAAATGGGATAGGGCATATATGAAGTCCATTCGGGAGTTTGACACCAATTTTCCTTTAGTGCATCGTTTCCGTCCGGACGCGACTTGCGAGAACACCTTGCGACCGTCGCGGAGGGATGTTTCCACACTCACCTGACGTATTCGAAATGAATGCAGAATCAGTAGCAGCAATGCATGGAAAGTCCACTCGCTGCAGTTTGGCATACATTTTCCTTTCGTGCATCGTTTTGATACGCATCGCAGCCTTGCGCATTCGTTGGCACCTATCGCGGAGAAATGTTTTGCACCGACCGGATGCAATGAAATGCATGCCGAAAATGAGCTTGGGCACACATGAACTCTATTCACGATTATGCGCGCCAAGCTTTCTTTTAAATGCACTGCTACGCACGACGTGACTTGTAGTACCATTTGTCGTGTAGGTTTCGCACCGACACGGATGAGCCCAAATTGCTTGCTAAAACGAGCTACGGCAGCATATGAAGTCCATTCTGGTTGATTGACACTCGGCTTCATTTTATCGCCGTTTTCTTGTGAAAATCCTTGCACCATACAAGACTCGTCGCGGAGGAACATTTCACACGACTGGAAAGATTCAAAACGCTGCGTCTTAAAATGTGCTTGGGCATATATGAAGTTCATTCGGCATATTTGGAACAATGTTTTGTTTTTTGCACCATTATAGTACGCGTGTAGTTTACATTACCATTAGGGACCCATTGTGCACGAATGTTTCGGTTCGAGCCGGACGTACTAGAAATGCTTGCTGAAACGGGCTAGGGCGCATGTGAAGCCCACTCGGGGAGTTTGACACCGAGTTTCGTTTCGTGCATCGTTTTCATTCGGACGCAGCAAGTACCCGTTTTGGCCCGTCACGGAGGGATGTTTCGCACTCACTCGGACGTATTCAAAATGAATGCGGAATTGTGCTGAAACGCACGTTTAACATCGTAAGTTAATTACTGGGTGTTTGGCACTCGGTTCGTTTCGATGCATCGCTTTGATTTTTCAGCTTAGGAACTCGTCGTTGTGGAATATTTCACGGCGACTTCGGACGGATTCAAATGCATGCCTAAATGAGTTACAACACATATGAATTGCAATCGGTGTGTTTGGCACCCGGCTTCATTTCGTTTCACCGTTTTGTTTCGTGCCGCAATGTTTCATTTTGGCGTGCTAGGTTACAGCGTGTAAGGTGCTTGCCATAATGTTCCATTTAAATTGCATCATTTTAGCGTCGTGGTGTTTTGCCACAATGTGTCATTTCATGCATCATTTTCATTTCGAATGGCTTCCGCCGCGGTTCGCTGGGACGCCGTCGTGGAGGAATGTTTCAGACCTACTCGAATGGATTCGATACAAATGATGAAAAGCACTAGCAAACATCATAAGTTCTTTCGGGTGCGGCACTCGGTTCTGTTTCGTGCATCGGTTTCGTTTGTATTCAGCTTTTATTAACCGTGGGAACCCGTCGTGGTGGAACATTTGACACTCGGACATATTCAAAATGCATGCCGAAATGAGTGGAAGGACATATGAATTCCACTCGATGTGTTTCGCACTCAGTTTCATCTCGTGCAACGTTTTCGAACGGGCGACCCTTGTTGTATTCGTTCGTACTCATCGCGGAGAAATGTTTCACAACAACTCGGATGGACTCGAAATGCATGCCGGAATGTGCTTGGGCAAATATAAAGTTCATTCGGCATGATTGGAACGAAGTTTCGTTTCGTGCACCGTTTTGGTACGCGTGTAATTTACAGTACCATTAGGGACCCATGGTGCAACAATATTTCGCATCGACTCGGGCGTACTCGAAATGCTAGTCGAAATGTGATAGGGCATATATGAAGTCCATTCGGGGAGTTTGACACCAATTTTCCTTTCGTGCATCGTTTCCGTCCGGACGCAGCTTGCAGAACACCTTGCGACCCGTCGCGGAGGGATGTTTCCACACTCACTCGGACGTATTCGAAATGAATGCAGAACTGTAGCAGCAATGCATGGAAAGTCCACTCGCAGCTTGGCATACATTTTCCTTTCGTGGCATCGTTTTGATACGCACGCAGCGGCTTGCGATACCCGTTGGCACCTATCGCGGAGAAATGTTTTGCACCGACCGGATGCAACAGAATGCATGCGAAATGAGCTTGGGCACACATGAACTCTATTCACTGCGGTGTGCGCCGCAAGCTTTCTTTTAAATGCTCGATTACGGCACGAACGTGACTTGAAGTACCCGTTGTCGGGTAGGTTTCGCACCGAAACGGATGAGCCCAAATTGCTTGCTAAAGCGAGCTACGGCGGACATGAAGTCCATTCTCGTTGATTGACACTCGACTTCATTTTATGCGCCGTTTTCTTGTGAAAATCCTTGCACCATACAAGCTCGTCGGCGGAGGAACATTTCACCACGACTCGGAAAGATTCAAAACGCTGCGTGCGAAATGTGCTTGGGCACACATGAACTCTATTCACGGTGTCCGCCGCAGCTTTCTTACCAGACTCGTTCGCACGCTAACGTGACTTGTAGTACCATTTGTCGTGTAGGTTTAGCACCGACACGGATGAGCCCAAATTGCTTGCTAAAGCGAGCTACGGCGGACATGAAGTCCATTCTCGTTGATTGACACTCGGCTTCATTTTATGCGTCGTTTTCTTGTCAAAATCCTTGCACCATACTGATGCACAAATCGCGGAGGAACATTTCACACGACTCGGAAAGATTCAAAGCAGCGTGGAAAATGTGCTTGGGCATATATGAAGTTCATTCGGCATATTTGGAACAATGTTTTGTTTTTTGCACCATTCTAATGCTGCGTGTAGTTTACATTACCATTAGGGACCCATTGTGCATGAATGTTTCGGTTCGAGCGGACGTACTCGAAATGCTTGCTGAAACGGGCTAGGGTGCATGTGAAGCCCATTCGGGAGTTTGACACCGAAGTTCGTTTCGTGCATCGTTTTCATTCTGACGCAGCAAGTACCCGCTGTGGCCCGTCGCGGAGGGATGTTTCGTGACTCACTCGGGACGTATTCAAAATGAATGCGAATTGTGCTGAAACGCACGTTTAACATCGTAAGTTAATTCTGTGTTTGGCACTCGCTTTGTTTCGTGCATCGCCGATTTTTCAGCTTAGGAACTCGTCGTTGTGGAATATTTCACGCGCACTTCGGACGGATTCGAAATGCATGCCTAAATGAGTTACAACACATATGAATTGCAATCGGTGTGTTTGGCACCCGGCTTCATTTCGTTCACCGTTTTCGTTTCGTGCCGCAATGTTTCATTTTGGCGTGCTAGGTTTCAACGTGTAAGGTGCTTGCCATAATGTTCCATTTCGTGCATCATTTTCGGCGTGCGTGGTGTTTGCCACAATGTGTCATTTCATGCATCATTTTCATTTCGAATGGCTTCCGCTGCAGCGTTCGCTGGGACGCTGGGCCAGTGGAGGAATGTTTCAGACCTAATCGAATGGATTCGATACAAATGATGAAAAGCACTAGCAAACATCATAAGTTCTTTCGGTGTGTCTGGCACTCGGTTCTGTTTCGTGCATCGGTTTCGTTTGTATTCAGCTTTTATTAACCGTGGGAACCCGTCGTGGTGGAACATTTGACACTCGGACATATTCAAAATGCATGCCGAAATGAGTGGAAGGACATATGAATTCCACTCGATGTGTTTCGCACTCAGTTTCATCTCGTGCAACGTTTTGAGCGAAGCGGCGCTTGTTGTATTCGCTCAGACACATCGCGGAGAAATGTTTCACAACAACTCGGATGGACTCGAAATGCATGCCGGAATGTGCTTGGGCAAATATAAAGTTCATTCGGCATGATTGGAACGAAGTTTCGTTTCGTGCACCGTTTTGGTACGCGTGTAATTTACAGTACCATTAGGGACCCATGGTGCAACAATATTTCGCATCGACTTTGGACGTACTCAAATGCTTGTCGAAATGGGATAGGGCATATATGAAGTCCATTCGGGAGTTTGACACCAATTTTCCTTTCGTGCATCGTTTCCGTCCTGACGCAGCTTGCGAACACCTTGCGACCCGTCATGAGGGATGTTTCCACACTCACCCTGACGTATTCGAAATGAATGCAGATCTGTAGCAGCAATGCATGGAAAGTCCACTGCGCAGCTTTGGCATACATTTTCCTTTCGTGGCATCGTTTTGATACGCGACGCAGCGACTTGCGCATTCGCTGGCACCTATCGGCGGAGAAATGTTTTGCACCGACCGGATGCAACAGAAATGCATGTCGAAATGAGCTTGGGCACACATGAACTCTATTCACGGTGTCGCCTAAGCTTTCTTTTTTCAGACTCGTTCGGCACGAACGTGACTTGTAGTACCATTTGTCGTGTAGGTTTCACACCGATTAACGGATGAGCCCAAATTGATTGCTAAAACGAGCTACGGCGGACATGAAGTCCATTCTCGTTGATTGACACTCAGCTTCATTTTATGCGTCGTTTTCTTGTGAAAATCCTTGCACCATACAAGATGCACTCAGCGGAGGAACATTTCACACGACTGGAAAGATTCAAAACGCGTGCGAAAAATGTGCTTGGGCATATATGAAGTTCATTCGGCATATTTGGAACAATGTTTTGTTTTTGCACCATTCTAGTACGTCTGGCGTGTAGTTTACATTACCATTAGGGACCCATTGTTCATGAATGTTTCGGTTCGAGCCGGACGTACTCGAAATGCTTGCTGAAACGGGCTAGGGTGCATGTGAAGCCCATTCGGGGAGTTTGACACCGAGTTTCGTTTCGTGCATCGTTTTCATTCGGACGCAGCAAGTACCCCTTGTGGCCCGTCGCGGAGGGATGTTTCGCACTCACTCGGACGTATTCAAAATGAATGCGAATTGTGCCGAAACGCACGCGAACATCGTAAGTTAATTCTGGGTGTTTGGCACTCAGTTTCGTTTCGTGCATCGCTTTCGATTTTTTCAGCTTAGGAACTCGTCGTTGTGGAATATTTCACGGCGACTCGGACGGATTCGAAATGCATGCCTAAATGAGTTACAACACATATGAATTGCAATCGGTGTGTTTGGCACCCGGCTTCATTTCGTTCACCGTTTTCGTTTCGTGCCGCAATGTTTCATTTTGGCGTGCTAGGTTGCAACGTGTAAGGTGCTTGCCATAATGTTCCATTTCGTGCATCATTTTCGGCGTGCGTGGTGTTTGCCACAATGTGTCATTTCATGCATCATTTTCATTTCGAATGGCTTCCGCTGCGATTCGCTGGGACGCTGGCCGTGGAGGAATGTTTCAGACCTACTCGAATGGATTCGATACAAATGATGAAAAGCACTAGCAAACATCATAAGTTCTTTCGGGTGTCCGGCACTCGGTTCGCTTCGTGCATCGGTTTCGTTTGTATTCAGCTTTTATTAACCGTGGAACCCGTCGTGGTGGAACATTTGACAACCGACTTCGGACATATTCAAAATGCATGTCAAATGAGTGGAAGCACATATGAATTCCACTCGATGTGTTTCGTGACTCGCCATCTCGCAACGTTTTGAGCAGCGACGCTTGTTGTATTCGTTCAGACACATCGCGGAGAAATGTTTCACAACAACTCGGATGGACTCGAAATGCACGCCGGAATGTGCTTGGGCAAATATAAAGTTCATTCGGCATGATTGGAACGAAGTTTCGTTTCGTGCACCGTTTTGGTACGCGTGTAGTTTACAGTACCATTAGGGACCCATCGTGCATGAATATTTCAGATCGACTCCTGACGTGCATCAAATGCTTGTCGAAATGGGATAGGGCATATATGAAGTCCATTCGGGAGTTTGACACCAATTTTCCTTTCGTGCATCAAGCTTCCGTCCGACGCAGCCTTGCGAGAACACCTTGCGACCCGTCGCGGAGGGATGTTTCCACACTCACCCTGGACGTGATTCGAAATGAATGCGAATCAGAGCGACAATGCATGGAAAGTCCACTCGCGATTTGGCATACATTTTCCTTTCGTGCATCGTTTTGATACGCACGCAGCCTTGCGCACTCCGCTGGCACCTATCGCGGAGAAATGTTTTGCACCGACCGGATGCAATGTAAATGCATGCCGAAATGAGCTTGGGCACACATGAACTCTATTCACTGCGGTCTGCCGCAGCTTTCTTTTCGTGCTCGTTAAACGCGAACGTGACTTGTAGTACCATTTGTCGTGTAGGTTTCGCACCGACACGGATGAGCCCAAATTGCTTGCTAAAAGCGAGCTACGGCGGACATGAAGTCCATTACGGTTGATTGACACTCAGCTTCATTTTATGCGTCGTTTTCTTGTGAAAATCCTTGCACCATACAAGACTCGTCAGCGGAGGAACATTTCACACGACTTAAAGATTCAAAACGCTGCGTCTTAAATGTGCTTGGGCATATATGAAGTTCATTCGGCATATTTGGAACAATGTTTTGTTTTTTGCACCATTCTAGTACGCGTGTAGTTTACATTACCATTAGGGACCCATTGTGCATGAATGTTTCGGTTCGAGCCGGACGTACTAGAAATGCTTGTCAAAGCGGGCTAGGGTGCATGTGAAGCCCATTCGGTGATTTTGACACCGAGTTTCGTTTCGTGCATCGTTTTCATTCGGACGCAGCAAGTACCCGTTGTGGCCCGTCGCGGAGGGATGTTTCGCACTCACTCGGACGTATTCAAAATGAATGCGGAATTGTGCTTAAACGCACGCTTAACATCGTAAGTTAATTCTGGGTGTTTGGCACTCGATTCGCTTCGATGCATCGCTTCGATTTTTCAGCTTAGGAACTCGTCGTTGTGGAATATTTCACGGCGACTCGGACGGATTCGAAATGCATGCCTAAATGAGTTACAACACATATGAATTGCAATCGGTGTGTTTGGCACCCGGCTTCATTTCGTTCACCGTTTTCGTTTCGTGCCGCAATGTTTCATTTTGGCGTGCTAGGTTGCAACGTAATATGGAAACAAGAATAGACAAGTAATATGGAACTTATGCGGGGCGAAAGGTGTAGCCTTAAGGTCCAACTTTATTATTAGTAACTTGGTATGGCTGCTTACAATGCCTAAGGGCCTTGCAACACATACTGCACACTAAACAAAGCAAATCCAAATCGAACTAACTCTGGAGTCTAACGCCTAAAGGGTGACTCTTTATTCTATGACGCGACTCGGCGAAGGAGCCTCACTATAGAACCTATGCTCACTCATCGAGAAAACCTCCACGGCCTGGGTAATGCAAGGTCGTGGCATAGGCGCGAAACGATTGCCATGTCCAAAGAATCGTGTCCTCTGTGGTAGTCGAAGAAGCAATGTCCTCATCGAGATCTGACTCCTGGATCTGGCTCGTGTAGCTCGAATCTTGGCTCGGGTCCTGGTCTGTACAAAGTCATCTCCAACTCATCAATCCTTCGTAGAAGGTGTGCCACATACTCTTGAGCTTCCCGCCATCTCATTCTTCTCTGTCGTGATCTACTTGCGGGCCTTCTTGATATCATTGCTTGTTTTATCTAGTACATCCTCCTGGCGACGACAAATCGTGCCAATCGTGGTAACCGTGGCATCCTCATCTCGAATCGCCTTCGGTTCAAGAAGGTTATCGCTGCGCTGATGGTAACGGAACACCGCATTTCCAACTCTCTGGCGTAGATATCGGTAATGTGCCGCATTGCTCGTCGTGATACTTCTTGGATACCCATCTGCATCGTGAGACCTCCTGGCGGTGCAGTGTATCGGGCGATTGCCTGGCCCTTTTTCCTAGCAGTACCTCAATCCTCACGTCACAAGCCTTGATCAATCCTGCTTGTCCGATCACTTCCACTTGGTATTGGGGCTTCTCAAAATCTCCGAGAGTCTCAGAGCATATGCCAAAGTTCCGCGCGTGACCAACTCCCAGATCAACATAGTTGAACTCTTCCTCCATCTGTCACAAGAGTGCTTTACGTAAGAACTCGGAATTTTGAATTGTGACAAGGTAAGAAAAATTTCAGCAAGAGACAAGAAAAGAGAGAAGGGGATAAGTCGAGAGGTCATTTCTTATCTTGACAACTTTTTAGCTTTAGAAAATAGGTTTTATACTCACTACGACCATTCTATCTAGGGTTGAGCATACAATCAAGTATGGCTCGATACCACTGTCGGGACCCGAATTTGCAAATCCGACCCTCTGTGTATTCAGCACTAGTCCAGGATCACGCTTAGTGCACACAGTCTCAACATAGATGAATATCACAATCATACGCAGCTGAATAGTAAAAATAACTCATTAATAGATGATATACTATTGAGCGACCTTAAGGTCAACCTTACATTTGTGATTCCCCGACGGCTTCAACTCCAAATAAGCAGCAGCGGAACGAAGAACATCGGTGAATCCCATCAATACGCCACAGCAACCGATGAGTTCGACTCCTAGATAATCGCCTTCTCACGAACTTCTTCTTCTTCGACGATGTAGACTTTTGCTCACCGGGTGATTGTTTGTTTGCAAGGGTGAGTACATAAAGCACTCAGCAAGTCATGCAAAGAATGCAAGTCTAATAGCTATATGCATGGCTTGGTACAAAGGAATAGCTCAAGGTATATTTGCAGTAAACAGCTTTTTGAAAAGTAATATAAGTAGATTCGAAGCAAAGAGAAACAAGTAAAACATAAATAACTTTTCAAAAAGTTTAATAAACATTTTCCCCATCCTAAACCACATTTCCATCATTTCCATTAAACCAACCCAACTTTCCAAATCCAAGTTATTTTTGAGAAAATCTAACCCTTGACTGTAATCCCCGAGCATTGTCCAGTACCGTGGACTCGGCTATTCGAATAGGTTTTACACTCTGCAGAGGTTATACACTTTACCCACAAGATACAATCCACTCACCACGTCAGCCGTGAATCGCCATACAAGAGTATGCGAATAAGCGATCATAACAAAGCCTTTCGGAAGCCTCAAACAACACAGGTGGTCCTCTCCGGTTCGTGCTCTACACCATCCCTTCCCTTAGCCAAGGCGAAGTATGGGACCAACACACCGTTAGATGGGTATCTGGCCACAGCCACGATACGCTCCCCCGTACAATCACACAAACGGTGTAATTGACACCCTGAGGCTCCACAAGTGAGTCCTTAGCGACTTAGTCAACTAGGGCCGTCCCATTCCAGCCATGTGGTTGTACGATTGACTCAGTTCAAAGGCTTGCAAGGTTAAGTCCTTAGGGTGACCAGGGCAAGACTACCCGAAAAACCAAATCAACACTCCCAATGCCACAACCGCCCACTGATTACTCTTGCCACATGCCCCGGTCGAAAACTATTTATCAAACCCCAGTTGATTACCATGCACCACGTGCCATCAACATCACATGATACTTTTCCAAAACAGGTTCAATATATCATAAGTCAATATTAACATTTGATTGTCCAAAATCATGTTATGAGCACGTAGCAGTCTAAGCGATACTACAACGGTCTAAACCCATGTTGGCAATTTAATAATGTCCAACTAGTAATCCACAACTAGGGGTGACAAGGGATCATGGCACATACTTAGATAATCAAGGTGTCATACAAAGAAATTGGTATTTATCTAACCCCCATGTTTAAACAAAGTATCTTTCTATTTGAACTAGCATGCAATAGTTTAAATCAAAATAGATTTCAAATAGGATCAACATGGTCAAAGCACAACTTGCCTGGCCCTTGCAAACTTTAATGTCTTTTACTCTTTATCCTTGATCCTTGATCCTCGAGCTTCAACTTCCACTTTCTCGATCCTCACTGCTCGAGCGACTTCCTGGACGACACGTCTAACGATTAAGGAAGAAGCAAATACAAACCAATTCAAAAGACAAATCAAGTAAACTCCAAATTAAGAACGAACAAGCATTGGGCACAACGGCTTGGGAGAGATTTGGGAACTCGAACGGATTAGATCGAAGAGTTGACAAAAGAGAACGGGCTTTCGCAAAACAATCGAAAAGGGAAAGATTAATAATAGGGAAAGAAAGAATAATATTCAAGAATATTTCTTCCGGGTTATTATCTTGATTGGACAGATAGCGACATATGGGCTCTCGATCTATAGATCGGGTCCATACGGATATGTTAGTTCGCAGCGAACTAAATCGATTCTCGAAGTTGACTTTTGTTGACCGAACGGACCGCAGTCAAACAAAAGAGAGACGGATAGATCGGGCATAGGGGTATGACAGATGGCCAATGGTCTATCGACCAAGTCCACGAAGGAATTCTCGATTAAAGGCGATTAGGTCTTGAGGATAAGACAAGACAAGTGCCTTACCACGGTTGAGATAACGGGAAAAGATTGCAAAGATAACAACGCGGCTCACGATAAACTTAGTTCATCAAACCGGTCTTCGGTTAGGGTTTTGATTCGGCTTGAAGATGATATGACGATGAGACTAGGCTCACGTCATGATGATAGAACAGGTGAAGGCATCGCACTAGGGTTTGTGCAAGAATACACGCATGCGATGACAACGAGGCGAAGAGAGCCAATCGTTAACGGCGAAACGTTAACGATGGAACGCTAACGACGCAAACGTTAACGGTGGAATGTTAACGGCACAGAGCGCACCGGCAAAACGTTAACGGAGGAACGCATCGACTAAACGCACGACGCGAGCGTTAACGGGAAACATTATCGAGGAGCGCACGCACGGCTAACGCACCCATTTAAACGTTAATGGAGGAACATTAACGAAAGCGCACGACAAAACGCACCGCAAGACGTTACGACGGAGCGTTAACGGCGAGTGTTAACGGTGAAACATTGACGGCAAAACATTAGCGGAGGAACGTTAGCAGGCGTTAGCGGAAGAACGTTAACGGGAAGCGTTAGCGAGCGTTAACGCAACGTTAACGGCAGAACGTTAACGGCGAACGTTAACGGTGGAGGTCAACAATGATAGGAGACTTCATGAAGCGAAGTAGCGACCGTCGGTGCAACGACATGGCCGCGGTAGAATGCTACAAAGGACGGCTAACCGGTGCGCGAACCGGCGGCAACCCGTTTAGGTTGAAAGACGACGGGTTTAGGCCGGAATCGGCTTCTCGGCAAACGGAGGCCAAAAGAACTCTAAAGATGGACCAAAACAGTACAAGATGATCCTACGGACGCGACAACACGGCCGGAGCGAACCAAAATAACCGGCGTCAAAAGCGCGCCAGCGACGGCAAAGCGGTGGCCTAAATATATAAAAAATTCCGGAGGATGGGATGGCAAAGGGAGAATGTCTACTGCGTAGAACGCGCGGCGAGACGAGCTCAACGGTATAGGCGGATTTTGCGGCGCCCTTCCGGATTAATCACAAACTGGCGATTAACGGGTTTCGGATCAAAACTTTGGACGGCTATAACTTCTAGAATAATGATCGGAACTTAACGAAATTTGACCGAGAGCTAGATGGGACCAAGAGGCACACCGTGACGCAGGTGGCTCGAAGAAATACCTTCTGGAACAGCGGGGAACGCGCGAGGAAGTTTGCCGCTGTCTGGAACGCAGTCTGAACGGAGAAATTAATTTGCTGCGCCAAATCCAGAGGGCAAAACCTTGGGGCAAGATGTGCATCCTGTAGAGGACATCTCCAGGAGTCTACACAAAAAATTTCACCGTCAAACTCGAAAAATTGAGGGAGTTATGGCCTCGGCAAGATTCGAGATTGACACGGCCGTAACTTTTGATCCCGTGGACCAAATTGGCTGAATTTTGGACAGCAAGCAGATGGTACCTTGTGGCACACCACAGAGAAGACGGATCTCGAAAAGAGTCGACGAGTTGCCCGGGACGCGGCTCCAAAGTTCGGCCGACGTTGGGCGACGTTCGGGCGACATTGGATGGATCTCGGAGTTTTGGAGATGATCCGGAGGTTGTATATCCGTGGGAGAGGTCTAGGGGCACTTATATAGGTTTGGGGAAGAGGCTAGATCAAGAAAAATCAAGTTTGGACGCGTGTGGAGGTGTTTGGGTCGGTTTGGGCATTTTATCGAGCAGGTTCCGAGCATGAATCGGATTGGAGTTGATCTGGCCGCATCTGGGCCATCCGATCTGCGATCAACGGCTGGGGAGGAGGGGGCGACGTGGCCCATCGGGACTGGCGCGTGGCGGCCCAGCGGGGCGCGGCTCGTGGCGGCCGGCCTCTTCGGCGCTTGTGGCAGGAGTGCGAGTGGGCCGGCCTGGCGTGCGGCCTGGCGCGGGTGGGGAGGCTGGGCCGGCTGGTGGGAGGAGAGAGAGGGATGAGGCCCAAATCAATTTTCGAAATTTTGCAGCATTTTTCCAATAAAAACAATTCCCGAAATTCAATTAAATCATTTGAGGCAATAAAAATATCAGAAAAATTCTAGAAAAATTCCAGAAAATATTTTGAGACATTTCCAACTCAAATAAAATATTTTCAACAAAAATTTATATAAACTTTTCCAAATAATTAATTAATTTCAATAAAAGGGCTTAATACAAATCGATTCCGAATAAATCCAATAAATAGCAAACGAGCTCCGAAAAATCTCAAAAATTACAGGAAAACTTCTTGAAGCACAAGGAATCCAAATAAAATGAAATAAATTTTATTTGAGGTTTAGAATAATCAAATTAAATTGTTTTAGCTTTTAGAAAATTCAAATCAAGCTTTATAAACGCGAGAAAATCAACGAAAATTTTTGGGAAGCTAAACAAAACCAAAATTTTTGAAAACCCAAATTTTGGGATGTTACAAATCTACCCCCCTTAACAGAATCTCGTCCCCGAGATTCAGGGCTGACTATAGAATTAGGTTTAGGGGTACTCAACTCTTGAGCTTCCTCGAACTTCCAAGCAACTACACACTGGACAGGGGTCGCTTCTGAACAAACGCTTGGTAACATCCAAAATTTTGCAGGCTGCTCCTTGCTGGTGAGGTCCTCTTACAAGTCCACTGACTCCAACTGTGTCTGCTTTTCGGCCACGAGGCACTTCTTCTACGGAAAATCTTGATACTAACTTTGTCGGGAAATCTTGAACATCTTCTGCACTCATGCTGACGTTTCTGGTAACTCCATTGATAGGCACGCTTGCTTCCGTCCCTGAACATTTGATTTTCTGCTTCTTCTAGAAATTGGACAAGCTGTATCTGACAACAAAGCTTATATGCAATTACGCGGTCTTCGACAAGACTTGAATAGCATTCCGGTTGGTCTGGCACTATCCTTGTCGGCTTGATTCTTTGACTGAAACTCTGTATCAACTGAATACTCCTTCACAATTCACTTTCTGACGCAAGTGTCTCGGTAGGGGTAGGACTAGGATTGAAGTGGGCAGGTATAACACCTTTTCTCCTAGGACAACTATTATCAAAGTGTCCCGGCTCATTGCATCTGAAGCAACACTTGACTGACATCCGTTGGCTTTCTCCTGACATGGTACTAATCTTGGTAGGGTAGAGCTGAGATCGATGCGATCAGCGGTGACCACTTTCTTCTGAGAGTAGTGGTTAGCAAAATTTTCTGGCTGATGACAGGCAAAGCAAATTCCAGGCAGCAGGCTCTTCTTTTGAGAACGTTTCACTAGGTTGATGTTATGGAAATTCTAACCATTGGGGCGAAGCACTGGTGAAAGTGTCTCTAACAAAGTCTGAGCAGTATGGCAACTAAATTGTTGAGGGGTACTCCTCATTCGCTGTTGCGGTGGTCCTTCTTGACAAACTTTCTGACGCTTGCGGTGGTCTTCCAATTCCTTGCACTCATCTTTTTAGGTTAAGGCCTTTGTTAACCAATTCTTCTTGCTTCAACTGACTCCTTAAGCAAGTTGCTTCCATAGCCTTACCATTCACTTTCTGTGTTAAAATCTTTACTGACGTAATTTCCTGGGATGATCATGGCTTTCGAAATTGCTTGATCTTTCTGTGGCATTCCTTAACAAATGACCTGACTCACCACAGTTGTAACATGAACGTTTGGGTCATCGTGTCGGGTTGATGGGGCATTCTCTAGGCTAATGACCTCATTTATCACACAGGAAACAATTCCATGGTGACCAAGTACTACTGATTTCTTGAGGTAAATGGATAGGGTTGACATGCTTCTTCTTCATTTCTTCACGTGGCACAGCTGGTGCGGATGGCAATCCTTCTCCTTTTTGCTAATTCTTGAGCAAGGACGGCTCGAAAATTCTCTCGCTGATGCCGAGTCACGGCGGTCACTATTGGATCTAAGGGACATTGAGCTGGGCAATGATCACGACCTTCGCAAGGATAGCAGGTGATATTGCGCATAGGACATTCTCCGGGTAAATGGCTTCCTTCACAACCGAACAATTGATTGCATGTTCATCGCCAGTGTATCCTATTTCTCCACATCGGATGCATGCACGGTCTTCTAACTTGTTTGGTTGACAACACTTCAAAGAACAACATCTCGGTATGGTATTAGGTGCGTGGGTTGTGCTCTTCTCTCGAACTCATGTAGTCACACTATCTTCTGATGACGCAACAAACTGACGAAGGGCGGTGGCAATTTCCAACCAAGTGATAGTATGTCCATCTTCCGAGGTGGCGTAGAAACCTTTCCTCCAAACTAATGCATCTCCTTTTTACTGGCAAGTAGCACAGGGGACCTTCTCTTCATCTTCACATTGTACCCAAGCAAGCTTCTCTTCTATGACACGAAGCCATATCTTTGCGTCCTTGAGAGTGGCTGATCCATCAAACACGGGTGGTTACAAACTGATCCAAGTGTCGAATTGTCACGGTTGGTACGGTGGACGGCTGTTGGTCACGGTCTGCTTTGACACTGACATCGGTAGTAGCAACTGAACTGACTTGAACTGCCTCGAGGTCACTGCTGCAGTCGGTGCTTTCCATCTTTTGTCCACTCCAGGGTTTTAGGTAAGAGGGAAAAGCATAGATGAGGTTCAAGAATCCTATTGCAGGAGCGAGTTTAACCCAAAAACTTGTACAAACATTATTAAGAACTTGGTATGGTTGCTTATCCAAGCCTAAAAGCTATGCAACGATCGCACACTCAAAGAATAAAGAAAGATCCAAATTCCTAATCACACCATAATCTAGCGTCTAAAGGGTAACGCTCCTATCTTAAGAGACGTGACTCTCACACATGAGTCTCAACTTACTACTAAGCACTGGTTCTTCAAGCTTCTAGAACACTTCATCGATCCACTTCTCTTCGAGCTCGACGATTCCTTACTTCACGATCTTCAGGGTTGACGGCGACATCCAGTACTTTCTCCTTAAGTGTGAAACATCGTTAACTATTCGGAACAACTCAGGTAAGATTTCCATTTAAATCGGTGGGAAGGATAGAAATTTCAGCAAAGGGGAAAGAATAGAAGAATAAGATAAGTCAAGAATGTATTATTCTTTCAAGTTAAATTTTCTCTTTAGAAAATAATTTTGAAGCTCCTAAAGACGGCCAATCTATCTAAGGTCAAGACCTACAAATAACCTGGCTCACGATACCACCTCTGTCGGGACCCGAATTTGCAAATCCGACCCTCTGTGTATTCAAGACTAGTCCAGGATCACGCTAGTGCACACAGTCTCAACATAGATGAATATCACAATCATACGCAGCGGAATAGTAAAAATAACTCAATAATAGAATATAAACTATTGAGCGACCTTAAGGTCAACCTTACATTTGTGAAACCCCGACGGCTTCAACTCCAAATAAGCAGCAGCGGAACGAAGAACATCGGTGAATCCCATCAATACGCCACAGGCAACTGACAGGGTTCGACTCCTAGATAATCGCCTTCTCACGGAACTTCTTCTTCTTCGACGATGTAGACTTTTGCTCACCGGTGATTGTTTGTTTGCAAGGGGTGAGTACATAAAGCACTCAAGAAGTCATGCACGTAATGCAAGTCTAATAGCTATATGCATGGCTTGGTACAAAGGAATAGCTCAAGGTATATTTGCAATGCTTGACTTTTGAAAAGTAATATAAGTAGATTCGAAAGCAAAGAGAAACAAGTAAAACATAAATAACTTTTCAAAAGTTTAATAAACATTTTCCCCATCCTAAACCACATTTCCATCATTTCCATTAAACCAACCCAACTTTCCAAATCCAAGTTATTTTTGAGAAAATCTAACCCTTGATCGTAATCCCGAGCATTGTCCAAGATCAGTGGACTCGGCTATTCGAATAGGTTTTACACTCTGCAGAGGTTATACACTTTACCCACAAGATACAATCCACTCACCACGTCGGTAGTGAATCGCCATACAAGAGTATGCGAATAGCGATCATAACAAAGCCTTCTAAGCCTCAAACAACACAGTGGTCCTCTCGGTTCGTGCTCTACACCATCCCTTCCCTTAGCCAAGGCGAAGTATGGGACCAACACACCGTTAGATGGGTATCTGGCCACAACCACGATACGCTCCCCGCACAATCACACAAACGGTGTAATTGACACCCTGAGGCTCCACAAGTGAGTCCTTAGCGACTTAGTCAACTAGGGCCGCCCCATTCCAGCCATGTGGTTGTACGATTGACTCAGTTCAAAGGCTTGCAAGGTTAAGTCCTTAGGTGACCAGGGCAAGACTACCCGAAAAACCAAATCAACACTCCCAATGCCACAACTGCCCACCTGATTACTCTTGCCACATGCCCCTCGAAAACTATTTATCAAACCCCGCTTGATTACCATGCACCACGTGCCATCAACATCACATGATACTTTTCCAAAACAGTTCAATATATCATAAGTCAATATTAACATTTGATTGTCCAAAATCATGTTATGAGCACGTAGTGTGCTCTAAGCGGTATACTACAACGGTCTAAACCCATGTTGGCAATTTAATAATGTCCAACTAGTAATCCACAACTAGGGTGACAAGGGATCATGGCACATACTTAGATAATCAAGGTGTCATACAAAGAAATTGGTATTTATCTAACCCCATGTTTAAACAAAGTATCTTTCTATTTGAACTAGCATGCAATAGTTTAAATCAAAATAGATTTCAAATAGGATCAACATGGTCAAAGCACAACTTGCCTGGCCCTTGCAAACTTTATCGTCTTTTACTCTTTATCCTTGATCCTTGATCCTCGAGCTTCAACTTCCACTTTCTCGATCCTCACTGCTCGAACGACTTCTGGACGACACGTCTAACGATTAAGGAAGAAGCAAATACAAACCAATTCAAAAGACAAATCAAGTAAACTCCAAATTAAGAACGAACAGCATTGGGCACAACGGCTTGGGAGAGATTTGGGAACTCGAACGGATTAGATCGAAGAGTTGACAAAAGAGAACGGGCTTTCGGCAAAACACCGAAAAGGGAAAGATTAATAACTGGGAAAGAAAGAATAATATTCCGAAGAATATTTCTTCCGAAGTTATTATCTTGATTGGACAGATAGCGACATATGGGCTCTCGATCTATAGATCGGGTCCATACGGATATGTTAGTTCGCAGTGAACTAAACTGATTCTCGAAGTTGACTTTTGTTGACCGAACGGACACAGTCAAACAAAAGAGAGACGGATAGATCGGGCATAGGGGTATGACAGATGGCCAATGGTCTATCGACCAAGTCCACGAAGGAATTCTCGATTAAAGGCAGATTAGGTCTTCAGGGATAAGACAAGACAAGTGCCTTACCACGGTTGAGATAACGGGAAAAGATTGCAAAGATAACAACGCGGCTCACGATAAACTTAGTTCATCAAACCGGTCTTCGGTTAGGGTTTTGATTCGGCTTGAAGATGATATGACGATGAGACTAGGCTCACGTCATGATGATAGAACAGGTGAAGGCATCGCACTAGGGTTTGTGCAAGAATACACGCATGCGATGACAACGAGGCGAAGAGAGCCAATCGTTAACGATGAAACGTTAACGATGGAACGTTAACGACGAAACGTTAACGGTGGAATGTTAACGACAGAGCGTTAACGGCAAAACGTTAACGGAGGAACGTTAACGACGAAACGTTAACGACGGAGCGTTAACGGGGAAACATTAACGGAGGAGCGTTAACGACGGAGCGTTAACGAAACGTTAATGGAGGAACATTAACGGAGCGTTAATGACAAAACGTTAACGGCAAGATGTTACCGACGGAGCGTTAACGCATGCAGTGTTAACTGTGAAACATTGACTGCAAAACATTAGCGGATGAACGCAACTAACGTTAACGGAAGAAAGTTAACGGGAAACGCACGCGAACGCACCAACGGCGAACGCACGGTGGATCGTTAAGCGGCTAACGCACCCGTGGAGGTCAACAATGATAGGAGACTTCATGAAGCGAAGTAGCGACCGCCGGTGCAACGACATGGCCGCGTAGAATGCTACAAGGACGGTTAATCGCGCGAACCGCGGCAGTTTAGGTTGAAAGACGACGGGTTTAGGCCGGAATCGGCTTCTCGGCAAACGGAGGCCAAAAGAACTCTAAAGATGGACCAAAACAGTACAAGATGATCCTACGGACGCCGACAACACGGCCGGAGCGAACCAAAATAACCGGGCGTCAAAAGACGCGCGGCACGGCAAACGGTGGCCTAAATATATAAAAAAATTCGGAGGATGGGATGGCAAAGGGAGAATGTCTACTGCGTAGAACGCGCGAGACGAGCTCAGCGGTATAGGCGGATTTTGCGGCGCCCTTCCGGATTAATCACAAACTGGCGATTAACGGGTTTGGATCAAAACTTTGGACGGCTATAACTTCTAGAATAATGATCGGACTTAACGAAATTTGACCGAGAGCTAGATGGGACCAAGAGGCACACCGTGACGCAGGTGGCTCGAAGAAATACCTTCTGGAACAGCGGGGAACGCGCGAGGAAGTTTGCCGCTGTCTGGAACGCAGTCTGAACGGAGAAATTAATTTGCTGCGCCAAATCCAGAGGGCAAAACCTTGGGGCAAGATGTGCATCCTGTAGAGGACATCCCCAGGAGTCTACACAAAAAATTTCACCGTCAAACTCGAAAAATTGAGGGAGTTATGGCCTCGGCAAGATTCGAGATTGAAACGGCCGTAACTTTTGATCCCGTGGACCAAATTGGCTGAATTTTGGACAGCAAGCAGATGGTACCTTGTGGCACACCACAGAGAAGACGGATCTCGAAAAGAGTCGACGAGTTGCCCGGGACGCGGCTCCAAAGTTCGGCCGACGTTGGGCGACGTTCGGGCGACATTGGATGGATCTCGGAGTTTTGGAGATGATCCGGAGGTTGTATATCCGTGGGAGAGGTCTAGGGGCACTTATATAGGTTTGGGGAAGAGGCTAGATCAAGAAAAATCAAGTTTGGACGCGTTTGGAGGTGTTTGGGTCGGTTTGGGCATTTTATCGAGCAGGTTCCGAGCATGAATCGGATTGGAGTTGATCTGGCCGCATCTGGGCCATCCGATCTGCGATCAACGGCTGGGGAGGAGGGGGCGACGTGGCCCATCGGGACTGCGCGCGTGGCGGCCCAAGCGGGGGCGCGGCTCGTGGCCGGCCAGGCTGCTTTGGTCTTGGCAGCGGAGGGTGCGAGTGGGCCGGCTGGCGTGCGGCTGGCGCGGTGGGGAGGCTGGGCCGGCTGGTGGGAGGAGAGAGAGGGATGAGGCCCAAATCAATTTTCGAAATTTTGCAGCATTTTTCCAATAAAAACAATTCCCGAAATTCAATTAAATCATTTGAGGCAATAAAAATATCAGAAAAATTCTAGAAAAATTCCAGAAAATATTTTGAGACATTTCCAACTCAAATAAAATATTTTCAACAAAAATTTATATAAACTTTTCCAAATAATTAATTAATTTCAATAAAAGGGCTTAATACAAATCGATTCCGAATAAATCCAATAAATAGCAAACGAGCTCCGAAAAATCTCAAAAATTACAGGAAAACTTCTTGAAGCACAAGGAATCCAAATAAAATGAAATAAATTTTATTTGAGGTTTAGAATAATCAAATTAAATTGTTTTAGCTTTTAGAAAATTCAAATCAAGCTTTATAAACGCGAGAAAATCAACGAAAATTTTTGGGAAGCTAAACAAAACCAAAATTTTTGAAAACCCAAATTTTGGGATGTTACACCACCTCTGTCGGGACCCCGAATTTGCAAATCCGGACCCTCTGTGTATTCAGCACTAGTCCAGGAACGCGCTAGTGCACACAGTCTTAACATTGGTAAATATCACAATCATACCATTCGATATTATCAAAGTACTTTATTAAAATAACCAAAGTGGTTACTCGACCTTATGGCCAAGTTACAAATGTACGCCTCGCAAGGCGAAACTTATTCAGAGAAAAATAATAATAGCAGCGGAAAAACAACGAAGGTAACATCGTGGCGCCATCCAAGATACCACAGCAATCGATCGGGCTCGCATCCCTAAGTAGACGGATCCTCTTGGAATTCCTCCTCCGAAGCTGGCGTAGTCTCCTCTTCAACTGGTGTTGTGTTGAGGCAAGGGTGAGTACTTGGTACTCAGCAAGTCATGCACAGAATGCAAGCTAATATACTATATGCATGGCTTGGTACAAAGGAATAGCTCAAGGTTTATTTGCAGTAAACAGCATTTGAAAAGTAATATAAGTAGATTCGAAAGCAGTAGAAATAAGTAAAGCATAAATAACTTTTCAAGAAGTTTTAATAAACATTTTCCCCATCCTAAACCACATTTCCATCATCTTCATTATTAAACCAAACCAACTTTCAAACCAAAGTTATTTTTGAGAAAATCTAACCCTTGACTGTAATTCCCGAGCGATGTCCAATACCGCGGACACGGCTATTCGAATAGATTCTAAACTCTGCAGAGGTTATGCACTTTACCCACAAGATACAGTCAAACACCACAAAGGCGAAGTTCCTCAGAACAAAGTCTTTCTAAGCCTCAAACAACACAGGTGGTCCTCTCCGGTTCGTGCTCTACACCATCCCTTCCCTTAGCCAAGGCGAAGTATGGGACCAACACACCGTTAGATGGGTATCTGGCCACAGCCACGATACGCTCCCCCGTACAATCACACAAACGGTGTAATTGACACCCTGAGGCTCCACAAGTGAGTCCTTAGCGACTTAGTCAACTAGGGCCGTCCCATTCCAGCCATGTGGTTGCAAGTATGACCCAGTTCAAAGGCTTGCAAGGTTAAGTCCTTAGGGTGACCAGGGCAAGACTACCCGAAGAACCAATTCAACGCCCCTAATGCCACAACTGGCCCACTGATTACTCTTGCCACATGCCCTTGGCCGAAATCTGTTTATCAAACCCGCTTGATTACCATGCACCACGTGCCATCAACATCACATGATACTTTTCCAAAACAGTTCAATATATCATTAAGTCAATATTAACATTTGATTGTCCAAAACCATGTCATGAGCACGTAGTGTGTCTAAGCAAGATACTACAACGGTCTAAAACCCATGTTGGCAATCTAATAATGTCCAACTAGTAATCCACAACTAGGGTGACAAGGGTCATGGCACATACTTAAATAATCAAGGTGTCATACAAAGAAATTGGTACTTATCTAACCCCCATGTTTAAACAAAGTATTTTTCTAATTGAACTAGCATGCAATAGTTTAAATCAAAATAGATTTTGAAATAGGATCAACATGGTCAAAGCACAACTTGCCTTCAAAAAGTACTTGCTCTTGGTCTTGAGTTGGATCCTGAGTCAATACTTCTCCTTCGAATCCTTCCCAGACTTCAACGCTCTACTCGTAAAGCGTGCAAATAGCAATACACAAATAAACAATAGGCAAAAACATCCCAAAACTCCAAATAAAATCCATAAACGGAGAGAACATAATTTTCTGGATTTTTAGGAACTGGAATCGTTCAAATCGGAGTTAAAATGCAAAAGTTACGATCATTTAAAGTTTAAATAATCAATTAAATAATATTACAGAGAAAAACTTTAGTCCAAAAATTAAATAAAATTTATATTTAGGTAGATCTCAATTTTATACAAATTTAGAAATTTGAATCACTCAAATCGGAGTTGAAACGCAAAAGTTATAAGCGTTTGAAGTTTGAATCTAAATTTGAATCAATATTTCGAATTAATAAATCATTTTCTTTTTTTCGAAAATCCGTTTATTGCGTCCCGTGACACGCGTCCCGGCTCTGATTGGGTGGTGGCGTCGGCCGGCTCATGGGCTCGGCCCACTTCGCCGTGATTCGGTCCGCAGTGGACCCGGTCCACGGCTTCGGATGAGGCCCGACAGATGGGACCCACTGCCGGTCTGGGGTCTCACGCAAACGCGGCTGACGTGTGGGCCCACTGACATGCGGGGCCCGCGTGTCAGGGACACGCGCTCACACGCGTGGGTGCGGTTAGGCACACATGGCGCAATCTCGGCCGTTGATTTGAAATTCGACGGCCGCGATTAGATCCAAGGTTAACACGTTGAATCTACTCGATGATCATGGGCCGTTCGATCTAGATCGGACGGTCCAGATCTAACCCTATAATGATCACTACTACGGCACGTGGCGATTGTGAACCGTTGGATCTTGATCCAACGGTCCAGATCTAATCGGGTTTGGAACACGTGAACTCACCTCAACCGCACGATCAAGATCGGACGGTCCACAGAGCTCGCGAGGTCGATGGCGACGCGGCGGAGCTGCAGCCACCGGAGACGGAGACGACGACGAGCCCGACGGCGCTCCGGGGTCGTTCCGGCGAAGTGGATGGTCTCTTCGGGTGCGTCTCGAAGCGGGGACTCCGGATCTGGGCTCCTTCTCGGCGGAAGACGACTGACGGCGGCGAGACGAGGCAAAAACCGCGGCGGAGTGGCGCTCAACTACGGCGAGCTCGCACGGGCAAACGGCGGCGCTCAGCGAGATGGCTCGAGAGGAACGTGCGCAAGGGTGAGGGCAACCTCGGGCGTGACCGGGCTTTAAATAGCCTCTGCGTTGCATCCGAGACGGAACCTAATTACACTTACACGGCGGGCGCGCGGCGGAGTCCGGCCGGACTTCGGGCGGAGACGACGACGCACAGCCGGCCCACGTGGCACGATCAACGGCCACGATCGCGTGGCGCGATCGGATCCGGCCGGATTCGACCGGCGATGCAGGCGGATCTCGGCCGTTGGATCTTGATCCAACGGTTGGGATCGATTAGGTTTTGAGCCGGTTTGATCGAGTCACGTGGCTCGGTCGGACTCGAGTCCGACTCGGAGTTCCGACTTCGATCGGATGAACAGATACTTAACCGAGTTGAATTTCCAGCGATTTAATATTTAAAATAATTCCCGATAATTCATTTAACTCATTAAAAATAGCAAATGACTCGTAAAATTCGGAAAAATTCGAAAATACTTTGGAACATTTTGGACTCAAATAAAATATTTCCAACAAAATTTTATTTGCAAAATTAAATTCTTTAATTATTTCAAAATGGAATAAATTCAAATAAATTCCAAATAAATCCAAATAAATTCCAGAAAATTCCAAAAATTCACCAAAGTGCCAAATCACACATGAATTTAAGAAAAGCAAAATTTCGAGGTGTTACAGACCTCCCCCCCTTAATAGAATCTCGTCCCCGAGATTCAGGGCTTACTAAAGGAATAGGTTTGGAAACTCTTTCTTCAAATCCTCTTCGCGCTCCCAAGTCGCTTCGCTCTCTGCATGGTTACTCCACTGAACTCTACAGAAACGGGTTGACTTATTTCTGGTTTCTCGATCCATTGTGTCCGTAATCCTCACAGGATGCTCCTTATAAGTCAAATCCTCTTGCAACTCAATTGACTCTAGCGGTGTCTGCTCCTCAGAACTCGGAGACACTTCTTCAATCGGGACACATGGAACACATCATGCACTCCGCCAACGATCGTGGCAACTCCGGTGATAAGCAACTTCGCCTCTGCGACTCAAAATCTTAAATGGTCCAACATAACGGGTGCGAAGTTTCCCTTTGGCATGGAACCTCTTAACTCCCCGAGGCGTAACTCGAGGTATACGAAGTCTTCTCGTTCAAAACTCAAATCTCGGCGGCGATTATCAAGATAACTCTTCTCATCGAGATTGGGCTATCTTCAACCTTTCCCTAATCATGGCGACCGCTTCTTCAGCCTCTTGAAGAATATCAGGCCCAAAGACACGGCGCTCGCGGTCTCATTCCAATTCAATGGCGTCCGATTGGTCGCCCATACAAGGCCTCAAAAGGTGACATCGTCAGAAACTAGCCTGATAACTATTGTTGTAATCGAACTCGGCATACGGTAAACTCTTATCCCAAGAAGTAGCATAAGCTAATGCACAAGCTCTCAACATATCCTCCGACCGTTGACTCTTTCGGTCTCATTCTGGTCTGCTGTGGATGATAAGTCAGATCTTGAAGTTCAAACGGGTTCCCATGGCTTCATGCAACTTATTCCGTAACCTTGAGGTAAATTGGGTACCTGTCTGACATAATCCTCTTTGGCACTCCGTGCAAACAGACGATCCTCGATCATGTACAACTCTCGCTTAATTTATCTCCCGAGTAAGTGGTCTTCACGGGATAAAATGGGCTACTTTGGTCAAACGATCTACTATAACCCATATGGAGCCATAACCTCCTTGAGTCTTCGGCAAACCGTAATGAAATCCATTCCGATTTCCTCCCACTTCCACTCAGTATTTTCAGCTGTAGCAATCCTGCTGGTCTCGATGCATTGCCTTGACTCTCTGGCATACGCCGCACAATGCAACATGCTCGGCAACTTCACGCTTCATACTCGCCACTGCATCTCTCCTTCAGATCCCGATACATCTTGGCGCTTCCAGATGAATTGAGTACTTGAGTCATGGGCTTCTTCCAAAATCAGTTGCTTTAACTCCTTTTGTTAGGCACACAAATGCGATCCTTCATCCACAACGTGCCTTGCTCATCCAACTTGAAGTCCTCTGCCTTGCCTTCCTCCTTGATGGACTTAATCCTGCGGATCTTGTCATCATCCTTCGTCCTTCTCGGATCTGATCCTCTAGGGTAGGCTTTACTTCTAATGCGGCCAAGAATTCGCTTAGGTACTACCTCAATCTTCATTTTCTGAAAATCCTCACATAACTCATCCTCGACTTGTGGCTAGCAACGTACTCACGGTATGGCTTTTCCGACTCAGAGCATCGGCTACTACGCTGGCCTTCCCGGATGGTAATGGATTCCAACATTGTAGTCCTTGATTAACTCTAACCATCTCCTCTCGCCTCATATTCAGATCCGATCGGGTGAATATGTACCTAAGGCTCTTATGATCCGTGATACACTTCACATCTGCTTCCAATCGATAGTGACGCCATATCTTCAAGGCATGCACTACGGCAGCCTAACTCTAGGTCATGTGTCGGGTAATTCTCCTCATGCGGCCTCAATCGCCTTGATGCATAAGCAACAACCTTTCCGCTCTGACATCAGACACATCCAAGTCCTTGGCGCGATGCGTCACAATAAATATCGAAGCTTTGAGCAACATCAGTAGAACTAACACCGTCGCCGACGTCAATTGCTTCTTCAGCTCTCAAATCCTTTCTCACATTCTCAAGCGTCCATGCAAACTTCTTTTCCTTCTTCAAATAGCTTGCGTAAGAGGTTTCGCAATTGTCGAGAAGCCTTCGATGAAACGGGCGGTAGTATCCTGCCATTCCAAGGAAACTCCGACCGGGTCACAGTCTTCTACGCTCCCAATGTAACACGCCTTCTACTTTGCTTGGATCTACGGCGACTCCTTCATGCGGTCATTACATGTCCAAGAAACTCCACCTTGTCCTTCCAAAAATCACACTTGCCGAACTTGGCGAAAAGTTGTCGTTCCTCGCCTTTTCCAAAACTCGCCTTAAGTGTTCTAAGATGTTCATCCTCCTGTCTTGGAGTAGATTAGGATATCGTCTATGAACACGACGACAAACTTGTCCAAATATTCCATGAACACCTTATTCATCATATTCATGAAATAAGTCGCGCATTCATCACCCCAAAGGACATAACGGTAAACTCGTAATGTCCATATCTTGACGAATGCAGTCTTGAATATCTTCTCGATCGGATCTTCAATCGATGGTATCCCGATCTCGTATCAATCTTGGAGAAAACTCCGCTCCTCTCAATCGATCAAACAAATCATCGATCCTGGTAGCGGATACTTATTCTTTACGGTGACTTCGTTGAGTGCACGGTAGTCAATGCACATCCACGAAACTCCCGCCCTTCTTCTTGACAAACAAAACTGTGCTCCCCACGGCGACGAACTCGGTCTGATAAATCCTTTCTCCATTAACTCTTCTAGTCTGTTTCTTCATTTCTACCAACTCCTCGGTGGACATCCGATAGGGTCTCTTTGCTATCGGTCTTTGTACCCGTACAAGCTCTATTACAAATTCTATGTCCTGCCTCAGGCATACCGTAGATCTTCGGGAAAAACATCGGGTACTCATTCACTCTTGAGACATCCTCTATGCTGATTGCCTTGGTAATCATTAACCATCAACTGTCCATCTCTAATCTGAGTGGCTTGAAATTCCACTTTCTTCCCACACTGCTCTCGATCGAGATAATCCTTCGCCCACAATCCAATACAAACCTTGTGCTTAGATAACCAATCCATTCCCAATATAACGCCTAGGTCCGGTCTCCAAAATTATAAGGTTTGCTAGGAACTCTATTCCATCTATTAGTATTCTCACCGGAACATCCTACTTTCGTTCGAGTTCTAACCGTGGGTTTGAACTAAAAGCATGCACTTAAGCCTTGCAATCCTCAAATCATTTCTAGTAGCAAAGCCTTGCGAAACAAGCGAATCTGAAGCTCCGTAATCAAACAAAACTGCAGTGTATCGAAAGTTAACAAGTAACTTACCCAAGATTGACGTCCGTAGCATTCTGCAGTGCCTCTGCGGTGACATGGTTGACTCGGCCTCTCACCACGGTGCAGGGTGTGGCTCCTGGTCTTTGGCGTCCTAGCTGGGGTGGTTCCTAGGTTGAAGCGAATCGGGTCACTCCTGCTGTCTTCTTTGGACAATCTGTTGGCAAAGTGTCACTGGCTCGTTGCGATTGTAGCGCGTCTCACTTCCTTCTTGTTGCACAGGGTAGCGTTTCTAGCGGGTGAAGTCCGTAGTTCTGATTGGCAGGTCTTGGTGCCGGGATGGTGTCCTTGTTGCATTCTGTGGTTGGAATCAGAAGAATTGATTTGGTGCAACTCTCAGCGCCGCTATTGCGTTCCTGGCGTGATACTTGCCGTTGCATCCTGCGCTTCTGTTCTCATCCGGTTCCTTGCGCTTGTCCTCAAGAATAAGTGCCTTATTCACCAACTCTTGGAAATCTGGAAAGGTGTGGGTGATCAACCCTACTTGCAATCCTGAGTTAAGTCCCTTCATAAAGCGAGGTATGCGGATTTATCTGTCGCTACATCCTCGGAGTGCGTAGCGTGCTATTGTGTGAACTTGTTCGTAGTCGGCCACTGGCTGATTACCTTGTTTCAGTGCTCTGAACTCCTCCTTCTTAAGGTCCATGATTCCTTCAGGCACGTGATACTGTCGGAATGCAGCTGTGAATTCTTCCCAAGTGATATCTTGAGGGTTCTCTTGCGTGGCACAGAAGTTCTCCCACCATTCGGCGGCTGTTCCTTCCAGCTGATGAGAAGCGTAGAGTACCTTCTCATCTCCTATGCATTGAGCTATGTGTAGCTTCCTCTCGATTGATCTTAACCAATCATCGGCCTCCAATGGATTGGCATTCCCAGAGAAAGTGGGTGGGTGAGTTCTCATGAACTCTGACAGCCTTGTATTCTGGCGTGGTCCCTGATTAACTTGATTAGCAGTGGCCTGAGCAGTGACGTGCTGCATTTGTTGCATCATAGCATGCATCAACTGAGTCTGGGCAGCAAGAAAAGCTCCGAAATTCTGCATATCCAGTGGCGGTGCTGGTGCTCCATCATTGGGGTTTTCTACTGGGCGAGAACCACTCCCATTGCTTCCAAAGTTTCCACGGGTATTCACCATCTGTCGATTTGCTCTAGGTTTAGAGATGAGAGGGAAACAAGAATAGACAAGTAATATGGAACTTATGCGGGGCGAAAGGTGTAGCCTTAAGGTCCAACTTTATTATTAGTAACTTGGTATGGCTGCTTACAATGCCTAAGGGCCTTGCAACACATACTGCACACTAAACAAAGCAAATCCAAATCGAACTAACTCTGGAGTCTAACGCCTAAAGGGTGACTCTTTATTCTATGACGCGACTCGGCGAAGGAGCCTCACTATAGAACCTATGCTCACTCATCGAGAAAACCTCCACGGCACTGAGTGCAGGTCTTTGTGGCATAGGCGCAACGATTGCCATGTCCAAAGAATCGTGTGTCCTCTGTGGTAGTCGAAGAAGCGATGTCCTCATCGAGATCGACTCCTCCGATCGGCTCGTGTAGCTCAATCTTGTGCTCTGGAGTGCAGTCCGCATAAAGTCATCTCCAACTTCGTCAATCCTTCGTAGAAGGTGTGCCACATACTCTTGAGCTTCCGCCATCTGTTCTTCTCTGTCGTGATTTCCTTGCGGGCCTTCAGAGCTCCTTGCTTGTATTATCTAGTACATCCTCCTGGCGACGACAAATCGTGCCAAGCGTAAACCGTGGCATCCTCATCCTGAATCGCCTTCGGTTCAAGAAGGTTATCGCTGCGCGGATGGTAACGAACACCGTACTTCCAACTCTCTGGCGTAGATATCGTAATGTGCCGCATTGCTCGTCGTGATACTTCTTGGATACCCATCTGCATCGTAGACCTCCTGGCAAGTCTGCGGTGTATCGGGCGATTGCCTGGCCCTTTTCCTAGCAGTACCTCAATCCTCACGTCACAAGCCTTGATCAATCCTGCTTGTCGATCACTTCCACTTGGTATTGGGGCTTCTCAAAATCTCAGAGAGTGCAGAGCATATGCCAAAGTTCCGCGGCGTGACCAACTCCCAGATCAACATAGTTGAACTCTTCCTCCATTTGTCACAAGAGTGCTTTACGTAAGAACTCGGAATTTTTGAATTGTGACAAGGTAAGAAAAATTTCAGCACGAGGCAAGAAAAGAGAGAAGGGATAAGTCGAGAGGTCATTTCTTATCTTGACAACTTTTAGCTTTAGAAAATAGGTTTTATCCTCACTACGACCATTCTAGCTAGGGTTGAGCCTACTGATCAAGTATGGCTCGATACCACCTCTGTTGGGACCCCGAATTTGCAAATCCGGACCCTCTGTGTATTCAGCACTAGTCCAGGAACGCGCTAGTGCACACAGTCTTAACATTGGTAAATATCACAATCATACCATTCGATATTATCAAAGTACTTTATTAAAATAACCAAAGTGGTTACTCGACCTTATGGCCAAGTTACAAATGTACGCCTCGCAAGGCGAAACTTATTCAGAGAAAAATAATAATAGCAGCGGAAAAACAACGAAGGTAACATCGTGGCGCCATCCAGTATACCACAGGCAACTGACTGGGCTCGCATCCCTAAGTAGACGGATCCTCTTGGAATTCCTCCTCCGAAGCTGGCGTAGTCTCCTCTTCAACTGGTGTTGTGTTGAGGCAAGGGTGAGTACTTGGTACTCAGCAAGTCATGCACAGAATGCAAGCTAATATACTATATGCATGGCTTGGTACAAAGGAATAGCTCAAGGTTTATTTGCAGTAAACAGCATTTGAAAAGTAATATAAGTAGATTCGAAAGCAGTAGAAATAAGTAAAGCATAAATAACTTTTCAAGAAGTTTTAATAAACATTTTCCCCATCCTAAACCACATTTCCATCATCTTCATTATTAAACCAAACCAACTTTCAAACCAAAGTTATTTTTGAGAAAATCTAACCCTTGACTGTAATTCTAGCGATGTCCAATACCGCGGACACGCTTATTCGAATAGATTCTAAACTCTGCAGAGGTTATGCACTTTACCCACAAGATACAGTCAAACACCACAAAGGCGAAGTTCAGTAACAAAGTCTTTCTAAGCCTCAAACAACACAGGTGGTCCTCTCAGGTTCGTGCTCTACACCATCCCTTCCCTTAGCCAAGGCGAAGTATGGGACCAACACACTGTTAGATGGGTATCTGGCCACACGGCCACGATACGCTCCCCGCACAATCACACAAACGGTGTAATTGACACCCTGAGGCTCCACAAGTGAGTCCTTAGCGACTTAGTCAACTAGGGCCGTCCCATTCCAGCCATGTGGTTGCAAGTATGACCCAGTTCAAAGGCTTGCAAGGTTAAGTCCTTAGGGTGACCAGGGCAAGACTACCCAAGAACCAAATCAACGTCCCCAATGCCACAACCGGCCCATTGATTACTCTTGCCACATGCCCGGTCGAAATCATTTATCAAACCCGCTTGATTACCATGCACCACGTGCCATCAACATCACATGATACTTTTCCAAAACAGGTTCAATATATCATTAAGTCAATATTAACATTTGATTGTCCAAAACCATGTCATGAGCACGTGAGTGTCTAAGCGATACTACAACGGTCTAAAACCCATGTTGGCAATCTAATAATGTCCAACTAGTAATCCACAACTAGGGTGACAAGGGTCATGGCACATACTTAAATAATCAAGGTGTCATACAGCAAATTGGTACTTATCTAACCCCCATGTTTAAACAAAGTATTTTTCTAATTGAACTAGCATGCAATAGTTTAAATCAAAATAGATTTCGAAATAGGATCAACATGGTCAAAGCACAACTTGCCTTCAAAAAGTACTTGCTCTTGGTCTTGAGTTGGATCCTGAGTCAATACTTCTCCTTCGAATCCTTCCGGCACTTCAACGTCTACTCGTAAAGCGTGCAAATAGCAATACACAAATAAACAATAGGCAAAAACATCCCAAAACTCCAAATAAAATCCATAAACGGAGAGAACATAATTTTCTGGATTTTTAGGAACTGGAATCGTTCAAATCGGAGTTAAAATGCAAAAGTTACGATCATTTAAAGTTTAAATAATCAATTAAATAATATTACAGAGAAAAACTTTAGTCCAAAAATTAAATAAAATTTATATTTAGGTAGATCTCAATTTTATACAAATTTAGAAATTTGAATCACTCAAATCGGAGTTGAAAGCATAAAAGTTATAAGCGTTTGAAGTTTGAATCTAAATTTGAATCAATATTTCGAATTAATAAATCATTTTCTTATTTTTTCGAAAATCCTTTTATTGCGTCAGCGTGACACGAGTCGGCTCTCTGATTAATTTGGTGGCGTCACCGCTCATGGGCTCACCCACGGCGCTGTTCGGTCCACAGTGGACCCGGCCCACAATTTCGGATGAGATCGACAGATGGGACCCACTGTCGGTCGCGGGTCTCACGCAAACGCGGTGACGTGTGGGCCCATCGACATGCGGGCCCAGCGTGTCGAGGACACGCGCCACACGCGTGGAGTGCGGTTAGGCACACATGGCGCCAATCTCGGCCGTTGATTTGAAATTCGGCGGCGCGATTAGATCCAAGGTTAACACGTTGAATCTACTCGATGATCATGGGCCGCTCGATCTAGATCGGACGGTCGAATCTAACCCTATAATGATCACTACTACGGCGCGTGGCGATTGTGAACCGTTGGATCTTGATCCAACGGTCCAGATCTAATCGGGTTTGGAACACGTGAACTTCACTCAACCGCACGATCAAGATCGGACGGTCCACGAGCTCGCGAGGTCGATGGCGACGCGGGCTGCAGCCACCGGAGACGGAGACGACGACGGCAGCCCGACGGCTCGGGCCCGGTCGCTCCGGCGAAGTGGATGGTCTCTTCTGTGCGCCTCAAGCGGGGACTCGGATCTGGGCTCCTTCTACGGAAGACGATCGACGGCCGAGACGAGGCAAAAACCGCGGCGGAGTGGCGCTCAACTACTGGCGAGCTCGGGCACGGCAAACGGGCGGCGCTCAGCGAGATGGCTCGGGAACGGGTGCGCAAGGGTGAGGGCAACCTCGGGCGTGACTCGGGCTTTAAATAGCCTCGGCGTTCGTGCGAGACGGAAACCTAATTCTACACGGCGGCGCGCGCGGCGTGAGTCCGGCTCGGACTTCGGCGGAGACGACGACGCACAGCCGCCCACGTGGCACGATCAACGCCACGATCGGCGTGGCGCGATCGGATCCGGGCCGGATTCGACCGAAGCGGTACGGGCGGATCTCAGCCGTTGGATCTTGATCCAACGGTTGGGATCGATTAGGGTTTTGAGCTGGTTTGATCGAGTCACGTGGCTCGGGTCGGACTCGAGTCCGACTCGGGTTCGACTTCGGTCGGATGAAACGATACTCGACCGAGTTGAATTTCCAGCGATTTAATATTTAAAATAATTCCTAGTAATTCATTTAACTCATTAAAAATAGCAAATGACTCGAAAAATTCGAGAAAAATTCGGAAAATATTTTGGATCATTTTGGACTCAAATAAAATATTTCCAACAAAATTTTATTTGCAAAATTAAATTCTTTAATTATTTCAAAATGGAATAAATTCAAATAAATTCCAAATAAATCCAAATAAATTCCAGAAAATTCCAAAATTCACCAAAGTGCCAAATCACACATGAATTTAAGAAAAGCAAAATTTTGGGGTGTTACGCACCTCCCTTAATAGAATCTCGTCCCCAGAGATTCGTGGCTTACTAAAGGAATAGGTTTGGAAACTCTTTCTTCAAATCCTCTTCATGCTCCCAAGTCGCTTCGCTTTCTTCATGGTTGCTCCTTTGAACTCTACTGTAAACGGGTTGACTTGTTTCTAGTTTCTCGATCCATTGTGTCGAGAATCCTCACAGGATGCTCCTTATAAGTCAAATCCTCTTGCAACTCAATTGACTCTAGCGGTGTCTGCTCCTCAGAACTCGGAGACACTTCTTCAACTGGACACATGGAACACATCATGCACTCCTCGCCAACGATCGTGGCAACTCCGGTGATAAGCAACTTCGCCTCTGCGACTCAAAATCTTAAATGGTCCAACATAACGGGTGCGAAGTTTCCCTTTGGCATGGAACCTCTTAACTCCCCGAGAGGCGTAACTCGAGGTATACGAAGTCTTCTCGTTCAAAACTCAAATCTCGGCGACGATTATCGGCCATAACTCTTTCCGCCGAGATTGGGCTATCTTCAACCTTTCCTAATCATGGCGATCTGCTCTTCACCTCTTGAAGAATATCAGGCCCAAAGACACGGCGCCGCCGGTCTCATTCCAATTCAATGGCGTCCCGACAGTCGCCCATACAAAGGCCTCAAAAGGTGACATCTCGTAAACTAGCCTGATAACTATTGTTGTAATCGAACTCGGCATACGGTAAACTCTTATCCCAAGAAGTAGCATAAGCTAATGCACAAGCTCTCAACATATCCTCCGAATCTGGTTGACTCTTTCTGCCTGGTCTGGTCCGTCTGCGTGGATGATAAGGCATCAAGTTCAAACGGGTTCCCATGGCTTCATGCAACTTATTCCAGAACCTTGAGGTAAATTGGGTACCTCTGTCCGATACAATCCTCTTTGGCACTCCGTGCAAACAGACGATCCTGATCATGTACAACTCTGCTAATTTATCTCCCGAGTAAGTGGTCTTCACGGGGATAAAATGGGCTACTTTGGTCAAACGATCTACTATAACCCATATGGAGCCATAACCTCCTTGAGTCTTCGGCAAACCGGTAATGAAATCCATTCCGATTTCCTCCCACTTCCACTCAGGTATTTTCAGCGGCTGTAGCAATCCTGCTGGTCTCTGATGCATTGCCTTGACTCTCTGGCATACGTCGCACAATGCAACATGCTCGGCAACTTCACGTTTCATACTCGGCCACCAGAATCTCTCCTTCAGATCCTGATACATCTTGGCGCTTCCAGGATGAATTGAGTACTTGGAGTCATGGGCTTCTTCCAAAATCAGTTGCTTTAACTCCTTTTTGTTAGGCACACAAATGCGATCCTTCATCCACAACGTGCCTTGCTCATCCAACTTGAAGTCCTCTGCCTTGCCTTCCTCCTTGATGGACTTAATCCTGCGGATCTTGTCATCATCCTTCTGTCCTTCTCGGATCTGATCCTCTAGGGTAGGCTTTACTTCTAATGCGGCCAAGAATTCGCTAGGTACTACCTCAATCTTCATTTTCTGAAAATCCTCACATAACTCATCCTCGACTTGTAGCTAGCAACGCACTCACGGTATGGCTTTTCCGACTCAGAGCATCGGCTACTACGTTGGCCTTCCCGGGATGGTAATGGATTCCAACATTGTAGTCCTTGATTAACTCTAACCATCTCCTCTGCCTCATATTCAGATCCGACTGGGTGAATATGTACCTAAGGCTCTTATGATCCGTATACACTTCACATCTGTTTCCAATCAGATAGTGACGCCATATCTTCAAGGCATGCACTACGGCAGCTAACTCTAGGTCATGTGTCGGGTAATTCTCCTCATGCGGCCTCAACTGCCTTGATGCATAAGCAACAACCTTTCCGCTTCGTGATCGACACACATCCAAGTCCTTGGCGCGATGCGTCACAATAAATATCGAAGCTTTGAGCAACATCAGGTAGAACTAACACCTGCCGACGCCAATTGCTTCTTCAGCTCTGAAATCCTTTCTCACATTCTCGCGCCCATGCAAACTTCTTTTCCTTCTTCAGATTGCGTAAGAGGTTTCGCAATTGTCGAGAAGCCTTCGATGAAACGCGGTAGTATCCTGCCATTCCAAGGAAACTCGAATCTGAGTCACGATCTTGGTGCTCCCAATGTAACACAGCTTCTACTTTGCTTGGATCTACGGCGACTCCTTCTGCGGTCATTACATGTCCAAGAAACTCCACCTTGTCCTTCCAAAAATCACACTTGGCTTGAACTTGGCGAAAAGTTGCTTTGTTCCTCGGCTTTTCCAAAACTTCGCCTTAAGTGTTCGGCATGTTCATCCTCTGTCTTGGAGTAGATTAGGATATCGTCTATGAACACGACGACAAACTTGTCCAAATATTCCATGAACACCTTATTCATCATATTCATGAAATAAGCTGGCGCATTCATCAGCCCAAAGGACATAACGGTAAACTCGTAATGTCCATATCTTGACGAGAATGCAGTCTTCGGAATATCTTCTGATCGGATCTTCAACTGATGGTATCCCGATCTCAGATCAATCTTGGAGAAAACTCCGGCTCCTCTCAACTGATCAAACAAATCATCGATCCTGGGTAGCGGATACTTATTCTTTACGGTGACTTCGTTGAGTGCACGGTAGTCAATGCACATCCTGAAACTCCCGTCCTTCTTCTTGACAAACAAAACTGGTGCTCCCCACGGCGACGAACTCGGTCTGATAAATCCTTTCTCCATTAACTCTTCTAGCTGTTTCTTCATTTCTACCAACTCCTCGGTGGACATCCGATAGGGTCTCTTTGCTATCGGTCTTGTGCATACAAGCTCTATTACAAATTCTATGTCCTGGCCTCAGCGGCATACTGTAGATCTTCGGGAAAAACATCGGGTACTCATTCACTCACGAGACATCCTCTATGCTGATTGCCTTGGTACTGTTAACCATCAATCGTCCATCTCTAATCGCAGATGGCTTGAAATTCCACTTTCTTCCCACACGGGCTCTCGTGAGATAATCCTTCGCCCACAATCCAATACAGCCTTGTGCTTAGATAACCAATCCATTCCCAATATAACGTCTAGGTCCGGGTCTCCAAAATTATAAGGTTTGCTAGGAACTCTATTCCATCTATTAGTATTCTCACCCGGAACATCCTACTTTCGTTCGGAGTTGGAACCAGGGTTTGAACTAAAAGCATGCACTTAAGCCTTGCAATCCTCAAATCATTTCTAGTAGCAAAGCCTTGCGAAACAAACGAATCTGAAGCTCCGTAATCAAACAAAACTGCAGGTGCAGTCTTGAGTTAACAAGTAACTTACCCAAGACGACGTCAGTAGCATTCTGCAGTGCCTCTGCAAGGTGACATGGTTGACTCGGCCTCTCACCACGGTGCAGGGTGTGGCTCCTGGTCTTTGGCGTCCTAGCTGGGGTGGTTCCTAGGTTGAAGCGAATCGGGTCACTCTCTGCTGTCTTCTTTGGACAAGCTGTTGGCAAAGTGTCACGGCTCGTTGCGATTGTAGCAGCGTCTCACTGTTCCTTGCCGACGCACAGGGTAGCGTTTCTAGCGGGGCTGGGTGCAGTAGTTCTGATTGGCAGGTCTTGGTGCTGAGGATGGTGTCCTTGTTGCATTCTCGTGGTTGGAATCCAAGAATTGATTTGGTGCAACTCTCGGTATTGCGTTCACTGGCGTGATACTTGCTTTGTTGCATCCTGCGCTTCTGTTCTCATCCGGTTCCTTGCGCTTGTCCTCAAGAATAAGTGCCTTATTCACCAACTCTTGGAAATCTGAAAGGTGTGGGTGATCAACCCTACTTGCAATCCCGAGTTAAGTCCCTTCATAAAACGAGACTGCCTGGATTTATCTGTCGCTACATCCTCAAAGCGTAGCGTGCTAGGCTGTGTGAACTTGTTCGGAGTAGTCGGCCACCGGCTGATTACCTTGTTTCAGTGCTCAACTCCTCCTTCTTAAGGTCCATGATTCCTTCAGGCACGTGATACTTCGCCGGAATGCACCGTGAATTCTTCCCAAGTGATATCTTGAGGGTTCTCTTGCGTGGCACGAAGTTCTCCCACCATTCAAGTACATGTTTTTCCAGCCGATGAGAAGCGTAGAGTACCTTCTCATCTCCTATGAATTGAGCTATGTGTAGCTTCCTCTCGATTGATCTTAACCAATCATCGGCCTCCAATGGATTGGCATTCCCAGAGAAAGTGGGTGGGTGAGTTCTCATGAACTCTGACAGTCTTGTATTCTGGCGTGGTCCCTAATTAACTTGATTAGCGGTGGCACGAGCAAAGGACGTGCTGCATTTGTTGCATCATAGCATGCATCAATCGAGTGCAGGCAGCAAGAAAAGCTCCAAATTCTGCATATCCGGTGGCGGTGCCTTTGGTGCTCCATCATTGGGGTTTTCTACTGGGCGAGAACCACTCCCATTGCTTCCAAAGTTTCCACGGGTATTCACCATCTGTCGATTTGCTCTAGGTTTAGAGATGAGAGGGAAACAAGAATAGACAAGTAATATGGAACTTATGCGGGGCGAAAGGTGTAGCCTTAAGGTCCAACTTTATTATTAGTAACTTGGTATGGCTGCCACAATGCCTAAGGGCCTTGCAACACATAACGCACACTAAACAAAGCAAATCCAAATCGAACTAACTCCGAGTCTAACGCCTAAAGGGTGACTCTTTATTCTATGACGCCGACTTCGCTGAAGGAGCCTCACTATAGAACCTATGCTCACTCATCGAGAAAACCTCCACGGCACGGGTACGGGTCTTTGTGGCATAGGCGCCGTAACGATTGCCATGTCCGGCAATCGTGTCCTCTGTGGTAGTCGAAGAAGCGGTGTCCTCATCGAGATCGACTCCTCTGGATCCGCTCGTGTGTAGCTCAATCTTGGCTCTGGAGTGCGTCCGCATAAAGTCATCTCCAACTCATCAATCCTTCGTAGAAGGTGTGCCACATACTCTTGAGCTTCCCGCCATCTGTTCTTCTCTGTCGTGATTTCCTTGCGGGCCTTCTGTAGCTCCTTGCTTGTATTATCTAGTACATCCTCCTGGGCGACGACAAATCGTGCCAACTGTGTAACCGTGGCATCCTCATCCTGAATCGCCTTCGGTTCAAGAAGGTTATCGCTGCGCGGATGGTAACGGAACACCGTACTCTCCAACTCTCTGGCGTAGATACTGGTAATGTGCCGCATTGCTCGTCGTGATACTTCTTGGATACCCATCTGCATCGTAGACCTCCTGGCAGTGCAGTGTATCGGGCGATTGCCTGGGCCCTTTTTCCTAGCAGGTACCTCAATCCTCACGTCACAAGCCTTGATCAATCCTGCTTGTCTGATCACTTCCACTTGGTATTGGGGCTTCTCAAAATCTCCGAGAGTCTGTAGCATATGCCAAAGTTCCGCGGCGTGACCAACTCCCAGATCAACATAGTTGAACTCTTCCTCCATCTGTCACAAGAGTGCTTTACGTAAGAACTCGGAATTTTTGAATTGTGACAAGGTAAGAAAAATTTCAGCAAGAGACAAGAAAAGAGAGAAGGGGATAAGTCGAGAGGTCATTTCTTATCTTGACAACTTTTTAGCTTTAGAAAATAGGTTTTATCCTCACTACGACCATTCTAGCTAGGGTTGAGCCTACAGTCAAGTATGGCTCTGATACCACCTCTGTCGGGACCCCGAATTTGCAAATCCGGACCCTCTGTGTATTCAGCACTAGTCCAGGAACGCGCTAGTGCACACAGTCTTAACATTGGTAAATATCACAATCATACCATTCGATATTATCAAAGTACTTTATTAAAATAACCAAAGTGGTTACTCGACCTTATGGCCAAGTTACAAATGTACGCCTCGCAAGGCGAAACTTATTCAGAGAAAAATAATAATAGCAGCGGAAAAACAACGAAGGTAACATCGTGGCGCCATCCAAAGATACCACAGTGCAACCGACCGGGCTCGCATCCCTAAGTAGACGGATCCTCTTGGAATTCCTCCTCCAAGCCGGGCGTGAGTCTCCTCTTCAACTGGTGTTGTGTTGAGGCAAGGGTGAGTACTTGGTACTCGACAAGTCATGCACAGTAATGCAAGCTAATATACTATATGCATGGCTTGGTACAAAGGAATAGCTCAAGGTTTATTTGCAAGTAAACAGATTTGAAAAGTAATATAAGTAGATTCAAAGCAAAGAGAAATAAGTAAAGCATAAATAACTTTTCAAGAAGTTTTAATAAACATTTTCCCCATCCTAAACCACATTTCCATCATCTTCATTATTAAACCAAACCAACTTTCAAACCAAAGTTATTTTTGAGAAAATCTAACCCTTGATCAGTAATTCCGGCGATGTCCAATACCGCGGACACGGCTATTCGAATAGATTCTAAACTCTGCAGAGGTTATGCACTTTACCCACAAGATACAGTCAAACACCACAAAGGCGAAGTTCCTCAGAACAAAGTCTTTCGGAAGCCTCAAACAACACAGGTGGTCCTCTCAGGTTCGTGCTCTACACCATCCCTTCCCTTAGCCAAGGCGAAGTATGGGACCAACACACCGTTAGATGGGTATCGGCCACGACCACGATACGCTCCCCGCACAATCACACAAACGGTGTAATTGACACCCGAGGCTCCACAAGTGAGTCCTTAGCGACTTAGTCAACTAGGGCCGTCCCATTCCACCCATGTGGTTGCAAGTATGACCAGTTCAAAGGCTTGCAAGGTTAAGTCCTTAGGGTGACCAGGCAAGACTACCCGAAGAACCAAATCAACGTCCCCTAATGCCACAATCGGCCCACCTGATTACTCTTGCCACATGCCCCGGCCGAAATCAGCTTATCAAACTCCGCTTGATTACCATGCACCACGTGCCATCAACATCACATGATACTTTTCCAAAACAGTTCAATATATCAATAAGTCAATATTAACATTTGATTGTCCAAAACCATGTCATGAGCACGTAGCAGGTCTAAGCAGTATACTACAACGGTCTAAAACCCATGTTGGCAATCTAATAATGTCCAACTAGTAATCCACAACTAGGGTGACAAGGGTCATGGCACATACTTAAATAATCAAGGTGTCATACAGCAAATTGGTACTTATCTAACCCCCATGTTTAAACAAAGTATTTTTCTAATTGAACTAGCATGCAATAGTTTAAATCAAAATAGATTTTGAAATAGGATCAACATGGTCAAAGCACAACTTGCCTTCAAAAAGTACTTGCTCTTGGTCTTGAGTTGGATCCTGAGTCAATACTTCTCCTTCGAATCCTTCCGGCACTTCAACGTCTACTCGTAAAGCGTGCAAATAGCAATACACAAATAAACAATAGGCAAAAACATCCCAAAACTCCAAATAAAATCCATAAACGGAGAGAACATAATTTTCTGATTTTTAGGAACTGGAATCGCTCAAATCGGAGTTAAAATGCAAAAGTTACGATCATTTAAAGTTTAAATAATCAATTAAATAATATTACAGAGAAAAACTTTAGTCCAAAAATTAAATAAAATTTATATTTAGGTAGATCTCAATTTTATACAAATTTAGAAATTTGAATCACTCAAATCGGAGTTGAAACGCAAATGTTATAAGCGTTTGAAGTTTGAATCTTTATTTGTATCAATATTTAGAATTAATAAATCATTTTCTTTTTTGAAAATCCTTTTATTGCGTCAGTGACACGCCGTCGGCTCGATTGGCTGGTCGACGTCGGTGCTCATGGGCTCACCACGCGCTGATTCGGTCCACGCGGACCCGGTCCACGTTCGGATGAGATCGACAGATGGGACCCACCTGGCCGCTAAGTGGGTCTCACGCAACGCTGGCCGACGTGTGGGGCTCCACCGACATGCGGGGCCGCGTGTCGTGGACACGCCACACACGCGTGGGTGCGGTTAGGCACACGTGGCGCAATCTCGGCCGCTGATTTGAAATTGACGGCGCGATTAGATCCAAGGTTAACACGTTGAATCTACTCGATGATCATGGGCCGTTCGATCTAGATCGGACGGTCCAGATCTAACCCTATAATGACCACTACTACGGCACGTGGCGATTGTGAACCGTTGGATCTTGATCCAACGGTCCAGATCTAATCGGGTTTGGAACACGTGAACTCACCTCAACCGCACGATCAAGATCGGACGGTCCACAGAGCTCGCGAGGTCGATGGCGACGCGGCGGAGCTGCAGCCACCGGAGACGGAGACGACGACGAGCCCGACGGCGCTCCGGGGTCGTTCCGGCGAAGTGGATGGTCTCTTCGGGTGCGTCTCGAAGCGGGGACTCCGGATCTGGGCTCCTTCTCGGCGGAAGACGACTGACGGCGGCGAGACGAGGCAAAAACCGCGGCGGAGTGGCGCTCAACTACGGCGAGCTCGCACGGGCAAACGGCGGCGGCTCAGGCGAGATGGCTCGGGGGAACGGGTGCGCAAGGGTGAGGGCAACCTCGGGGCGTGACCCGGGCTTTAAATAGCCTCGGCGTTCGTACCCGAGACGGAAACCTAATTCTACACGGCGGCGGGCGCGGCGGCGGAGTCCGGCTCGGACTCGGCGGAGACGACGACGCACAGCCGTCCACGTGGCACGATCAACGGCCACGATCGCGTGGGCGCGATCGGATCCGGGCCGGATTCGGCCGGCGATGCAGGCGGATCTCACCGCTGGATCTTGATCCAACGGTTGGGATCGATTAGGGTTTTGAGCTGGTTTGATCGAGTCACGTGGCTCGGTCGGACTCGAGTCCGACTGGTTCGACTTCGGTCGGATGAACGATGCTACTCGACCGAGTTGAATTTCCAGCGATTTAATATTTAAAATAATTCCCGATAATTCATTTAACTCATTAAAAATAGCAAATGACTCTAAAAATTCGAGAAAAATTACGGAAAATATTTTGGATCATTTTGGACTCAAATAAAATATTTCCAACAAAATTTTATTTGCAAAATTAAATTCTTTAATTATTTCAAAATGGAATAAATTCAAATAAATTCCAAATAAATCCAAATAAATTCCAGAAAATTCCAAAAATTCACCAAAGTGCCAAATCACACATGAATTTAAGAAAAGCAAAATTTTGGGGTGTTACAGGACGCGTCGTGGAGGAATGTTTCAGACCTACTCTAATGGATTCGATACAAATGATGAAAAGCACTAGCAAACATCATAAGTTCTTTCGGGTGTCCGCACTCGGTTGCTTTAGATGCATCGGTTTCGTTTGTATTCAGCTTTTATTAACCGTGGGAACCCGTCGTGGTGGAACATTTGACACCGACTCGGACATATTCAAAATGCATGCCGAAATGAGTGGAAGCACATATGAATTCCACTCGATGTGTTTCGTGACTCAGCCATCTCGTGCAACGTTTTGAGCAGCGACGCTTGTTGTATTCGTTCGTACACATCGCGGAGAAATGTTTCACAACAACTCGGATGGACTCGAAATGCACGCCGGAATGTGCTTGGGCAAATATAAAGTTCATTCGGCATGATTGGAACAAAGTTTCGTTTCGTGCACCGCTTTGGTACGCTGCGGTAGTTTACAGACTATTAGGGACCCATCGTGCATGAATATTTCGTGATCGACTCGGACGCACTCAAATGCTTGTCGAAATGGGATAGGGCATATATGAAGTCCATTCGGGAGTTTGACACCAATTTTCCTTTCGTGCATCAAGCTTCCGTCCTGACGCAGCTTGCAGAACACCTTGCGACCCGTCAGCGGAGGGATGTTTCCACACTCACCCGACGTATTCGAAATGAATGCAGAATCAGAGCAGCAATGCATGGAAAGTCCACTCGCGCTGTTTGGCATACATTTTCCTTTCGTGCATCGCTTTGATACGCACGCAGCTTGCGCATGCCGCTGGCACCTATCGCGGAGAAATGTTTTGCACCGACCGGATGCAACAGTAAATGCATGCGAAATGAGCTTGGGCACACATGAACTCTATTCACGGTGTCTGCGCCAAGCTTTCTTTTCAGACTGCTCTGGCACGAACGTGACTTGTAGTACCATTTGTCGTGTAGGTTTCGCACCGACACGGATGAGCCCAAATTGCTTGCTAAAACGAGCTACGGCAGACATGAAGTCCATTCTGGTTGATTGACACTCAGCTTCATCTTATGCGTCGTTTTCTTGTGAAAATCCTTGCACCATACAGTACTCGTCGCGGAGGAACGTTTCACACGACTCGGAAAGATTCAAAACGCGTGCCGAAATGTGCTTGGGCATATATGAAGTTCATTCGGCATATTTGGAACAATGTTTTGTTTTTTGCACCATTCTAGTACGCGTGTAGTTTACATTACCATTAGGGACCCATTGTGCATGAATGTTTCGGTTCGAGCCGGACGTACTCGAAATGCTTGCTGAAACGGGCTAGGGCGCATGTGAAGCCCATTCGGGGAGTTTGACACCGAGTTTCGTTTCGTGCATCGTTTTCGTTCGGACGCAGCAAGTACCCGTTGTGGCCCGTCGCGGAGGGATGTTTCGCACTCACTCGGACGTATTCAAAATGAATGCGGAATTGTGCTGAAACGCACGTTTAACATCGTAAGTTAATTCTCGTGTTTGGCACTCGCTGCTTTCATGCATCGCTTCGATTTTTCAGCTTAGGAACTCGCTGCGTTGTGGAATATTTCACGGCTGACTTCGGACGGATTCGAAATGCATGCCTAAATGAGTTACAACACATATGAATTGCAATCGGTGTGTTTGGCACCGGCTTCATTTCGCTCACCGTTTTCGCTTTCGTGCCGCAATGTTTCATTTTGGCGCATAGGTTGCAACGTGTAAGGTGCTTGCCATAATGTTCCATTTCGTGCATCATTTTCGCGGCGTGGTGTTTGCCACAATGTGTCATTTCATGCATCATTTTCATTTCGAATGGCTTCACGCAGTTGCCGTTGGGGACGCTGGCCGTGGAGGAATGTTTCAGCACCTACTCGAATGGATTCGATACAAATGATGAAAAGCACTAGCAAACATCATAAGTTCTTTCGGGTGTCCGCACTCGGTTCGCTTTCGTGCATCGGTTTCGCTTGTATTCAGCTTTATTAACCGTGGGAACTCCGTCGTGGTGGAACATTTGACACCGACTCGGACATATTCAAAATGCATGCCGAAATGAGTGGAAGCACATATGAATTCCACTCGATGTGTTTCGCACTCGCTTCATCTCGTGCAACGCTGAATCGGCGACGCTTGTTGTATTCGTTTGTACACATCGCGGAGAAATGTTTCACAACAACTCGGATGGACTCGAAATGCACGCCGGAATGTGCTTGGGCAAATATAAAGTTCATTCGGCATGATTGGAACGTAAGTTTCGCTTTCTGCACCGCTTTTGGCACGCTGCGTGTAGTTTACAGCATCATTAGGGACCCATCGTGCATGAATATTTCGTGATCGACTTCGGACGTGCTCGAAATGCTTGTCGAAATGGGATAGGGCATATATGAAGTCCATTCGGGAGTTTGACACCAATTTTCCTTTCGTGCATCGCTTCCGTCCGGACGCAGCTTGCAGAACACCTTGCGACCGTCAGCGGAGGGATGTTTCCACACTCACCCGACGTATTCGAAATGAATGCAGAATCAGAGCAGCAATGCATGGAAAGTCCACTCGCGCAGCTTTGGCATACATTTTCCTTTCGTGCATCGCTTTGATACGCGACGCAGCCTTGCAGTGCATTCGCTGGCACCTATCGCGGAGAAATGTTTTGCACCGACCGGATGCAACAGTAAATGCATGCCGAAATGAGCTTGGGCACACATGAACTCTATTCACGGTGTCTGCCGCAGCTTTCTTTTCGCACTGCCTCGCACGAACGCGTGACTTGTAGTACCATTTGTCGTGTAGGTTTCGCACCGACACGGATGAGCCCAAATTGCTTGCTAAAACGAGCTACGGCAGACATGAAGTCCATTCTTGTTGATTGACACTCACCATCTTATGCGTCGTTTTCTTGTGAAAATCCTTGCACCATACAAGACTGCGTCAGCGGAGGAACGTTTCACACGACTCGGAAAGATTCAAAACGCTGCGTGCGAAATGTGCTTGGGCATATATGAAGTTCATTCGGCATATTTGGAACAATGTTTTGTTTTTTGCACCATTCTAGCACGCTGCGTGTAGTTTACATTACCATTAGGGACCCATTGTGCATGAATGTTTTCGTTCGAGCCGACGATTCGAAATGCTTGCTGAAACGGGCTAGGGCGCATGTGAAGCCCATTCGGGAGTTTGACACCGAGTTTCGTTTCGTGCATCGCTTTCATTCGACGCAGCAAGTACCCGCTGTGGCCCGTCAGCGGAGGGATGTTTCGCGACTCACTCGGACGTATTCAAAATGAATGCGGAATTGTGCTGAAACGCACGTTTAACATCGTAAGTTAATTCTGGGTGTTTGGCACTCGCTTCGCTTCGCGGCATCGCTTTCGATTTTTCAGCTTAGGAACTCGTCGTTGTGGTATATTTCACGGCGACGGACGGATTCAAATGCATGCCTAAATGAGTTACAACACATATGAATTGCAATCGGTGTGTTTGGCACCGGCTTCATTTCGCTCACTGCTTTTGTTTCGTACGCAATGTTTCATTTTGGCGTGCTAGGTTGCAACGTGAAAGGTGCTTGCCATAATGTTCCATTTCGTGCATCATTTTCGCGTATGTGGTGTTTGCCACAATGTGTCATTTCATGCATCATTTTCATTTCGAATGGCTTCCGCTGCAGCACCCGCTGGGACGCTGGCCGTGGAGGAATGTTTCAGACCTACTCGAATGGATTCGATACAAATGATGAAAAGCACTAGCAAACATCATAAGTTCTTTCGGTGTCCGCACTCGGTTCTGCTTTCGTGCATCGGTTTCGCTTTGTATTCAGCTTTTATTAACCGTGGGAACCCGTCGTGGTGGAACATTTGACACCGACTTCGGACATATTCAAAATGCATGCGAAATGAGTGGAAGCACATATGAATTCCACTCGATGTGTTTTGCACTCAGTTTCATCTCGTGCAACGCCGAACGGGCGACGCTTGTTGTATTCGTCAGACTCATCGCGGAGAAATGTTTCACAACAACTCGATGGACTCAAATGCACGCCGGAATGTGCTTGGGCAAATATAAAGTTCATTCGGCATGATTGGAACGGTTTCGCTTTCGTGCACCGCTTTTGGTACGCGGTAGTTTACAAGCACCATTAGGGACCCATCGCGGCATGAATATTTCAGATCGACTCGGACGCATCGAAATGCTTGTCGAAATGGGATAGGGCATATATGAAGTCCATTCGGGAGTTTCACACCAATTTTCCTTTTGTGCATCGCTTCCGTCCTGACGCAGCTTGCAGAATACCTTGCGACCCGTCAGCGGAGGGATGTTTCCACACTCACCCTGACGTGTTCGAAATGAATGCGTAATCAGAGCAGCAATGCATGGAAAGTCCACTCGCGCAGTTTGGCATATATTTTCCTTTCGTGCATCGCTTTTGATACGCGACGCAGCTTGCGATACCGCTGGCACATATCGCGGAGAAATGTTTTGCACCGACCGGATGCAACAGAAATGCATGCCGAAATGAGCTTGGGCACACATGAACTCTATTCACTGCGGTTCCGCCGCAGCTTTCTTTCAGACTGCTCGCACGAACGTGACTTGTTGTACCATTTGTCGTGTAGGTTTCGCACCGACACGGATGAGCCCAAATTGCTTGCTAAAACGAGCTACGGCAGACATGAAGTCCATTCTGGTTGATTGACACTCAGCTTCATCTTATGCGTCATTTTCTTGTGAAAATCCTTGCGCCATACAAGACTGTCATGGAAAAACGCTTTCACACGACTCGGAAGATTCAAAACGCTGCGGCTTAAATGTGCTTGGGCATATATGAAGTTCATTCGCATATTTGGAACAATGTTTTGTTTTATTGCACCAAACTAGTACGCTAGTAGTTTACATAACCATTAGGGACCCATTGTGAATGAATGTTTCTGGTTCGAGCCGGACGTACTAAAATGCTTGCTTAAACGGGCTAGGGCCCATGTGAAGCCCATTCGGGAGTTTGACACCGAAGTTTCGCTTTGCGGCATCGCTTTCATTCTGACGCAGCAAGTACCCGCTGTGGCCCGTCATGAGGGATGTTTCGCGACTCACTCCGGACGTATTCAAAATGAATGCGAATTGTCTTTGAAACGCCACGTTTAACATCGTGAAGTTAATTCTCGTGTTTGGCACTCGCTTCGTTTCGGCATCGCTTTCGATTTTTTCAGCTTAGGAACTCGCTGCTGTGGAATATTTCACGGCGACTTCGGACGGATTCGAAATGAATGCCTAAATGAGTTACAACACATATGAATTGCAATCGGTGTGTTTGGCACCGGCTTCATTTCGCTCAATCGCTTTTAGTTTCAGGTCGCAATGTTTCATTTTGGCGTGCTAGGTTGCAACGTGAAAGGTGCTTGCCATAATGTTCCATTTCGTGCATCATTTTCGGCGTGCGTGGTGTTTGCCACAATGTGTCATTTCATGCATCATTTTCATTTCGAATGGCTTCCACGCAGCGTTCGCTGGGACGCTGGCCGTGGAGGAATGTTTCGCACCTACTCGAATGGATTCGATACAAATGATGAAAAGCACTAGCAAACATCATAAGTTCTTTCGTGTCCGCACTCGGTTCTGCTTGCGGCATCGGTTTCGCTTTGTATTCAGCTTTTATTAACCGTGGGAACCCGTCGTGGTGGAACATTTGACACCGACTTCGGACATATTCAAAATGCATGCCGAAATGAGTGGAAGCACATATGAATTCCACTGATGTGTTTCGCACTCAGTTTCATCTCGTGCAACGCTTTCAATCCGGGCGACGCTTTTGTTGTATTCGCGTCAGACTCATCGCTGAGAAATGTTTCACAACAACTCTGATGGACTCGAAATGCACGCGGAATGTGCTTGGGCAAATATAAAGTTCATTCGGCATGATTGGAACGAAGTTTCGCTTTCGCGGCACCGCTTTTTACGCGTGTAGTTTACAAGATTCATTAGGGACCCATCGTGCATGAATATTTCGTGATCGACTCGGACGTGCTCAAATGCTTGTCGAAATGGGATAGGCCATATATGAAGTCCATTCGGGAGTTTGACACCAATTTTCCTTTCGTGCATCGCTTCCGTCCGACGCAGCTTGCAGAACACCTTGCGACCGTCATGAGGGATGTTTCCACACTCACCGGACGTGTTCAAATGAATGCAGAATCAGAGCAAGAATGCATGGAAAGTCCACTCGCGCAGCTTTGGCATATATTTTCCTTTCGTGCATCGCTTTTGATACGCACGCAGCTTTGCAGTACCCGCTGGCACATATCGTGGAGAAATGTTTTGCACCGACCGGATGCAAATGTAAATGCATGCCGAATGAGCTTGGGCACACATGAACTCTATTCACGGTGTCCGCCGCAAGCTTTCTTTCGTACTGCTCGCACGAACGTGACTTGTTGTACCATTTGTCGTGTAGGTTTCGCGACCGATTACCTGATGAGCCCAAATTGCTTGCTAAAACGAGCTACGCAGACATGAAGTCCATTCTCGTTGATTGACACTCAGCTTCATCTTATGCGTCGTTTTCTTGTGAAAATCCTTGCACCATACAAAGACTGTCGCGGAGGAACGCTTTCACACGACTTTAAAGATTCAAAACGTGTGCCGAAATGTGCTTGGGCATATATGAAGTTCATTCGGCATATTTGGAACAATGTTTTGTTTTTTGCACCATTCTAATACGCGTGTAGTTTACATTACCATTAGGGACCCATTGTGAATGAATGTTTTGTTCGAGCCGGACGACTCGAAATGCTTGCTGAAACGCTAGGGCCCATGTGAAGCCCATTCGGGAGTTTGACACCGAGTTTCGCTTTCGTGCATCGCTTTCATTCTGACGCAGCAAGTACCCTTGTGGCCCGTCAGCGGAGGGATGTTTCGCACTCACTCGGACGTATTCAAAATGAATGCGGAATTGTCTTTGAAACGCACGCTTAACATCGTAAGTTAATTCTCGGGTGTTTGGCACTCGCCGCTTCGTGCATCGCTTTCGATTTTTTCAGCTTAGGAACTCGCTGCTGTGGAATATTTCACGGCGACTGGACGGATTCGAAATGAATGCCTAAATGAGTTACAACACATATGAATTGCAATCGGTGTGTTTGGCACCCGGCTTCATTTCGCTCACCGTTTTCGTTTTGCGGCCGCAATGTTTCATTTTGGCGTGCTAGGTTGCAACGTGTAAGGTGCTTGCCATAATGTTCCATTTCGTGCATCATTTTCGCGTGCGTGGTGTTTGCCACAATGTGTCATTTCATGCATCATTTTCATTTCAATGGCTTCACTGCAGGTTCGCTGGGACGCTGGCCGTGGAGGAATGTTTCAGACCTACTCGAATGGATTCGATACAAATGATGAAAAGCACTAGCAAACATCATAAGTTCTTTCGGTGTCCGGCACTTTTCGGTTACATTTTAGTGCATCGGTTTCGCTTTGTATTCAGCTTTTATTAACCGTAGGAACCCGTCGTGGTGGAACATTTGACACCGACTTCGGACATATTCAAAATGCATGCCGAAATGAGTGGAAGCACATATGAATTCCACTCGATGTGTTTCGCACTCGTCATCTCGCAACGTTTTCGAATGGGCGACGCTTGTTGTATTCGTCAGACTCATCGCGGAGAAATGTTTCACAACAACTCGGATGGACTCAAATGCACGCCGGAATGTGCTTGGGCAAATATAAAGTTCATTCGGCATGATTGGAATGAAGTTCGTTTAGTGCACCGCTTTGGTACGCGTGTAGTTTACAAAGCACCATTAGGGACCCATCGTGCATGAATATTTCGCATCGACTGGACGCATCGAATGCTTGTCAAAATGGGATAGGCCATATATGAAGTCCATTCGGGGAGTTTGCACCAATTTTCCTTTCGTGCATCGTTTCCGTCCGGACGCAGCTTGCAGAACACCTTGCCACCCGTCGCAGAGGGATGTTTCCACACTCACCCGGACGTATTCGAAATGAATGCAGAACTGTAGCAGCAATGCATGGAAAGTGCACTCGCGCAGTTTGGCATACATTTTCCTTTCGTGCATCGTTTTGATACGCACGCAGCCTTGCGCATTCGCTGGCACCTATCGCGGAGAAATGTTTTGCACCGACCGGATGCAACAGTAAATGCATGCCGAAATGAGCTTGGGCACACATGAACTCTATTCACTGTCCGCCGCAAGCTTTCTTTTCAATGCTCGTTGCACGAACGTGACTTGTAGTACCATTTGTCGTGGTAGGTTTCGCGACCGACACCTGATGAGCCCAAATTGCTTGCTAAAACGAGCTACGGCAGACATGAAGTCCATTCTCGTTGATTGACACTCAGCTTCATCTTATGCGTCGCTTTCTTGTGAAAATCCTTGCACCATACAAGACTGCTATGAGGAACGTTTCACACGACTCGGAAAGATTCAAAACGCGTGCCGAAGTGTCCTTGGGCATATATGAAGTTCATTCGGCATATTTGGAACAATGTTTTGTTTTTTGCACCATTCTAGTACGCGTGTAGTTTACATTACCATTAGGGACCCATTGTGCATGAATGTTTCGGTTCGAGCCGGACGTACTCGAAATGCTTGCTGAAACGGGCTAGGGCGCATGTGAAGCCCATTCGGGGAGTTTGACACCGAGTTTCGCTTGCATCGTCTTCATTCGGACGCAGCAAGTACCCGTTGTGGCCCGTCGCGGAGGGATGTTTCGCACTCACTCGGACGTATTCAAAATGAATGCGGAATGTGCTGAAACGCACAAGCGAACATCGTAAGTTAATTCTGGGTGTTTGGCACTCAGTTTCGTTTCGTGCATCGCTTTCGATTTTTTCAGCTTAGGAACTCGTCGTTGTGGAATATTTCACGGCGACTCGGACGGATTCGAAATGCATGCCTAAATGAGTTACAACACATATGAATTGCAATCGGTGTGTTTGGCACCCGGCTTCATTTCGTTCACCGTTTTCGTTCGCGGCGCAATGTTTCATTTTGGCGCGCTAGGTTGCAACGTGTAAGGTGCTTGCCATAATGTTCCATTTCGTGCATCATTTTCGCGCGGCGTGGTGTTTGCTACAATGTGTCATTTCATGCATCATTTTCATTTCGAATGGCTTCCGCTGCAGCTGTTCGCTGGGACGCCGCCGTGGAGGAATGTTTCAGACCTATTCAATGGATTCGATACAAATGATGAAAAGCAATAGCAAACATCATAAGTTCTTTCGGTGTCCGCACTCGGTTCGCTTTCGATGCATCGGTTTCGCTTGTATTCAGCTTTTATTAACCGTGGGAACCCGTCGTGGTGGAACATTTGACACCGACTCGGACATATTCAAAATGCATGCCGAAATGAGTGGAAGCACATATGAATTCCACTCGATGTGTTTCGCACTCGCCATCTCGTGCAACGCTTTCGAACGGGCGACGCTTTGTTGTATTCGTCAGACTCATCGCGGAGAAATGTTTCACAACAACTCGGATGGACTCAAATGCACGCCGGAATGTGCTTGGGCAAATATAAAGTTCATTCGGCATGATTGGAACGGTTTCGCTTTCGCGGCACCGCTTTGGTACGCGTAGTTTATCGCACCATTAGGGACCCATCGTGCATGAATATTTCGTGATCGACTGACGCACTCGAAATGCTTGTCGAAATGGGATAGGGCATATATGAAGTCCATTCGGGAGTTTGACACCAATTTTCCTTTCGTGGCATCAAGCTTCCGTCCTGACGCAGCTTGCGTAACACCTTATAATTCGTCGCGGAGGGATGTTTCCACACTCACCCGGACGTATTCAAATGAATGCAGAATCAGAGCAGCAATGCATGGAAAGTCCACTCGCAGCTTTGGCCTACATTTTCCTTTCGTGCATCGCTTTGATACGCACGCAGCCTTGCGCATACCAGTTGGCACCTATCGCGGAGAAATGTTTTGCACCGACCGATGCAATGTAAATGCATGCCGAAATGAGCTTGGGCACACATGAACTCTATTCACGGTGTCCGCCGCAGCTTTTTTCAGACTTGTTCCGCACTAACGTGACTTGTAGTACCATTTGTCGTATAGGTTTCGCGACCGACACGGATGAGCCCAAATTGCTTGCTAAAACGAGCTACGGCAGACATGAAGTCCATTCTCGTTGATTGACACTCACCTTCATCTTATGCGCTGCTTTCTTGTGAAAATCCTTACACCATACAAGACTGCCGCGAGGAATGTTTCACACGACTTTAAAGATTCAAAATGCGCGTCTAAATGTGCTTGGGCATATATGAAGTTCATTCGGCATATTTGGAACAATGTTTTATTTTTGCACCATTCTAGTACGCTGTAGTTTACATTACCATTAGGGACCCATTGTGCATGAATGTTTCGGTTCGAGCCGGACGTACTCGAAATGCTTGCTGAAACGGGCTAGGCGCATGTGAAGCCCATTTCGGGAGTTTGACACCGAAGTTTCGCTTCGTGCATCGCTTTTCTCGGACGCAGCAAGTACCCGCTGTGGCCCGTCATGAGGGATGTTTCAGACTCACTCCGGACGTATTCAAAATGAATGCGAATTGTGCTGAAACGCACGTTTAACATCGTAAGTTAATTCGGGTGTTTGGCACTCGGTTCGCTTTCGATGCATCGCTTCGATTTTTTCACTTTAGGAACTCGTCGTTGTGGAATATTTCACGGCGACTGGACGGATTCGAAATGCATGCCTAAATGAGTTACAACACATATGAATTGCAATCGGTGTGTTTGGCACCCGGCTTCATTTCGCTCACCGCTTTCGCTTTCGTGCCGCAATGTTTCATTTTGGCGTGCTAGGTTGCAACGTGTAAGGTGCTTGCCATAATGTTCCATTTCGTGCATCATTTTCGGCGTCGTGTTGTTTGCCACAATGTGTCATTTCATGCATCATTTTCATTTCAATGGCTTCCGCTGCAGTTGCCCGCTGGGACGCTGTCGTGGAGGAATGTTTCAGACTTACTCGAATGGATTCGATACAAATGATGAAAAGCACTAGCAAACATCATAAGTTCTTTCGGGTGTCCGCACTCGCCTCGCTTTCGTGCCTCGGTTTCGCTTTGTGTTCAGCTTTATTAACCGTGGGAACCCGCCGTGGTGGAACATTTGACACCGACTTTGACATATTCAAAATGCATGCCGAAATGAGTGGAAGCACATATGAATTCCACTGATGTGTTTCGCACTCGGTTCATCTCGTGCAACGCTTTCGAACGGCGACGCTTGTTGTATTCGTCAGACTCATCGCGGAGAAATGTTTCACAACAACTCTGATGGACTCAAATGCACGCCGAATGTCCTTGGGCAAATATAAAGTTCATTCGCATGATTGGAACGTAAGTTTCGCTTTCGTGCACCGCTTTGGTACGCTGCGTGTAGTTTACAAGACTATTAGGGACCCATCGCGGCATGAATATTTCGTGATCGACTCGGACGTACTCAAATGCTTGTCGAAATGGGATAGGGCATATATGAAGTCCATTCGGGAGTTTGACACCAATTTTCCTTTCGTGCATCGCTTCCGTCCGACGCAGCTTGCAGAACACCTTATAATTCGTCATGAGGGATGTTTCCACACTCACCCTGACGTTTTCAAATGAATGCGTAATCAGTAGCAGCAATGCATGGAAAGTCCACTCGCTAGCTTTGGCCTATATTTTCCTTTCGTGCATCGCTTTGATACGCACGCAGCTTGCGCATTCGCTGGCACCTATCGCGGAGAAATGTTTTGCACCGACTGTATGCAATGTAAATGCATGCCGAAATGAGCTTGGGCACACATGAACTCTATTCACTGTGTCTACCGCAGTTTTTTTCGCACTTGTTCGCACTAACGTGACTTGTAGTACCATTTGTCGATAGGTTTCGCACCGACACGGATGAGCCCAAATTGCTTGCTAAAACGAGCTACGGCGCATATGAAGTCCATTCTCGTTGATTGACACTCAGCTTCATCTTATGCCGCTTTCTTGTGAAAATCCTTGCACCATACAAGACTGGCCATGAGGAATGTTTCACACGACTCGGAAAGATTCAAAACGCTGCGTCTTAAATGTGCTTGGGCATATATGAAGTTCATTCGGCATATTTGGAACAATGTTTTGTTTTTTGCACCATTCTAGTACACGTGTAGTTTACATTACCATTAGGGACCCATTGTGCATGAATGTTTCGGTTCGAGCCGGACGCACTCGAAATGCTTGCTGAAACGGGCTAGGGCGCATGTGAAGCCCATTCGGGGAGTTTGACACCGAGTTTCGCTTTCGTGCATCGCTTTCATTCGACGCAGCAAGTACCCGCTGTGGCCCGTCATGAGGGATGTTTCGTGACTCACTCGGACGTATTCAAAATGAATGCAGAATTGTCCGAAACGCACGTTTAACATCGTAAGTTAATTCTGGGTGTTTGGCACTCAGTTTCGTTTCATGCATCGCTTTCGATTTTTTCAGCTTAGGAACTCGTCGTTGTGGAATATTTTACGGCGATTCGGACGGATTCGAAATGCATGCCTAAATGAGTTACAACACATATGAATTACAATCGGTGTGTTTGGCACCCGGCTTCATTTCGTTCACCGTTTTCGTTTCATGCCGCAATGTTTCATTTTGGCGTGTGCTAGGTTGCAACGTGTAAGATGCTTGCCATAATGTTCCATTTCGTGCATCATTTTCGGCGTGCGTGGTGTTTGCCACAATGTGTCATTTCATGCATCATTTTCATTTCGAATGGCTTCCGCCGCAGCGTTCGCTGGGACGCTGGCCGTGGAGGAATGTTTCAGACCTAATCGAATGGATTCGATACAAATGATGAAAAGCACTAGCAAACATCATAAGTTCTTTCTGGTGTCCGCACTCGCTCGCTTTCGTGCATCGGTTTCGTTTGTATTCAGCTTTTATTAACCGTGGGAACCCGCCGTGGTGGAACATTTGACACCGACTCGGACATATTCAAAATGCATGCCGAAATGAGTGGAAGCACATATGAATTCCACTCGATGTGTTTCGCACTCGCTTCATCTCGTGCAACGTTTTCGAATGGGTGACGCTTGTTGTATTCGTTCGTGCTCATCGCGGAGAAATGTTTCACAACAACTCGGAAGGACTCGAAATGCACGCCGGAATGTGCTTGGGCAAATATAAAGTTCATTCGGCATGATTGGAACGGTTTCGCTTTCGCGGCACCGCTTTGGTACGCGTGTAGTTTACAAGACCATTAGGGACCCATCGCGGCATGAATATTTCGTGATCGACTCGGACGTACTCAAATGCTTGTCGAAATGGGATATGGCATATATGAAGTCCATTCGAGGAGTTTGACACCAATTTTCCTTTCGTGAATCGCTTCCGTCCGGACGTAGCTTGCAAAACACCTTATGCGACCGTCAGCGAGGGATGTTTCCACACTCACCGGACGTATTCAAATGAATGCGTAATCAGAGCATGCAATGCATGGAAAGTCCACTCGCCAGCTTTGGCCTACATTTTCCTTTCGTGCATCGCTTTGATACGCACGCAACTTGCGCATTCGCTGGCACCTATCGCGGAGAAATGTTTTGCACCGACCGGATGCAACAGTAAATGCATGCCGAATGAGCTTGGGCACACATGAATTCTATTCACGGTGTCCGCCGCAAGCTTTCTTTTCAGACTCGCTCGCACGAACGTGACTTGTAGTACCATTTGTCGTGGTAGGTTTCGCACCGACACGGATGAGCCCAAATTGCTTGCTAAAACGAGCTACGGCGGACATGAAGTCCATTCTCGTTGATTGACACTCAGCTTCATATTATGCGCTGTTTTCTTGTGAAAATCCTTACACCATACAAGACTTGTCATGAGGAATGTTTCACACGACTTTAAAGATTCAAAACGCGTGCCGAAATGTGCTTGGGCATATATGAAGTTCATTCGGCATATTTGGAACAATGTTTTGTTTTTTGCACCATTCTAGTACGCGTGTATTTTACATTACCATTAGGGACCCATTGTGCATGAATGTTTCGGTTCGAGCCGGACGCACTCAAATGCTTGCTGAAACGGGCTAGGGCGCATGTGAAGCCCATTCGGGAGTTTGACACCGAGTTTCGCTTTCGTGCATCGCTTTCATTCGACGCAGCAAGTACCGTTGTGGCCCGTCATGAGGGATGTTTCGCGACTCACTCGGACGTATTCAAAATGAATGCAGAATTGTGCTGAAACGCACGTTTAACATCGTAAGTTAATTCTGGGTGTTTGGCACTCAGTTTTGTTTCGTGCATCGCTTTCGATTTTTTCAGCTTAGGAACTCGTCGTTGTGGAATATTTCACGGCGACTCGGACGGATTCGAAATGCATGCCTAAATGAGTTACAACACATATGAATTGCAATCGGTGTGTTTGGCACCCGGCTTCATTTCGTTCACCGCTTTCGCTTTCGTGTCGCAATGTTTCATTTTGGCGCGCTAGGTTGCAACGTGTAAGGTGCTTGCCATAATGTTCCATTTCGTGCATCATTTTCGGCGCGGCGTGGTGTTTGCCACAATGTGTCATTTCATGCATCATTTTCATTTCGAATGGCTTCCGCAGTTAGCGATTCGCTGGGACGCTGGGCCGTGGAGGAATGTTTCAGACCTACTCGAATGGATTCGATACAAATGATGAAAAGCACTAGCAAACATCATAAGTTCTTTCGGGTGTCCGCACTCGGTTCGCTTTCGTGCATCGGTTTCGCTTTGTATTCAGCTTTATTAACCGTGGGAACCCGTCGTGGTGGAACATTTGACACCGACTCGGACATATTCAAAATGCATGCCGAAATGAGTGGAAGCACATATGAATTCCACTCGATGTGTTTCGCACTCGCCATCTCGTGCAACGCTTTTGAACGGGTGACGCTTGTTGTATTCGCTCGTGCTCATCGCGAGAAATGTTTCACAACAACTCGGATGGACTCGAAATGCACGCCGGAATGTGCTTGGGCAAATATAAAGTTCATTCGCATGATTGGAACGGTTTCGCTTTCGTGCACCGCTTTGGTACGCCGTGTAGTTTACAGCACCATTAGGGACCCATCGCGGCATGAATATTTCGTGATCGACTCGGACGCATCAAATGCTTGTCGAAATGGGATATGGCATATATGAAGTCCATTTCGGGAGTTTGACACCAATTTTCCTTTCGCATCGCTTCCGTCCGACGTAGCTTGCGTAACACCTTATAATTCGTCGCGAGGGATGTTTCCACACTCACCCTGACGTATTCAAATGAATGCAGAATCAGTAGCAGCAATGCATGGAAAGTCCACTCGCAGCTTTGGCCTACATTTTCCTTTCGTGCATCGCTTTGATACGCACGCCGCTTGCGCATTCGCTGGCACCTATCGCGGAGAAATGTTTTGCACCGACCGATGCAACAGATATGCATGCCGAAATGAGCTTGGGCACACATGAACTCTATTCACGGTGTCCGCCGCAGCTTTCTTTTCAGACTGCTCGCACGAACGTGACTTGTAGTACCATTTGTCGTGTAGGTTTCGTGACCGACACGGATGAGCCCAAATTGGTTGCTAAAATGAGCTACGGCAGACATGAAGTCCATTCTCGTTGATTGACACTCACTTCATCTTATGCGGCGTTTTCTTGTGAAAATCCTTACACCATACAAGACTGCCGCGAGGAATGTTTCACACGACTCGGAAAGATTCAAAACGCGTGCCGAAATGTGCTTGGGCATATATGAATTTCATTCGACATATTTGGAACAATGTTTTGTTTTTTGCACCATTCTAGTACGCGTGTAGTTTACATTACCATTAGGGACCCATTGTGCATGAATGTTTCGGTTCGAGCCGGACGTACTCGAAATGCTTGCTGAAACGGGCTAGGGCGCATGTGAAGCCCATTCGGGGAGTTTGACACCGAGTTTTGTTTCGTGCATCGTTTTCATTCGGACGCAGCAAGTACCCGTTGTGGCCCGTCGCGGAGGGATGTTTCGCACTCACTCGGACGTATTCAAAATGAATGCAGAATTGTGCTGAAACGCACAAGCGAACATCGTAAGTTAATTCTGGGTGTTTGGCACTCAGTTTCGTTTCGTGCATCGCTTTCGATTTTTTCAGCTTAGGAACTCGTCGTTGTGGAATATTTTACGGCGATTCGGACGGATTCGAAATGCATGCCTAAATGAGTTACAACACATATGAATTACAGTCGGTGTGTTTGGCACTCGGCTTCATTTCGTTCACCGTTTTCGTTTCATGCCGCAATGTTTCATTTTGGCGTGTGCTAGGTTGCAACGTGTAAGGTGCTTGCCATAATGTTCCATTTCGTGCATCATTTTCGGCGTGCGTGGTGTTTGCCACAATGTGTCATTTCATGCATCATTTTCATTTCGAATGGCTTCCGCTGCAGCACCGCTGGGACGCGCTGTGGAGGAATGTTTCAGACCTAATCGAATGGATTCGATACAAATGATGAAAAGCACTAGCAAACATCATAAGTTCTTTCGGGTGTCCGCACTCGGTTCTGCTTTCGTGCATCGGTTTCGCTTTGTATTCAGCTTTTATTAACCGTGGGAACCCGTCGTGGTGGAACATTTGACACCGACTCGACATATTCAAAATGCATGCCGAAATGAGTGGAAGCACATATGAATTCCACTCGATGTGTTTCGTGACTCGCTTCATCTCGTGCAACGCTTTCGAACGGGTGACGCTTGTTGTATTCGTCAGACTCATCGCGAGAAATGTTTCACAACAACTCGGATGGACTCGAAATGCACGCCGGAATGTGCTTGGGCAAATATAAAGTTCATTCGGCATGATTGGAACGAAGTTTCGCTTTCGTGCACCGCTTTGGTACGCGTAGTTTACGCATCATTAGGGACCCATCGTGCATGAATATTTCGCATCGACTTCGGACGCACTCGAAATGCTTGTCGAAATGGGATATGGCATATATGAAGTCCATTCGGGAGTTTGACACCAATTTTCCTTTCGTGCATCGCTTTCCGTCCGACGTAGCTTGCAAAACACCTTATAATTCGTCGCGAGGGATGTTTCCACACTCACCGGACGTATTCAAATGAATGCAGAATCAGAGCAGCAATGCATGGAAAGTCCACTCGCGCAGCTTTGGCCTACATTTTCCTTTCGTGCATCGCTTTGATACGCACGCAACTTGCGCACTCGCTGGCACCTATCGCGAGAAATGTTTTGCAATCGACCGGATGCAACAGTAAATGCATGCCGAAATGAGCTTGGGCACACATGAACTCTATTCACTGTGTCCGCCGCAGCTTTCTTTTTTCGTGACTGCCTCGCACGAACGTGACTTGTAGTACCATTTGTCGTGTAGGTTTCGTGACCGACACGGATGAGCCCAAATTGCTTGCTAAAACGAGCTACGGCAGACATGAAGTCCATTCTCGTTGATTGACACTCAGCTTCATATTATGCGTCGCTTTCTTGTGAAAATCCTTACACCATACAAGACTCGTCATGAGGAATGTTTCACACGACTCGGAAAGATTCAAAACGCAGCGTCTTAAATGTGCTTGGGCATATATGAAGTTCATTCGGCATATTTGGAACAATGTTTTGTTTTTGCACCATTCTAGTACGCTGCGGTAGTTTACATTACCATTAGGGACCCATTGTGCATGAATGTTTCGGTTCGAGCCGGACGTACTCGAAATGCTTGCTGAAACGGGCTAGGGCGCATGTGAAGCCCATTCGGGGAGTTTGACACCGAGTTTCGTTTCGTGCATCGTTTTCATTCAGACGCAGCAAGTACCCGTTGTGGCCCATCGCGGAGGGATGTTTCGCACTCACTCGGACGTATTCAAAATGAATGCAGAATTGTGCTGAAACGCACGTTTAACATCGTGAAGTTAATTCTCGGGTGTTTGGCACTCGCTTTGTTTTCGCGGCATCGCTTCGATTTTTTCAAATTTAGGAACTCGTCGTTGTGGAATATTTCACGGCGACTGACGGATTCAAATGCATGCCTAAATGAGTTACAACACATATGAATTGCAATCGGTGTGTTTGGCACCGCTTCATTTCGTTCAACCGTTTCGCTTTCGTCGCAATGTTTCATTTTGGCGCTAGGTTGCAACGTGTAAGGTGCTTGCCATAATGTTCCATTTCGTGCATCATTTTCGCTGCGCGTGGTGTTTGCCACAATGTGTCATTTCATGCATCATTTTCATTTCGAATGGCTTCCGCAGGTGCTGCTGGGACGCTGTCGTGGAGCAATGTTACAGACCTACTCGAAAGGAAACGAAACAAATGATGAAAATCACTAGCACACAACAAAAGTTCTTTCGGGTGTCCGCACTCGGTTCTGCTTTCGCATCGGTTTAGTTTGTATTGATATTTTATTAACCGTTGGAACCCGTCGTTGTGGAAGGTTTGACACCGACTCGGACATATTCAAAATGCATGCCGAAATGAGTGGAAGCACATATGAATTCCACTCGATGTGTTTCGCACTCAGTTTCATCTCGTGCAACGCCGAACGGGTGACGCTTGTTGTATTCGTCAGACTCATCATGAGAAATGTTTCACAACAACTCGGATGGACTCAAATGCACGCCGGAATGTGCTTGGGCAAATATAAAGTTCATTCGGCATGATTGGAACGGTTTCGCTTTCGCGGCACCGCTTTGGTACGCGTGTAGTTTACGCACCATTAGGGACCCATCGCGGCATGAATATTTCGTGATCGACTCGGACGCACTCGAAATGCTTGTCGAAATGGGATATGGCATATATGAAGTCCATTTCGGGAGTTTGACACCAATTTTCCTTTCGTGCATCAAGCTTCCGTCCGGACGTAGCTTGCGTAACACCTTGCGACCCGTCATGAGGGATGTTTCCACACTCACCCGGACGTATTCGAAATGAATGCAGAATCAGAGCAGCAATGCATGGAAAGTCCACTCGCCAGCTTTGGCCTACATTTTCCTTTCGTGCATCGCTTTGATACGCACGCCGCTTGCGCATCTGCTGGCACCTATCGCGAGAAATGTTTTGCACCGACCGGATGCAACAGATATGCATGCCGAAATGAGCTTGGGCACACATGAACTCTATTCACGGTGTCCGCCGCAGCTTTCTTTTCGCACTGCTCGCACGAACGTGACTTGTAGTACCATTTGTCGTGTAGGTTTCGCACTGACACGGATGAGCCCAAATTGGTTGCTAAAACGAGCTACGGCAGACATGAAGTCCATTCTGGTTGATTGACACTCAGCTTCATCTTATGCGGCGTTTTCTTGTGAAAATCCTTACACCATACAAGACTCGTCATGAGGAATGTTTCACACGACTTTAAAGATTCAAAACGCGTGCGTTTAAATGTGCTTGGGCATATATGAATTTCATTCGACATATTTGGAACAATGTTTTGTTTTTTGCACCATTCTAGTACGCGTGTAGTTTACATTACCATTAGGGACCCATTGTGCATGAATGTTTCGGTTCGAGCCGGACGTACTCGAAATGCTTGCTGAAACGGGCTAGGGCGCATGTGAAGCCCATTCGGGGAGTTTGACACCGAAGTTTCGCTTTCGTGCATCGCTTTCATTCGACGCAGCAAGTACCTGTGGCCCATCGCGAGGGATGTTTCGCACTCACTCGGACGTATTCAAAATGAATGCAGAATTGTGCTGAAACGCACGTTTAACATCGTAGTTAATTCTCGGGTGTTTGGCACTCAGTTTCGCTTCGTGCATCGCTTCGATTTTTTCAGCTTAGGAACTCGCTGTTGTGGAATATTTCACGGCTAATTCCTGGACGGATTCGGAATGCATGCCTAAATGAGTTACAACACATATGAATTGCAATCGTGTGTTTGGCACCCGCTTCATTTCGCTCACCGTTTTCGCTTTCGTGCCGCAATGTTTCATTTTGGTGTGCTAGGTTGCAACGTGTAAGGTGCTTGCCATAATGTTCCATTTCGTGCATCATTTTCGGCGCGGCGTGGTGTTTGCCACAATGTGTCATTTCATGCATCATTTTCATTTCAATGGCTTCCGCAGTACTGTTGGGACGCTGGGCCGTGGAGGAATGTTTCGCACCTAATCGAATGGATTCGATACAAATGATGAAAAGCACTAGCAAACATCATAAGTTCTTTCGGGTGTCCGCACTGCCTCGCTTTCGCATCGGTTTCGCTTGTATTCAGCTTTTATTAACAAAGTGGGAACCCGTCGTGGTGGAACATTTGACAACCGACTCGGACATATTCAAAATGCATGCGTAAATGAGTGGAAGCACATATGAATTCCACTCGATGTGTTTCGCACTCGCCATCTCGTGCAACGCCGAACGGTGACGCTTTGTTGTATTCGCTCATGCTCATCGCGGAGAAATGTTTCACAACAACTCGGATGGACTCAAATGCACGCCGGAATGTGCTTGGGCAAATATAAAGTTCATTCGGCATGATTGGAACGGTTTCGCTTTCGCGGCACCGCTTTTGGTACGCTGCGTGTAGTTTACAGCACTATTAGGGACCCATCGTGCATGAATATTTCGTGATCGACTCGGACGCACTCGAAATGCTTGTCTAAATGGGATATGGCATATATGAAGTCCATTCGGGAGTTTGACACCAATTTTCCTTTCGCATCGCTCCGTCCGGACGTAGCTTGCAAAACACCTTGCGATTCGTCAGCGGAGGGATGTTTCCACACTCACCCTGACGATTCAAATGAATGCAGAATCAGAGCAGCAATGCATGGAAAGTCCACTCGCAGCTTTGGCCTACATTTTCCTTTCGTGCATCGCTTTGATACGCACGCAACTTGCGCATTCGCTGGCACCTATCGCGGAGAAATGTTTTGCACCGACCGGATGCAACAGAAATGCATGCCGAATGAGCTTGGGCACACATGAACTCTATTCACGGTGTCTGCCGCAGCTTTCTTTTCGCACTGCTCGCACGAACGTGACTTGTAGTACCATTTGTCGTGGTAGGTTTCGCGACCGACACGGATGAGCCCAAATTGCTTGCTAAAACGAGCTACGGCAGACATGAAGTCCATTCTCGTTGATTGACACTCACCATATTATGCGTCGTTTTCTTGTGAAAATCCTTACACCATACAAGACTCGTCATGAGGAATGTTTCACACGACTTTAAAGATTCAAAACGCATGCCGAAATGTGCTTGGGCATATATGAAGTTCATTCGGCATGTTTGGAATAATGTTTTGTTTTTTGCACAATTCTCGTACGCGTGTAGTTTACATTACCATTAGGGACCCATTGTGCATGAATGTTTCGCTTCGAGCCGGACGCACTCGAAATGCTTGCTGAAACGGGCTAGGGTGCATGTGAAGCCCATTCGGGTAGTTTGACACCGGGTTTCGTTTCGTGCATCGTTTTCATTCGGACGCAGCAAGTACCCTTGTGGCCCGTCATGAGGGATGTTTCGCACTCACTCGGACGTATTCAAAATGAATGCAGAATTGTGCTGAAACGCACGTTTAACATCGTAAGTTAATTCGGGTGTTTGGCACTCGCTTTGTTTCGTGCATCGCTTCGATTTTTTCAGCTTAGGAACTCGTCGTTGTGGAATATTTCACGGCGACTGGACGGATTCAAATGCATGCCTAAATGAGTTACAACACATATGAATTGCAATCGGTGTGTTTGGCACCCGGCTTCATTTCGCTCACCGCTTTCGCTTTCGTGTCGCAATGTTTCATTTTGGCGCATAGGTTGCAACGTGTAAGGTGCTTGCCATAATGTTCCATTTCGTGCATCATTTTCGGCGTCGTGGTGTTTGCCACAATGTGTCATTTCATGCATCATTTTCATTTCAATGGCTTCCGCAGCAGTTCGCTGGGACGCTGGGCCGTGGAGGAATGTTTCAGACCTACTCGAATGGATTCGATACAAATGATGAAAAGCACTAGCAAACATCATAAGTTCTTTCGGGTGTCCGCACTCGCCTGCTTTCGTGCATCGGTTTCGTTTGTATTCAGCTTTTATTAACAGTGGGAACCCGTCGTGGTGGAACATTTGACACCGACTCGGATATATTCAAAATGCATGCCGAAATGAGTGGAAGCACATATGAATTCCACTCGATGTGTTTCGCACTCGCCATCTCGTGCAACGCTTTAACGGTGACGCTTGTTGTATTCGTTCGTGCTTATCGCGGAGAAATGTTTCACAACAACTCGGATGGACTCGAAATGCACGCCGGAATGTGCTTGGGCAAATATAAAGTTCATTCGGCATGATTGGAACGAAGTTTCGTTTCGTGCACCGTTTTGGTACGCGTGTAGTTTACAGTACCATTAGGGACCCATCGTGCATGAATATTTCGCATCGACTCGGACGTACTCGAAATGCTTGTCGAAATGGGATATGGCATATATGAAGTCCATTTCGGGGAGTTTGACACCAATTTTCCTTTCGTGCATCGTTTCCGTCCGGACGTAGCTTGCAGAACACCTTGCGACCCGTCGCGGAGGGATGTTTCCACACTCACCCGGACGTATTCGAAATGAATGCAGAACTGTAGCAGCAATGCATGGAAAGTCCACTCGCGCAGTTTGGCCTACATTTTCCTTTCGTGCATCGTTTTGATACGCACGCCGCTTTGCGCATTCGCTGGCACCTATCGCGGAGAAATGTTTTGCACCGACCTGATGCAACAGATATGCATGCCGAATGAGCTTGGGCACACATGAACTCTATTCACGGTGTTCCGCCGCAAGCTTTCTTTTCAGACTGCGTTACGCACGAACGTGACTTGTAGTACCATTTGTCGTGTAGGTTTCGCACTGACACGGATGAGCCCAAATTGGTTGCTAAAACGAGCTACGGCAGACATGAAGTCCATTCTGGTTGATTGACACTCAGCTTCATCTTATGCGGCGTTTTCTTGTGAAAATCCTTACACCATACAGTACTCGTCGCGGAGGAATGTTTCACACGACTCGGAAAGATTCAAAACGCGTGCCGAAATGTGCTTGGGCATATATGAATTTCATTCGACATATTTGGAACAATGTTTTGTTTTTTGCACCATTCTAGTACGCGTGTAGTTTACATTACCATTAGGGACCCATTGTGCATGAATGTTTCGGTTCGAGCCGGACGTACTCGAAATGCTTGCTGAAACGGGCTAGGGCGCATGTGAAGCCCATTCGGGGAGTTTGACACCGAAGTTTTGTTTCGCGGCATCGCTTTCATTCTGACGCAGCAAGTACCGCTGTGGCCCGTCAGCGAGGGATGTTTCGCACTCACTCGGACGTATTCAAAATGAATGCGAATTGTGCCGAAACGCACGTTTAACATCGTAGTTAATTCGGGTGTTTGGCACTCGCCTGCTTTCGTTTCGTGCATCGCTTTCGATTTTTCAGCTTAGGAACTCGTCGTTGTGGAATATTTTACGGCGATTCGGACGGATTCGAAATGCATGCCTAAATGAGTTACAACACATATGAATTACAGTCGGTGTGTTTGGCACTCGGCTTCATTTCGTTCACCGTTTTCGTTTCATGCCGCAATGTTTCATTTTGGCGTGTGCTAGGTTGCAACGTGTAAGGTGCTTGCCATAATGTTCCATTTCGTGCATCATTTTCGGCGTGCGTGGTGTTTGCCACAATGTGTCATTTCATGCATCATTTTCATTTCGAATGGCTTCGCCGCAGTTATTCGCTGGGACGCTGGGCCGTGGAGGAATGTTTCAGACCTAATCGAATGGATTCGATACAAATGATGAAAAGCACTAGCAAACATCATAAGTTCTTTCGGGGTGTCTGGCACTCGGTTCTGTTTCGTGCATCGGTTTCGTTTGTATTCAGCTTTTATTAACAGTGGGAACCCGTCGTGGTGGAACATTTGACACCGACTCGGACATATTCAAAATGCATGCCGAAATGAGTGGAAGCACATATGAATTCCACTCGATGTGTTTCGCACTCAGTTTCATCTCGTGCAACGTTTTCGAACGGGTGACGCTTGTTGTATTCGTTCGTGCTCATCGCGGAGAAATGTTTCACAACAACTCGGATGGACTCGAAATGCACGCCGGAATGTGCTTGGGCAAATATAAAGTTCATTCGGCATGATTGGAACGAAGTTTCGTTTCGTGCACCGTTTTGGTACGCGTGTAGTTTACAGCACCATTAGGGACCCATCGTGCATGAATATTTCAGATCGACTTCGGACGTACTCAAATGCTTGTCGAAATGGGATATGGCATATATGAAGTCCATTCGGGAGTTTGACACCAATTTTCCTTTCGTGCATCGCTTCCGTCCGAACGTAGCTTGCAAAACACCTTATAATTCGTCATGAGGGATGTTTCCACACTCACCCTGACGTATTCAAATGAATGCGTAATCAGAGCAGCAATGCATGGAAAGTCCACTCGCGCAGCTTTGGCCTACATTTTCCTTTCGTGGCATCGCTTTTGATACGCACGCAACTTGCAGCATACCGCTGGCACCTATCGCGGAGAAATGTTTTGCACCGACCGGATGCAACAGTAAATGCATGCCGAAATGAGCTTGGGCAAACATGAACTATATTCACGGTGTCCGCCGACGCTTTCTTTTCGTGACTGCTCGCACGAACGTGACTTGTAGTACCATTTGTCGTGGTAGGTTTCAGACCGACACGGATGAGCCCAAATTGCTTGCTAAAACGAGCTACGGCGCATATGAAGTCCATTCTCGTTGATTGACACTCAGCTTCATATTATGCGTCGTTTTCTTGTGAAAATCCTTGCACCATACAAGACTCGTCATGAGGAATGTTTCACACGACTCGGAAAGATTCAAAACGCGTGCCGAAATGTGCTTGGGCATATATGAAGTTCATTCGGCATATTTGGAACAATGTTTTGTTTTTTGCACCATTCTAGTACGCGTGTAGTTTACATTACCTTTAGGGACCCATTGTGCATGAATGTTTTGGTTCGAGCCGGACGTACTCGAAATGCTTGCTGAAACAGGCTAGGGCGCATGTGAAGCCCATTCGGGAGTTTGACACCGAAGTTTCGCTTGCGTGCATCGCTTTCATTCGGACGCAGCAAGTACGCTGTGGCCCGTCATGAGGGATGTTTCGCGACTCACTCGGACGTATTCAAAATGAATGCAGAATTGTGCTGAAACGCACAAGTTTAACATCGTAAGTTAATTCTCGGTGTTTGGCACTCGCTTTGTTTCGTGCATCGCTTTCGATTTTTTCAGCTTAGGAACTCGTCGTTGTGGAATATTTCACTGCGACTCGGACGGATTTGAAATGCATGCCTAAATGAGTTACAACACATATGAATTGCAATCGGTGTGTTTGGCACCCGGCTTCATTTCGCTCACCGTTTTCGCTTTCGTGTCGCAATGTTTCATTTTGGCGCATAGGTTGCAACGTGTAAGGTGCTTGCCATAATGTTCCATTTCGTGCATCATTTTCGGCGGCGTGGTGTTTGCCACAATGTGTCATTTCATGCATCATTTTCATTTCAATGGCTTCCGCCGCAGCGCTCGTTGGGACGCTGGGCCGTGGAGGAATGTTTCAGACCTACTCGAATGGATTCGATACAAATGATGAAAAGCACTAGCAAACATCATAAGTTCTTTCGGGTGTCTAGCACTGGTTCTGCTTTTGTGCATCGGTTTCGCTTTGTATTCAGCTTTTATTAACGGTGGGAACCCGTCGTGGTGGAACATTTGACAACCGACTTCGGACATATTCAAAATGCATGCCGAAATGAGTGGAAGCACATATGAATTCCACTCGATGTGTTTCGCACTCGCTTCATCTCGCAACGTTTTGAACGGGTGACGCTTGTTGTATTCGTCGTGCTCATCGCGGAGAAATGTTTCACAACAACTCGGATGGACTCAAATGCACGCCGGAATGTGCTTGGGCAAATATAAAGTTCATTCGGCATGATTGGAACGGTTTCGCTTTCGTGCACCGCTTTGGTACGCGTGTAGTTTACGCATCATTAGGGACCCATCGTGCATGAATATTTCGTGATCGACTCGGACGCATCGAAATGCTTGTCGAAATGGATAGGGCATATATGAAGTCCATTCGGGAGTTTGACACCAATTTTCCTTTCGCGGCATCAAGTCTTCCGTCCGACGCATTTTGCGTAACACCTTGCGACCCGTCATGTGGGATGTTTCCACACTCACCCTGACGTATTCGAAATGAATGCAGAATCAGAGCAGCAATGCATGGAAAGTCCACTCGCGCAGTTTGGCCTACATTTTCCTTTCGTGCATCGTTTTGATACGCACGCAGCTTGCAGTACCCGTTGGCACCTATCGCGGAGAAATGTTTTGCACCGACCCGAATGCAACAGAAATGCATGCCGAAATGAGCTTGGGCACACATGAACTCTATTCACGGTGTCTGCCGCAAGCTTTCTTTTCGTGCTCGTTCTTGCACGAACGTGATTTGTAGTACCAGTTGTCGTGTAGGTTTCGCACCGACACGGATGAGCCCAAATTTCTTGCTAAAATGAGTTACGGTAGACATGAAGTCCATTCTGGTTGATTGACACTCAGCTTCATCTTATGCGTCGTTTTCTTGTGAAAATCCTTGCACCATACAGTACTCGTCGCGGAGGAATGTTTCACACGACTCGGAAAGATTCAAAACGCGTGCCGAAATGTGCTTGGGCATATATGAAGTTCATTCGGCATATTTGGAACAATGTCTTGTTTATTGCACTATTCTAGTATGCGTGTAGTTTACATTACCATTAGGGACCCATTGTGCATGAATGTTTCGGTTCGAGCCGGACGTACTCGAAATGCTTGCTGAAACGGGCTAGGGCGCATGTGAAGCCCATTCGGGGAGTTTGACACCGAGTTTCGTTTCGTGCATCGTTTTCATTCGGACGCAGCAAGTACCCATTATGGCCCGTCGCGGAGGGATGTGTCGCACTCACTCGGACGTATTCAAAATTAATACGGAATTGTGCTGAAACGCACAAGCGAACATCGTAAGTTAATTCTGGGTGTTTGGCACTCAGTTTCGTTTCGTGCATCGCTTTCGAATTTTTCAGCTTAGGAACTCGTCGTTGTGAAATATTTCACGGCGACTCGGACGGATTCGAAATGCATGCCTAAATGAGTTACAACACATATGAATTGCAATCGGTGTGTTTGGCACCCGGCTTCATTTTCGCTCACCGTTTCGTTCGTCGCAATATTTTATTTTGGCGTGCTAGGTTGCAACGTGTAAGGTGCTTGCCATAATGTTCCATTTTGTGCATCATTTTCGCGTCGTGGTGTTTGCCACAATGTGTCATTTCATGCATCATTTTCATTTCAATGGCTTCCGCAGCATTCGCTGGGACGCTGGGCCGTGGAGGAATGTTTCAGACCTACTCGAATGGATTCGATACAAATGATGAAAAGCACTAGCAAACATCATAAGTTCTTTCGGGTGTCCGGCACTCGGTTCTGCTTCGTTGCATCGGTTTCGCTTTGTATTCAGCTTTATTAACCGTGGGAACCCGTCGTGGTGGAACATTTGACACCGACTGCATATATTCAAAATGCATGCGAAATGAGTGGAAGCACATATGAATTCCACTGATGTGTTTCGCACTCGCTTCATCTCGTGCAACGTTCGAATCGAGCGACGCTTTGTTGTATTCGTACTCATCGTGGAGAAATGTTTCACAACAACTCGGATGGACTCGAAATGCACGCCGGAATATGCTTGGGCAAATATAAAGTTCATTCGGCATGATTGGAACGAAGTTCATTTCGTGCACCGTTTTGGTACGCGTGTAGTTTACAGTACCATTAGGGACCCATCGTGCATGAATATTTTGCATCGACTCGGACGTACTCGAAATGCTTGTCGAAATGGGATAGGGCATATATGAAGTCCATTCGGGGAGTTTGACACCAATTTTCCTTTCGTGCATCATTTCCGTCCGGACGCAGCCTTGTAGAACACCTTATAATTCGTCATGAGGCATGTTTCCACACTCACTGGACGTATTCGAAATGAATGCAGAATCAGTAGCAAGAATGCATGGAAAGTCCACTCGCTAGCTTTGGCCTACATTTTTGTGAGGGCCCTTGTCCTATACCGTCATCAGACGCCGTCTACTTTAGCGTATAGCACCGTGATAGCAACATGAAGCCTCGATATCGAAAATCTGAACCCAAAAATTCGATCGACGGAATCGAACCCTTAGCTTCGCACTGCACCAGACGCATCCGATCATCGTTCCTGGATCAATAGCCCAAGATCGCGTACCAACAACACAAGTATCAACGCACAAACGAACTAAGTTAACTTAATTTACATAATCAAGGCGTAAATCTTACAATATCCTACAGTAGATTACAAAAGAAAGAATGACAACGGAAACCAAAAGTGACACTAAAACCAAGCAATGAGCCCGAACACACCCTAAAGCAAATTGATCGAGGGAGGACCTCTGAAAGCCACGGCACTCGCAGAATCAAGCTCAAGATCACCCAGACATCATCACCGTACCTTCCTCTGTTGGAAAAAGGTTAGCAAAGAACGGTGAGTACATCGTATGTACTCGCAAGACTTTAGTGTATACAAATATAAATTTAATGCAGGCTGATTCAATGAAAGGTCACTACACTAAGTCTATTGCGAAAAAGCAAGAGTTGAATCAATTCATCAAAAGTAATACATAATTTGAAAGACAAATAGCTTGACTAAAACATATTTACAGATATATATAACATTTGAGCTTCTCAACCGCCGCCATACATGATCGCAGCTTGAGATAAGATTTGACATCCATATATGCATAAATCCACCAAGTGTTATATCCACACATCCATAGTTCCATCAAGTACCCTATCAAACCACATGTAAATCCACCAAGTTTCATATCGATTCATATACTTTAGTTAGACTCAAATAGATTTTCATTTTCAAAACCAAACCAAACGTCTATACTTGAAACAAAAACTGAGTTAATTGCTCATGTCCGTGAGCACGGCTAATCGATCAGATTTATTTTAAGACTCGCAGAGTATGTACACTTTATCCCCGCAAACTGCACTTGCACCCTCGTCATCCAGGGAACACGCGATACCAAAGGTACCCGTTGTACAAGCCCTAACACATTCTTTCCCATCGTTGAGGTTTTAGCCACACCCCAAAGACCGGTGACGATATCCACCACTATGGCGATATGAGCCAACCGCACACACAGCGCCACCTTCTCGTGACGGCGGTGTAATCTGTAAGTCCGCGCCGCGCCCTTATCCCATAGCAAGGCGTACACCGCTGTATCACCCGATGTGATATCGAAGCGATTTCGCCGCTAAGACCAAGCGCACTCACGAAGGTGCAAACGGGCGGTCGTGGGGACACTCACACCGCGCTTGACTTGCTCATCACGGGAAAAAGGTCCACACAATGCCTACCAACAGTACGGCTAAACCCTCACACTTCAAGTACTCAATTGCGGCTGCCCCATCCCAAAGATGCGCGCGTTGCACGTAATGTCACCGTAATTATGGTTTCAAGGCTTCGGTCCTTATAGCTTTCTCCTAGTGACTCAAGCGGGTACTCCACTTAACTCACAACCAATCGCCACCAGTTTAACTAGCACATATTATACCTCCCGCCGGTCTAATTACCAACTAGACACTTCACATTTTTACCAAATTACTTTCTCATGTCACATTTCTAAAACCACTTAAAAATGTCATAGTTGAAAATGTATGGTACAAGACTCGCCATTGTAATCACTTCTATTGCAATGTCTAAGCATATGCAAGCATTAGTTCGTTTATACCCAAGTGACATTTATTAAGTTGTCTAATCTCTACTAGGGTTATCAATGTGTGGAAGGGAAATTAGATTAAGGAAAACCACCAATTTGGATTATATCTACCATTCCCTAAACTAGCGCTTTATTGAATTTAAACGATGCATATTAGTTTGAGAAATCAAAGTAAACATTGTGAAATATAGGATTCAAGATGGTCAAATGAGGTGCTTGCCTTGTTGTTGCACTTCGGTGATGTCCGGATGATGTTCTGTCGTTCGAGGCGAAGCCCGACTCGCTAGCCTCTAATCGGTCAAAGCAACAAAAGCGACAAAAGAAACACAACTTAGCAAAAGAAGGATTTAAATGCACAAATGCCAACTAAACATCAAATAAGACCCACTTAAATATTTAAAGGAGAAAGAAATGAAGAAAACGAAGAAAATGTGAAACTATGACCTATTATGTCCATTTCGGCCGAACAAGTGCCAAAATGGATTAAAACGTGCAAAATGAAGTAAAACCCAACTAAACTTAGTGAAATACCTAAAAATAGGTATAACATACCTAATGGGACTTATTGGAACTTGTTTGAAGTTGAAATGATCAACCGAGCTAAACGATTTAAAACGGCGTATTCTTTACCTACGTGAATAAAAATACGTAAATTGAAGACAAATGCAATTAAATTTGCATGTGGAGCCTCAATATGGCCTCAGGTACATAACTAGGTGCTAAAAGCAGCTCGAAAGATCGAAAAGACCTTTCGCCCTAAAAGCGACAAATTTGCCGAAACGTCGAAACGATCGCTTTGTCGGAAATCCGTTAAACGGCCAATTTTATGATTTTTGCGCAAAACAGGTTTCCGACAACGCAACAAGCTAAAGCAAGATATTTAGGACTTAGTTGGATCGGTTGCAAATCAATTCCTAATGAAATTGACCAAAATTGAATCAAAATGAAACACCGCGGAGTAATTACCGACAAAACCGTTTTGAGTCCGTATTGAGTCCAAACGCGATCGAATCCGCTGCGTGTGGGTTCCCGTTACGGTTCGAACACTCAACACCTAACTAAAACGCCGGTAGATTAGCAATTTGCATCGACCGCAAAACGGCCAAAACGATCAAAACGACCGCTAATCGACCAAAAGCGATCAAAACCGGCTGTAAGGTCGCTTTGATCAAGAATGTCGTGAAACTTCGCTCGACCCGCAGCTAGACACTTGGAGGTAATAATGACTTAGCGGAGCCAATCACCGCCAAAATTGACTTAACCTATTCGACTTTTGATCAAACGTCCAGAACTCCCAGATTTACCCGGCACGACAAAAGTCCTAAAAGGGCCAAATGGGATCTAAAGCACACGTGAAGCATGCTTTCAACCTTAGGGACCTTAAACGAGGCGAATCAAGCGAAAAGCCAAGAACGGCTTTGGGCCCTCTAATTATTAAAATAAAATGCGAAGTGCTAAAATGCAAATCTAGCATTTTTAGCCACTGCTTTAGCCTCTAAGAAGACTAATGGTGAAGTCGATTCGTGCTCGGAGCTCTAGGATTTTATTCAACCAATTGAGACCTAGAGCAGCAAAGTATGCTACAAAATGGTCAAAACTAAACTCCGTATTTTTTATCGGGTTTCTACTAGCTAGAAAGCTATAGGGGCTATCCATTCGGTCATCGGACCTCTAGGATTTTTCGCAAATAGAGTGACCTAGAGCCGACAACTTTGTGTAGGATGCGACAAATTGAATTCGACTCTTCCGATCGCGACTACGGCTATCTCAAGAGCTAATAGAATCGTCGATTCAAGCTACGGACTCCTAGTATTTTGTGAAAACACTTAACACCTAATTAAATAAAATAAAATCCGGCTTATCGTAATTGAATTCGATTCTTCCGATAGCGGTCTAGCTACCGTATGCCCACAAAAATTACTATCCATGCTTTGCTCCACTAGAACTCCGACAAATCGAAAACCTAGCATTAGGTTGCTAGATTTCAAGGTGGTCAAATGCTAGGTCGATAGTAGAGTTAAATGGACCTAACGATGACCTGAGTCTTGTTTCTGAAGCACAATTGCCATGCGATGTTCCTAACACATGGTACCTAGACTTGACCTAGGCTAGGGTTTAGAAGAACTTGATGAAATGCGATGCTACGATGGGGATTGTCGTAGCAATGGCTAGAGGGAAGTCCCGGGAGTTTAGAAATCAACCTAGAACTCAAAACCCCATGCAAGCTCAAGGAAACATCCATGGGAGATGTTGGAATACTCACTTGAGAGGGTTCAGAAGGTGGGGAACGCGATGGTGGTGTCGATTCCCGCCTCCGAATCAAGTTTCGTCGGTCGATTCGCCCTCAAACTCCGGATTTGGGTGCTCCTTGCTTTCTTCTTCCTCTCTTTCTCCTTCTCCTTCTTTGCTTAGCACGTGAGGGAGGTGAGCAAAGGGAGTGGCTGTTGGTTTTGGGGGCAAGGAGGCAATAAAAGGGTATAAAGACACTATGCACTTACAAGGGGCATTATGGTCAAGTGACAAATCTTGAAGAATTAAACTTCCAAAGTTGATTTTTATTGATTCTAAGATATTTAGGAAGGTTTTTAGGTCAATTTAACACCTTTCCAACTCAATTTGCAATTACTCATGAGAGTGCAATTAATTTAGTCGGGTAGTCTAATGACCGCGATCAAATGGGAAATTGATTTTGAGCGAAGTTAAATAAGTTGTAGGGCTTTTTTGATGCCAATCAAGTATACTCATCTCAAAATACAGAAATACATAAGAGCAAGGTATTATTAAACAAAGGCTTGAGTACAAATGTACAGTGATTCGAGTATAGAAATACCTCGATATTACAGTCTACCCCCTTACAAAATCTCGCCCTCGAGATTGCTAATCCTCTCGAAGGAAGTCGGGTACTGATCGAATGTGATCTTCACGCTCCCACGTGGCTTCATCTTCTGAATGGTTGCTCCATCGACCTTGAGCATCTTGATTACCTGATCGCGAGTATGACGCTCACCGCCTCGAGAATACGGAGTGGATAATCGCCGATACGAAGGTCAGGTTGCAAATCAAGATTGTCCAGCTTGAGTAGCTTCGATGGAATCCAAGACTCTTCTTCACCGGGACACGTGGAACACATCGTGAACGTCCGATAGATGGGGTGGTAGCTCGCCGATAAGCTACGACACCAACCTTCACCGTAATCCGAACGGATCGATGTATCGCGGGCTAGCTTCCCGCGACTTGGAATCTTCGAAAGTGCCGTGAAGTGGTGAGACTTTGAGGTAGACAAAGTCACCCACCTCAAAACTCAACTCGCGGCGACGGCGATCAGCAGAGCTCTTCTCAAGCGGATCGAAGCTTCCTTCACCGGGTCCCGAATCAGCCGACTTGCCTTTCAGCTTCCTCAATTATGGCTGGCCCGAAGACTTGTCTTTCACCAACCTCGACCAATAGAGTGGCGTTACGCACTTTCTCGCCATAAAGAGCCTCGAAGGGCGACATCCAAGGCCGACTTGGTATCAAGTTGTTGTAGGAGAACTCAGCAAAAGGCAAGCATTTCTCCCACGACTTGTTGTAACACAGCACACAAGCCCTTAGCATGTCTTCTAGGATCTGATTTGCCCTTTCCGTCTGGTCATTGGTTTGGGGATGGTAAGCGATCAATGATAGCTTAGTGCCAAGAATAGACTGCAAACTCTCCCAAAATCTGGAAGTGAACTGCGAACCACGGTCGAGAGACTATCACCTTTGGAACTCCATGGAGCCGAACAATATTCTCGCAAATAGAGCTCGCTAGCTTGGCTCTGCACAGGTGGTATGCACCGGGATGAAGTGTGATACCTTGGTCGACGGTCAATGATCACCCAAATAGAATCGTGACCGTGGGCGACCTTGGTAGACCAAGAATGAAGTCCATCCCAATCTCTTCCCACTTCCACTCCGAATCTCCAATGGCTGAAGCAATCCTACCGGCCTTTGATGTTCAACTTTGACTCGCTTGCACACGCCGCACCGAGCTACATGAGAAGCAATGTCCTTCTTCATACCGCCACCGTAAACGCTATGGATGTCCCGTACATCTTTGTACTACCAGGATGGATGGAAAGAGGAGAATCATGGGCTTCATCCAAATTTTTCCCTTTGATTTCTTCATTAGCGGGACATAACTGACGCCCATGCATAACCAAATTTCTAAGACTCTCTCGAGAACTCGTGAGGTGCACACTCTTCTGGCTAGTGGCTCCTCGATCTCTATCATAGCATTGTCTTGGAGTTGAGCTTCCTGAATATGAGAATCAAGGGTAGGTTGTACGGCCAAAGCAAAGAACATAGCCATAGACAACCACCACCAGATTGAGCTTCAAACTCCTCGACTAATCAAGGGCAGCCAATGACACCCAAGGCATTCACTGTGTGCAGCTTTATGCATCGAGGGCATCTGCAACCACATTTGCCTTGCCAGGGTGGTAGTGAATCCCTGATCATAATCTTTGATCAGCTCTAGCCATCTCAGACTGCCTCAAATTCAGATCTGGCTGGGAAAAGAAGTACTTCAAGCTTTTGTGGTCGTGATAGATCTCACATCTGCTCCCTATTAGATAATGTCGCCACAGCTTGAGAGCATGAACAACGGTGCAAGCTCCAAATCATGTGTCGGATAATTGGCTTCATGAGGCTTCAAATTGTCGAGAAGCATATGCAACCACTTTGCCCTCCTCGCATCAACACACATCCAAGCCCAAGGCGGGATGCATCACAATAGACATCAAAGCTCTTGTGAATGTCGTGAAGGACCAGAATCGTGCAGTGGTGAGTCTCTTCTTCACTCCCAAAACTGACTCACAATCAAAGCGACCACTCAAACTTCTTCTCCTTCTTGAGTAGCGCTGTCATGGGCTTAGCAGTCTTGGAGAAATTCTCGATGAACCGGCGATAGTATCCGGCAAGACCGAGAAAATCGCGAATCTCAGGGACATTGCGGGTCGCTCCCAACCGAGTACATCCTGCACCTTGCGTGGATCAATCACTACCCTGCCCTCTAACAAGACATGTCCCAAGAACTCCACCTTCTCAAGCCGTAACTCGCACTTCATCGAACTTGGCGATACCGATGCTCGCGAAGCTTGCCAAGCACCCTATGCAAGTGAAGTGGGTGCTCCTCTTCATCCTTAGAGTATATGAGAATGTCATCAATGAACACAACCACAAATCTATCAAGGAATTCCATGAAGACCTTGTTCATCAGATTCATGAAGGTGGTCGTGCATTGGTGAGGCCAAATGAAACAATCAGATACTCGCATGCACCGTAACGAGTAGTGAATGCGCCTTCACAATATCCTCAGGACGGATCTTGAGCTGAAAATAGCCGGATCTCAAGTCTACTTTGGAGAAGATTCGAGCTCCGCCCAACTGGTCAAACAAATCATCGATCCTAGGGAGAGGATACTTGTTCTTGACCGTGACCTCATTCAAAGACCGGTAGTCGACGCACATGCGAAGAGTGCCGCTTTTCTTCTTCACAAAGAGCACTGGATCGCCCTGTGGAGAAGAACTGGGACGAATGAACCCTTCTCCAATCGCTTCCTTGAGCTGCTTCTTCAACTCAATCACCATCGTAAGGCATCCTGCACGGACGCTTAGAAACAGTGAAGTGCCAGGCAAGAGATCAATAATGAACTCTAAATCACGATCCGAGGCAAGCCTGGCAACTCATCGTGGAAGACATCAGGATACTCACAGACTATGGGCACTGAGCTATCTCTCGCACGTAAAGAGCACTAAGCAAAGGTCGCCAACCGCTGGGACAGAGAAAAGGTAACAAAGAATGCCATCGAGTTGACTAATGAGATAGACCTTCTAGCACAATCAATCTGTCCCTGGTGCTTGGACAACCACCCATGCCCAAAATCACATCAAGACCCGACGCCTCAATGTTGATGAGATCACCCAAGAAACCTACCTCATTGATCTCAATTCTAACCCCTGGACTCACAAGCTCAAGTCAAAACAGATCCAGGTGAACGGATCAACAAGTGTCTCTCGAGGCGAATGTAATGAACCCCATGCCGAGCAACAAAGTGCGAAGAAACGAAAGAATGCATTGCTCCAGAGTCAAACAAAACCAGGGTAGGCACGGAATGCACAGATAACGCACCCAATACAACATCCGAGCCGCCGCCTCTCCTTCGCAGTAGCCACATTCAGCGGCCGCGCCCGGAGCTGGCCGCTCGAACCGGGCGCCCCGACCGTCCACTCCCCACGCCCACCGGATCGACCGGGACGGGCCGGTGCACTGCCTCGAGCTGTCTGGCCGCCGCTGCTCCGGACATGTATTGGCGAAGTGGCCCTTCCGACCACAGTGTAATAGGTGATATGGCCATACGGGTTCTGAGACCCTGGCCACAGACTTTGGCGGCTAGGAGATCAGACTGAACTCCAGGCAGGCGAGGAGGTAAGCCTGGAATCTCTGAGTCAAGGTCTTTGAAGAGTGAGAGCCTGTAACACCCCAAAATTTTGCTTTTCTTAAATTCATGTGTGATTTGGCACTTTGGTGAATTTTTGGAATTTTCTGGAATTTATTTGGATTTATTTGGAATTTATTTGAATTTATTCCATTTTGAAATAATTAAAGAATTTAATTTTGCAAATAAAATTTTGTTGGAAATATTTTATTTGAGTCCAAAATGATCCAAAATATTTTCCAGAATTTTTCTGAGTCATTTGCTATTTTTAATGAATTAAATGAATTTCTGGGAATTATTTTTAAATATTAAATCGCTGGAAAATCAAGTCGGGTCAAATCGTTTCATCCGACCGACCGAGTCCGAGTCCGACTCGAGTCCGACCGAGCCACGTGACTCTGACCGAACCCCATTCGATCCTAACCGCTGGATCGAGATCCAACGGTCCGCATTGGACCGCACCGCTCGAGCCGAAGTCTGGTCGGATCCGATCGCGCCACGCGATCGTGGCGGGCCGATCGTGCCACGGACGGCCGTCCGTCGTCGTTTCCGCCCGAGTCCGAGCCGGACTCCGCCGCCGCGCCCGCCGCCGTGGAGAACTAGGTTTCCGTCCCGGGCGCGGACGCCGAGGCTATTTAAAGCCCGGGTCACGCCCCGAGGTTGACTGCCGTTCCGTCGCGCACTCCATTGCCCTAGCCGCCGTCAGAGCTCACCGACGCGCCGCAATAGCTCACCGTAGTTGGGCTTGGCGCTGCGTTCGATTTTGTGCATCGCTCATTGCCGTTGAGCCGCCTCCGCCGCCACCGAGCACAGATCTAGGACCCCCAGGACGAGACGCACCCGAAGAGACCTTTCATCTCGCCGGAGCACGCCCCAAACGCCGTTCGTGTGGTCGCCGTCCTCAGCGCCGGCAGCCGCAACTCCGCCGTGAAGCCATCGCCGACCCCGAGCTCCACCAACCGTCCGATCAAGATCCAAAGGTCCAGATCACGCCACGTCACCCCGGTGAGTTTCCACGTTGAAAATCCTAGATCCAATCTCAGCCGTTAGATCTAGATCCAACGGTCCAGATCAACCGCGTTCACCCCAAACGCGTGAATCCAGATCCAATCTGGACCGTTGATTTTCAAATCAACGGTCGAGATCTAGCCACGTGTGGAGATCGACCGCCGCGCCGCAGCTCCACGCTGCGTGAGCGCTGTCTCGACACGCGCCCGCGTGTCACGGACAACCAAACCGCACCATGACGCCACGCCGACGCCATGGCGGGTCCAAGATGTCACGCCGTCCCAGCCGAGCGCCGACGCCAAGAATGATGTCACAAAGGTCCCACCGCCGCCACCATGGGCCGAGCCTCGCCGACGCCGCAGCGACGCTATCCAAGGCGGACCCACATGTCAGCGACACGTGGATTCGTGGACCAAGTCCACGGTAGACCCGAGCCGAGCGTGGACCACGTCCATGGATCGGTACCGACGCCAAGCAGCCAATCGAAGCTGCCACGTGTCCTTGCCGACGCAATAATTAATTTCCGGAAAGAAAATGATTTATTAATTCGAAATAATGATTTGATTTTGATTCAAACTTCAAACGCTTATAACTTTTAAGTGCTTCAACTCCGATTTGAGTGATTCAAATTTCTAAATTTGTATAAAATTGAGATCTACCTAAACATAAATTTTATTTAATTTTTGGAGTAAAGTTTTTCTCTGTAAAATTATTTAATTAATTATTTAAACTTTAAATAATCATAACTTTTGCGTTTTAACTCCGAATTTGACGATTCCAGTTTCTAAAAATTCATAAAATTATGTTCTCTCTGTTTATGGATTTTATTTGGATGTTTGGATACTCTTTGCCTATTGTTTATTCGTGTATTTGCTATTTGCACGCTTTACGAGTAGACGTTGAAGTGCCGGAGGGATTCGAAGGAGAAGTATTGACTCAGGATCCAACTCAAGACCAAGAGCAAGTACTTTTTGAAGGCAAGTTGTGCTTTGACCATGTTGATCCTATTTTGAAACTTATTTTGATTTAACCTATTGCATGCTAAGTTCCAATAGAAAAATACTTTATTTGAATATGGGGGATTAGATAAATACCAATTTGTATGACACCTTGATTATTTAAATATGTGCCATGACCCTTGTCACCCTAGTTGTGGTTTACTAGTTGGACATTATTAACTTGCCAACATGGGTTTTAGACCGTTGTAGTAAACTGCTTAGACCTGCTACGTGCTCATGACATGATTTTGGACAAACAAATGTTAATATTGACTTAATGATATATTGAACCTGTTTTGGAAAGGTATCATGTGATGTTGATGGCACGTGGTGCATGGTAATCAACTGGGGTTTGATAAATAGTTTTTCGACCAAGGGCATGTGGCAAGAATGATTAGGTGGGCCAGTTGTGGCATTGGGGATGTTGATTTGGTTCTTCGGGTAGTCTTGCCCTGGTCACCCTAAGGACTTCACCTTGCAAGCCTTTGAACTGGGTCTAACGTGCAACCACATGTCTGTAATGGGACGGACCTAGTTGACTAAGTTGCTAATAACGTACCTGTGGGACCTCAGGAGGTCAACTACACCCTTTGTGTAAGTTGTACGGAGCCGCATCGGGCCGAGGCCAGTACCCATCTAACGTTGATTGGCCTAAACTTCGCCTTAGCTAAGGGAAGGGTTAGTGTGCAATAACCGGGGAGGACCACTTGTATTGTTAGAGGTTTCCGAAAGACTTTGTTACAGGAACTCGCCTTTGTGGTGTTTGACTGTATCTTGTGGGTAAAGTGCATAACCTCTGCAGAGTGTAGAATCTATTCGAATAGCCGTGTCCGCGGTATTGGACATCGCTCGGGAATTACAGTCAAGGGTTAGATTTTCTCAAAAATAACTTGGTTTGAAAAGTTGGGTTGGATTAATAATGATGTTGATGGAAATGTGGATTAGGATGGGAAAGATGTTTATTAAACTCCTTGAAAAGTTATTTATGCTTTACTTGTTTCTACTGCTTTCGAATCTACTTATATTACTTGTCAAATGCTGTTTACTACAAATATACCATGAGCTATTCCTTTGTACCAAGCCATGCATGTAGTATATTAGCTTGCATTCTGTGCATGACTTGCTGAGTACCAAGTACTCACCCTTGCCACAATATAACACCAGTTGAAGAGGAGACTACACCAGCTTTGGAGGAGGAACTCCAAGAGGATCCGCTCTACTTAGGAAGCGAGCCCAATCAGTTGCCTCGTGGTATACCGGATGGCGCCACGGTTATTTGATTTTCCGCCGCTACTATTTCTCTCTTAATAAGATTCGCCTGTGAGGCGATATTGTAACTTGACCATAAGGTTGAGTAACCAGTTTGGTTATTTAAATAAAAGTACTTTATTAGTATCGAGTGGTATGATTGTGATATTTACCGATGTTAAGACTGTGTGCACTAGCTGCGTTCTCGACTAGTGCTGAATACACAGAGGGTCCGGATTTGCAAATTCGGGTCCCGACAGAGCCCGACCGAGTGAAGGGCCGGCTCTGGAAGGACCGCCATCGATCGACGCCGAGCCGCCCACTTGCGCTTGCGGCTCTCCATAATCGCCTCGTGCTCTCCTCGGCGCGAATGGCCTTATCCAACAACACCGCATGCCGGGATGTCCTGAACAGCGAGCATGTGCTTGATCTCATCGGTGAGATGCTCCTCGAACAACGACACCCTGCGGGCCTCTCAGAGTCACCTCATCCTCAACATACCGAGACAAAGCGGTTGAAGCGATGAAGATAATCCATGATCAAGCTGTTCTCTGGCGGAGGTTATAGAACTCCCGCTTCTTCATCTCGACCAGCCCTCTCGGGATATGAAAGGAGCGGAAGGCGCTCTTGAACTCTGCCCATGTAACAACTCGACAAGCAGCCGAACAGCCTTGAAGCCGCTTCCACCATGACGCCGCTGGACCTCAAGGTAGTAGGAGGTGTCATCTGAACCTTCTCGTCATCGGTGCAGCCAACTAGCACCACTTGCTCTCCATGTCATCGAGCCAGTCCTCGGCCTCCATAGGATCTGCCAGTGGAGAAGTTCGCGGTCGAGTTCGGCCGAACTCGCATAACCGGGATCGATGTGGAAGCCGTGGTCTTTGGGCGGCCGCCGCAGCCCTGAACCGCTCAAGCATCATCTCCATCACCCTAGTCTGCCGCTCCATCATTGCCTCCATGGGGGAAAGAGGAGGAGGTGGAGGAAGCTCTCCACTGGGCACGTCGCCGAGATCGAGCCTCACCGCCCATCGCCAGGGACTCCTGGAGTGCCGAGTCCCCGCCTCGTGACTTCTGTCCACCAAAGATCACCGGCTCTTTGGGAGCGCCGCTGACTCGCCTTCTTGGCGGCATCCTGAAATGCACAAGTGGAGTTAATTAATTGTGCAACACCGGTGCAAAATGCTTGATCCTAAAGGATGCAAAGAAACAATACAAACATTTCAAAAGCACTCATTAAAGTTGCATAAGATCCAAAACAAAAGCCAACTTAAAGAAACGACAAAACAATCCCTAATTACAAACACAGGACATCTAACCTTAACCCATTTTGAGCTAAACCGTGTTCCTTCTAATTCTTTTGAACAAGATAGAAGGAGGAATCAAATTTTGAAATGTGGATTAAGATTAGATTCCTTTTGAAGAGTAGATAAGTGAAAAGCTATAGAATGGACAAGAATAGCATTCTACACTTTCAAAATAGAGTTTTGTACTTCAAAATAAATTTTGAGAAGAAAAATCGCTCCTAAGTCTAACGGCCAGGCTAACTAAGTCTTCCTGCAGTCAATGGCTCGATACCAACGCTGTGAGGGCCCCTTGTCCTATACCGTCAGACGCCGCTTCATCAGAGCGTATAGCACCGTATAGCAACATGAAGCCTCGATATCAAAAATCTGAACCCAAAAATTCGATCGACGGAATCGAACCCTTAGCTTCAGACCGGTACATGTACGCATCCGATCTGGTTCCCTGGATCAATAGCCCGATGATCGCGTACCAACAACACAAGTATCAACGCACAAACGAACTAAGTTAACTTAATTTACATAATCAAGCGTAAATCTTACAATATCCTCTGAAGTAGATTACAAAAGAAAGAACGACAACGGAAACCAAAAGTGACATCAAACCGGTCAAATGAGCCCGAACACACCCTAAGGCAAATGGATCGAGGGAGGACCTCTGAAGCCACAAAGACTCGTGAGAATCAAGCTCAAGATCACCCAGGACATCATCACCTGTACCTTCCTCTGTTGGAAAAAGGTTAGCAGCAACGGTGAGTACACGTATGTACTCGCAAGACTTTAGTGTATACAAATATAAATTTAATGCAGGCTGATTCAATGAAAGGCTGCTACACTAAGTCTATTGCGAAAAGCAAGAGTTGAATCAATTCATCGAAAAGTAATACATAATTTGAAAGACAGCAGTTTGACTAAAACATATTTACAGTATATATATAACATTTGAGCTTCTCAACTGCCGCCATACATGATCGCAGTTGAGATAAGATTTGACATCCATATATGCTTATATCCACCAAGTGTTATATCCACACATCCATAGTTCCATCAAGTATCCTATCAAACCACATGTAAATCCACCAAGTTTCATATCGATTCATATACTTTAGTTAGACTCCGAAATAGATTTTCATTTTCAAAACCAAACCAAACGTCTATACTTGAAACAAAAACTGAGTTAATTGCTCATGTCCGTGAGCACGGCTAATCGATCAGATTTATTTTAAGACTCTGCAGAGTATGTACACTTTATCCCCATAAACTGCACTTGCACCCTGTCATCCAGGAACACGCGATACCAAAGGTACCCGCTGTACAAGCCCGAACACATTCTTTCACATCGTTGAGGTTTTAGCCACACCCTAGCACCGGTGGCGATATCCACCACTATGGCGATAAGGAGCCAACCGCACACACAAAGCGCCACCTTCTCGTGACGGCGGAGTAATCAGTAAGTCCTGCGCCGCTGCCCTTATCCCATAGCAAGGCGTACACCGTTGTATCACCCGATGTGATATCGAAGCGATTTCCGCCGCTAAGACCAAGCGCACTCACGAAGGTGCAAACGGGCGGTCGTGGGGACACTCACACCGCGCTTGACTTGCTCATCACGGGAAAAAGGTCCACACTGACCTACCAACAGGCACGGCTAAACCCTCACACTTCAAGTACTCAATTGCGGCTGCCCCATCCCAAAGATGCGCGGTTGCACGTAATGTCGATCAGAATTATGGTTTCAAGGCTTGGTCCTTATAGCTTTCTCCTAGTGACTCAAGCGGGTACTCCACTTAACTCACAACCAATCGCCACCGCTTTAACTAGCACATATTATACCTCCCGCCGGTCTAATTACCAACTAGACACTTCACATTTTTACCAAATTACTTTCTCATGTCACATTTCTAAAACCACTTAAAAATGTCATAGTTGAAAATGTATGGTACAAGACTGCCATTGTAATCACTTCTATTGCAATGTCTAAGCATATGCAGTTACTAGTTCGTTTATACCCAAGTGACATTTATTAAGTTGTCTAACCTCTACTAGGGTTATCAATGTGTGGAAGGGAAATTAGATTAAGGAAAACCACCAATTTGGATTATATCTACCATTCCCACAAACTAGCGCTTTATTGAATTTAAACGATGCATATTAGTTTGAGAAATCAAAGTAAACATTGTGAAATATAGGATTCAAGATGGTCAAATGAGGTGCTTGCCTTGTTGTTGCACTTCGGTGATGTCCGGGATGATGTTCGGGTCGTTCGAGGCGAAGCCCGACTCGCTAGCCTCTAATCGGTCAAAGCAACAAAAACGACAAAAAGAAATACAACTTAGCAAAAGAAGGATTTAAATGCACAAATGCCAACTAAACATCAAATAAGACCCACTTAAATATTTAAAGGAGAAAGAAATGAAGAAAACGAAGAAAATGTGAAACTATGACCTATTATGTCCATTTCGGCCGAACAAGTGCCAAAATGGATTAAAACGTGCAAAATGAAGTAAAACCCAACTAAACTTAGTGAAATACCTAAAAATAGGTATAACATACCTAATGGGACTTATTGGAACTTGTTTGAAGTTGAAATGATCAACCGAGCTAAAACGATTTAAAACGGCGTATTCTTTACCTACGTGAATAAAAATACGTAAATTGAAGACAAATGCAATTAAATTTGCATGTGGAGCCTCAATATGGCCTCAGGTACATAACTAGGTGCTAAAACGCTCGAAAGATCGAAAAAAAAACCTTTCGGCCCTAAAAGCGACAAATTTGCCGAAACGGCCGAAAACGATCGTTTTGTCGGAAATCCGTTAAACGGCCAATTTTGCGGATTTTTGCGCAAAACAGGTTTCCGACAACGCAACAAGCTAAAGCAAGATATTTAGGACTTAGTTGGATCGGTTGCAAAGCAATTCCTAATGAAATTGACCAAAATTGAATCAAAATGAAAAACCGCGGAGTAATTACCGACAAAACCGTTTTGAGTCCGTATTGAGTCCAAACGCGATCGAATCCGCGTGTGGGTTCCCGTTACGGGTTCGAACACTCAACACCTAACTAAAACGCTCGGTAGATTAGCAATTTGCATCGAATTCGCAAAAACGGCCAAAACGATCAAAACGACCGTTAACGACCAAAAACGATCAAAACCGACAGAAGGTCGCTTGATCAAGAATGTCGTGAAACTTCGTTCTCGACCGCAGCTAGACACTTGGAGGTAATAATGACTTATCGGAGCCAATCACCGCCAAAATTGACTTAACCTACTCGGACTTTTGATCAAACGTCCGCATAACTCCGGTATTTACCCGAAGTACGACAAAAGTCCGGAAAAGGGCCAAAATGGGATCTAAAGCACACGTGAAGCATGCTTTCAACCTTAGGGACCTTAAACGAGGCGAACTGAAGCGAAAAGCCAAGAACGGCTTTGGGCCCTCTAATTATTAAAATAAAATGCGAAGTGCTAAAATGCAAATCTAGCATTTTTAGCCACTGTTTTAGCCTCTAAGAAGACTAATGGTGAAGTCGATTCGTGCTCCGGAGCTCTAGGATTTTATTCAACCAATTGAGACCTAGAGCAGCAAAGTATGCTGCAAAATGGTCAAAACTAAACTCCGTATTTTTTTATCGGGGTTTCTACTAGCTAGAAAGCTATAGGGGCTATCCATTCGGTCATCGGACCTCTAGGATTTTTCGCAAATAGAGTGAACCTAGAACTCAAAAACCCCATGCAAGCTCAAGGAAACATCCATGGGAGATGTTGGAATACTCACTTGAGAGGGTTCAGAAGGTGGGGAACGCGATGGTGGTGTCGATTCCCGCCTCCGAATCAAGTTTAAATCGGCCGATTCGCCCTCAAACTCCGGATTTGGGTGCTCCTTGCCTTCTTCTTCCTCTCTTTCTCCTTCTCCTTCTTTGCTTAGCACGTGAGGGAGGTGAGAAAAGGGAGTGGCTGTTGGTTTTGGGGGCAAGGAGGCAATAAAAGGGTATAAAGACACTATGCACTTACAAGGGGCATTATGGTCAAGTGACAAATCTTGAAGAATTAAACTTCCAAAGTTGATTTTTATTGATTCTAAGATATTTAGGAAGGTTTTTAGGTCAATTTAACACCTTTCCAACTCAATTTGCAATTACTCATGAGAGTGCAATTAATTTAGTCGGGTAGTCTAATGACCGCGATCAAATGGGAAATTGATTTTGAGCGAAGTTAAATAAGTTGTAGGGCTCCTTTTGATGCCAATCAAGTATACTCATCTCAAAATACAGAAATACATAAGAGCAGTGTATTATTAAACAGTGCTTGAGTACAAATGTACAGTGATTCGAGTATAGAAATACCCGAGATATTACAATTTTCCTTTCTTGCATCGTTTGATACGCACGCAGCTTGCAGTACCCGTTGGCACCTATCGCGGAGAAATGTTTTGCACCGACCCGGATGCAACAGAAATGAATGCCGAAATGAGCTTGGGCACACATGAACTCTATTCACGGTGTCTGCCGCAAGCTTTCTTTTCGTACTGCTCCGCACGAACGTGACTTGTAGTACCATTTGTCGTGTAGGTTTCGCACCGACACGGATGAGCCCAAATTGCTTGCTAAAACGAGCTACGGCAGACATGAAGTCCATTCTAGTTGATTGACACTCAGCTTCATCTTATGCGTCGATTTCTTGTGAAAATCCTTGCACCATACAGTACTCGTCGCGGAGGAATGTTTCACACGACTCGGAAAGATTCAAAACGCGTGCCGAAATGTGCTTGGGCATATATGAAGTTCATTCGGCATATTTGGAACAATGTTTTATTTTTTGCACCATTCTAGTACGCGTGTAGTTTACATTACCATTAGGGACCCATTGTGCATGAATGTTTCGGTTCGAGCCAGACGTACTCGAAATGCTTGCTGAAACGGGCTAGGGCGCATGTGAAGCCCATTCGGGGAGTTTGGCACCGAGATTCGTTTCGTGCATCAATTTCATTCGGACGCAGCAAGTACCCATTGTGGCCCGTCGCGGAGGGGTGTTTCGCACTCACTCGGACGTATTCAAAATGAATGCGGAATTGTGCTGAAACGCACAAGCGAACATCGTAGGTTAATTCTGGGTGTTTGGCACTCAGTTTCGTTTCGTGCATCGCTTTCGATTTTTTCAGCTTAGGAACTCGTCGTTGTGGAATATTTCACGGCGACTCGGACGGATTCGAAATGCATTCCTAAATGAGTTACAACACATATGAATTGCAATCGGTGTGTTTGGCACCCGGCTTCATTTCGTTCACCGTTTTCGTTTCGTGCCACAATGTTTCATTTTGGCGTGCTAGGTTGCAACGTGTAAGGTGCTTGCCATAATGTTCCATTTCGTGCATCATTTTCGGCGTGCGTGGTGTTTGCCACAATGTGTCATTTCATGCATCATTTTCATTTCGAATGGCTTCCGCTGCAGTGCCCGTTGGGACGCGTCGTGAAGGAATGTTTCAGACCTACTCGAATGGATTCGATACAAATGATGAAAAGCACTAGCAAACATCATAAGTTCTTTCGGGGTGTCTGGCACTCGGTTCTGTTTCGTGCATTGGTTTCGTTTGTATTCAGCTTTATTAACCGTGGGAACCCGTCGTGGTGGAACATTTGACAACCAGGTCTGGCATAACTCCGCAATAACTCCTTTAACCTCAGAGAAAGACAAACACGGGAATAAATTTGAATGCTTCTTCCCCATAAAGCCATCAACAAACTAATCATTAAGACTGGAAAGGCGCCCAAAAGAAGCGCAACACTAGTCTCCTCTTCTTCGTCTTCAACCAAGGAAGACAAAACCACACACCGCATACGGAACGATCCGCGAAAACCCAACACTTTTATTTGAATCAAATCTACTAAAGCCAAGAAAAGCAAAGAACACCGACCGTCAGAACGGCAAAGAACATACGAAGGAAACCACCATTAACTCTTCCTTTTTGTCTCCAATCAACTACCCGATCTACAACAGAAAGGGTAAGCGCTCTTCTCCTACAGGGGTCAATAGTTCTTCGGTGGTGGCGCTAACCGGCCATACCGTCAAACCTCACCCTTACTATGAACAAAAAGAGGTGACCGAAACCCTTCGGTACCACAACCCCACAACATAAAACATTGACATAGCAACAAGCATTGTCGAAAGAAGCATCCAACATCATAGCTTAAATACAATATTTAAGCGTAAGGAAACGATACCCATACCCTTTTCCTCTTTGTGCATCCATTGTGTGTCAAATTTTAGATTAGTTATACCACTTTTGCAAGTTTTAATGTTGCTATCCTATAACAAAATTTTAGTTAAGACCTAAGCCATGTTTCTAAGTTATTCCACATCACATTTTAGTTGTACCCTATAGCAGTCACTAGAAATTCACATTCCAAGGACCTACAGCCCGCTCTGATACCAACTGTAACACCCCGGCATTTAATATGCCCGAATGCTACCAAACATAAGCTAAACAACAACTAAATATCACATTTAAACATAAATTCCAGCAAAGGTACATATGCTAAAAACCGATATTTCGGCAGCATCTCTTTTGTTTTTCAATGAATTAACACAATATCAATATCATGGCAAGATATATCATAGCACACGACATCTAAAACATCAACATAAATGGATGTATCATCAAACTACGCCAATAACACCACGCTCAACCACTTCATAAACTATAACGAAGCAAATAAGGGATCACAAGCATGCTAGATTAAACCATACATTAACTTTATGGCACAACTCTTAAAATCATGTCTCCAAGTGATTAATCAGACTATGATGGTGGAGCTACGTGTAGAAGTGTAGCTAAACCCCTTTTTCCCGCATGCTGATCTCAAAGTACCTAAAAACAACATAAAACACAAGCGTGAGTTCGAAAACTCAGCAAGCATATTGTAATGGACAACAAGATCATTTACAAGACAATAATACCTCACATGACATATAACATCTCATACTTGAGCACATAACAACATCATCATCATTAAATATGTATTGCAATGCAATGCAATGCAATGTTATGCTCATATCTCCTTGGAAACTCATACTGTATGGTTGAGTACACACCGTCGGTGTGCACCCTCTCCCCCCTTCCATCCCGAAGATGGAGGGTGCCTACTCCTCGCTTCCACAACCCACGGTAGATGGAATCACGATGTAGGACTTACTCTAATGGCGTTCCGGACTAGTCATAACTTTCTCACCGACCTTGCCGGACTAGTTATGACGTTCTCACCGCCCTCGCCCTTTCTCATGCCATGCATGCACTATGCCAATTATCATATCTCATTTGTACATAAACATATGGCATCATATCATGGCAAATATAGACACATGGCATCGTATCATGATAAACATAAACAAATAGCATCATATCATGATAATCATACTCAACATATCATTGGAAATCAGCAAGCATGGCAAGTGATCATAGCAAGTATTCCATCCTTCATCTAATCTCTACAAGCAACCTACAATCCGCTATTCATTACAACACACTTGCCTTCAACCATGGGCAACGGAGTGTCGAGAGGTTTGAGGGCACTCCTGGAGGCACACCACCTGCAAACACGTGCCATACACTCAAATCGAGTCCACAAAACAGCACACATAAATCCCACTACCCCGACTTCGCTCACAACTCCTAAAATCAGAAAATAGCAAATCTGTCCCTTCGAGACAGTAGCCTTCCAACGGGCATAACTTCTGTTCTAGGACTCCAAATTGAATAAACGAGTACATCCTCGCGTAGCTTAGGAAATTTCCCAACTTTTTCTAGTTATAGGGAAAGACTGATTCGGACTCTAGTGTTGTTTAATCTAACGTTGAACTCGAACTGTCTCAATCTCGTCACAGATTTGACAGCGCTCGGTAAAACGGCCATAACTTCAAACGGCTGGGCGGAATTTCAATTTCTTTATATGCACTGAAAGGTATTGAAATTATATACAACTTCCTAGAAGTCCGTACGGTCAGATTCGAACTCTAAATTAGTTTAATCTAATGTTGAACACAGACTGTCCCAACCTCGACACAGATTGGACAGCGCCCACCAAAACGGCCATAACTTTCAGACCGTAACTCCAAAAATTCTAAAAAAAATAAACAAAATAGATCTTGACGATACCTACAACTTCTTCAACAGGAGGTCGGCCAAATTCCGAATCTAAAATTGCGAAATCGCACGCCCTAACACAGACTCCAAATCTGCCCGAAACTGAGTACAATACGAACTCTAGTTCTTTTCAGATCTACTCCATGGCAGCACGTCCTCTTGATCTAAAAACTCCAAATCTACCATGAGAACAGCACCTAGACCTTCCCCAAGGTTTCCCCATGGACATACCTTAGTCCGACGAACGACGAACACGAAGAATGTCTCTCGATCACCCGATCTCGCTCCCACGCGCCAAATCCTTCGGGATCCCTCGTCGCGGTTCTTCCAAACAGCGAGGGCAGCACGTAGACGTGTCGTGGCAGCGAGGGGGCGTCCTTGGGGGCGCAAGGAGGAGGGGGGGTGGCGCGTCTTGAGGTGGAGGTGGAGGAAGAGGACTAGAGGGAGGAGGGAATTGGTGGAGGCGCAAGGGGGAGGTGGAGGCGTGTGGGGAGGCGGCTAGGGCAGGGAGGAGGCGCCCCAAGCCCCTTTACCCACGTTCTCCCCCCTCCATGGGCCAATCTCTCTCCACAAAAGCCCACGGTTCTTCCCCCCTTGGGCCCAAACTCCCCCGGGAAGGCCCAAAACCCCGAAAACGGCCCGGAAACGTTATTAACCTCCAATTCCTATGGTTTTAACCTTATTTCCACATCTCATAATGTTTATAGCCTCATCATGCTCAATAATTAAGGATACGACAATCCGTGGCGACATAACACTTCAACCAGGCCAAAACGCGAGTAAACCTCAAGCCGAAAGGTTTTAACCTAAATTCCACATTCCATAAAGTTTTTGTCCTCAACATTCACATTGTATAAGGTTGCGACACTCCGAGGTGTCACATTCTACCCCCCTTAAACAGGATTCGACCTCGAATCCGACGAACGCCAAAGTCAACAACAAAGTCCCCATGGGACAAAAGACTACCTTACAACATAAAACATTCACACAAAGACTCAAACCAGAACAAACGACAAGCGAGTTCTCAAAACCAACCATTGGCGAGGAAATGTTGATTTAGCTCAACAAAGTGCAACCTCGCACGGTTCCTCCTTCACCTCAATTGCCAAAAAGACCACGAAAGAAAACGGTCTCACACTCCTCATTCGATACATTCCTTGGCACTATAGTGCACGATCCCTTAAGCAATGCTACTCTCCAGAAGAAGACGGCTTTAACCGCTAGAACCCTCTTCAGCTCCCACGCACAAAAGTGTTTTCACACCTCAACCTCTCTACTATGGTTCGCCGTAAACAAGACGACGCGAGCCAAGAGAGACACTACACTCCAAGACAACCCACTGTTTGAACAAACGGGGTTTAAAACCAAAGTTCTTAAAACCCGCAAGAACAGTAACAACCGAACAAAAATGCTACAGTTGACTCAACTCGATCATAGATCAGCGACAAAAGATCCAATGCACTTCGAAAAAGGAAAAGCAATTACTAGCAACCACCAAGTGGTCCACTAGTACTTAATCAACCCTATCGTGGAACACATCAACAGCACAATTCTCCAAGAAGGTTTGAATTGAGTCAAACTCAACCTTCCTTTACTCCTCACCTTTAAACCATTTACGATCCACTACTAACAACACCTAATGCTTAGGTCGATAACAACCCATACTGGATTTCTCATCCAAGCGGGTCTCGCCCTCAAGCTTTCCACCCAAGGACTAAAACAAGGACACAACGATTGGATAAACTCATCCACAAACCATGAACCCAATTGGTCCCCATGCTTAACCTTGAATCCAATGCACTACAATCACTTTGGAAAAGATTCGACAACAACCAAAGAGCATTCAGTTTAACTTTCTAAACCAAGATGCAAAGGAAACACAAATCCCCTTCATCATAACCAACATACCAGAAATTCTTTATTCTTTCATTTCATACTAGAAAGAAATGGACATCTCGATTCATAACATGAATGCAAACTTTTCAAGAGCACTCCGGATTAGTCATGTATCCATATATGACTTTCTCACCGTCCTGGCTCAACGGCTCCTTTATCATTAAACATCGATAAAGCGATGTCATGTTTCCCTTTCCACCATTCATTCATCATGTAACAACCAATACCGAATAGTCATTCACCAAACGACTTCTTCGGTATCAAAGAATTGAAACACCATTAACATCGAAGGTTGCGAGAAATTCAGATAGACCATGACTGCAAACCGTTAGCAGGAAAAGACCACGTCATAACAGAACCCTCCATTACTTGAAAGCTAAACTTGCAAAACCTCGCATTTTAACCAAAATCAGCATTTTGGAAAAGAACATCGACTCCAAAGTCAAGCATCTGCACACACAACCGCCACAAATTTTCTCAAAGAGAAAGGAAACTCATTTCCAAAAGAAAACTCTTCACTAACCAAATTCACTTATGAAACATTCATAAAAATCCAGACTTGTAAAACACCCGCACACCTGGACACATTTTCCAAATGACTCAACTCTAGTCAAATAGAGTTATACATCAAGGGCTTAACTCAAAAGTTTCCAACACAACCCTTTATGACCATCTGCTTCCTTTTAAAATTAATTCCAAAGATAATTCAGTGCGAACGCGAAAGGGCGCGATCCACTCAAAAACTTTTGGGGTGTAAATCCATACTCATAGCACCGACTAAACAAATTAGCCAAATCCAAATATCGACACCACACGCTACGAGTTTTGGGGAAACTCTGAAACACAGCATATGGAACACCTGGACCGAAAACTCTTCAACCAAAAAATGGCAAACAACCAAACCAGTCCAAAAGCTTCTAAACACAAGCTCAGCATAAAAAGAAACATCTCTAGTACTCCACTACGCTTTCCATTAAAAGAATTCAATAATTACTATCTACTCCCTGAGGAGCCCCAACACAATTAAACCAAAAGCTTCACAACAAATTCTTCCTCTAGTTACCATTCCCAACACTTTTAATAAGGGTTTATGATGCTTATCAAAAAGGCACCCAACCAAGACTATAATGACATGATCCCCACGGATCACCGAATCATAATACTTCTTAGTCTAACTTTGAAACATAGTACTTCAACAAAACTTTCAGCGAAATCAACATATAAATTTCATACCACCTATATTTTCACGTCTCGACAACCGAACCTTATTCAGTTAAACAATGACTTCAACATGTAAATATTATCTCTACAAGACAAAGTTCATAACTAGGATTCCAAGGCAATCATTCATTAAAGATAAAACTCTACGAGATAAAATTCATAAACATGATTCGAAGGTATACACTCATTAAGGATTAAATTCTACATCATGTTAATTATCCATGGTTCACTCCATCATAACATGTTATAATAACCTCCACTTTAACAATGGCTTCCAAGAAGTAATCTAAACAATTACCACCACTACTAAGTCATTAATATCAATAAATGGGCATAATCATAAAAACAACTTTAATCTTCCAAGTTAAAGTCACTAGCCAACACGATTAAATTTCTCTATTAACACTTTACATTAGAACATCTTTAAACAACCGGTAAAGTTTCTTTAACAATTTCAGCAGTTTACATCATCTTAATGTTTTAACTATGCCTCAAGGTTTAAACTTTTAACATTAACAAGGATCATAAGCACTTTTAAAGCAAGGCAACAGATTCTAAGCATGAACATTAACACTTTCAATCATTCTCGCTAAGAGTAAACTACAACACTAGTAGTCTATTTATTCTCAAACTAGAGATTTTTCTCATATTGAATTGATCCAACTCAAAATTTAACTTAGCAACACATCAATCCATAAACCACATTGTTACCTACTACATAACATGTGAACAACAATTCTTACTAGGGACAAAGCGATTTCGAGTCAAAGACTACTTACTTTGTTTGCGACATTTTAGTTTTATAACTCATCCCAAATTCATAAGGAAACTTGACTCTCAAAATTACAAAGAGACAAATCCAAACTTGGTCATGCAAAGGAATTCTCCAAAACACTTTTAAATCTCGAAGACTCCACGAGGAACCAACCGATCAAATAAACCTTTGCAAATAAAACCTTAACTCCAAACTTTCACAAAACAGGAAGGGTTCTTCAAGGATGATTTTCTTAAACCAGCAAAATAACGAAATCAAACACCACTTACTCCTACAAAGCCACAGAACTTCAGCCACGACAACCAGTGCGGCATAACTCCATAATAACTCCTTTAACCTCGGAGAAAGACAAACACGGGAATAAATTTGAATGCTTCTTCCCCATAAAGCCATCAACAAACTAATCATTAAGACTGGAAAGGCGCTCAAAAGAAGCGCAACACTAGTCTCCTCTTCTTCGTCTTCAACCAAGGAAGACAAAACCACACACCGCATACGGAACGATCATGAAAACCCAACACTTTTCATTTGATTCAAATCTACTAAAGCCAAGAAAAGCAAAGAACACCGACCGTCGGAGCGGCAAAGAACATCTGAAGGAAACCACCATTAACTCTTCCTTTTTGTCTCCAATCAACTACCCGATCTACAACGAGAAAGGGTAAGCGCTCTTCTCCTACAGGGGTCAATAGTTCTTCGGTGGTGGCGCTAACCGGCCATACCACAAACCTCACCCTTACTATGAACAAAAGAGGTGGCCGAAACCCTTGGTACCACAACCCCACAACATAAAACATTGACATAGCAACAAGCATTGTCGAAAGAAGCATCCAACATCATAGCTTAAATACAATATTTAAGCGTAAGGAAACGATACCCATACCCTTTTCCTCTTTGTGCATCCATTGTGTGTCAAATTTTAGATTAGTTATACCACTTTTGCAAGTTTTAATGTTGCTATCCTATAACAAAATTTTAGTTAAGACCTAAGCCATGTTTCTAAGTTATTCCACATCACATTTTAGTTGTACCCTATAGCAGGTCACTAGAAATTCACATTCCAAGGACCTACAGCCCGCTCTGATACCAACTGTAACACCCCGGCATTTAATATGCCCGAATGCTACCAAACATAAGCTAAACAACAACTAAATATCACATTTAAACATAAATTCCAGCAAAGGTACATATGCTAAAAACCGATATTTCGGCAGCATCTCCTTTGTTTTTCAATGAATTAACACAATATCAATATCATGGCAAGATATATCATAGCACACGACATCTAAAACATCAACATAAATGGATGTATCATCAAACTACGCCAATAACACCACGCTCAACCACTTCATAAACTATAACGAAGCAAATAAGGGATCACAAGCATGCTAGATTAAACCATACATTAACTTTATGGCACAACTCTTAAAATCATGTCTCCAAGTGATTAATCATAGACTATGATGGTGGAGCTACGTGTAGAAGTGTAGCTAAACCCCTTTTTCCCGCATGCCGATCTCAAAGTACCTAAAAACAACATAAAACACAAGCGTGAGTTCGAAAACTCAGCAAGCATATTGTAATGGACAACAAGATCATTTACAAGACAATAATACCTCACATGACATATAACATCTCATACTTGAGCACATAACAACATCATCATCATTAAATATGTATTGCAATGCAATGCAATGCAATGTTATGCTCATATCTGCTTGGAAACTCATACCGGTATGGTTGAGTACACACCCGTCGGTGTGCACCCTCTCCCCCCTTCCATCCCGAAGATGGAGGGTGCCTACTCCTCGCTTCCACAACCCACGGTAGATGGAATCACGATGTAGGACTTACTCTAATGGCGTTCCGGACTAGTCATAACTTTCTCACCGACCTTGCCGGACTAGTTATGACGTTCTCACCGCCCTCGCCGTATCTCATGCCATGCATGCACTATGCCAATTATCATATCTCATTTGTACATAAACATATGTCATCATATCATGGCAAATATAGACACATGGCATCGTATCATGATAAACATAAACAAATAGCATCATATCATGATAATCATACTCAACATATCATTGGAAATCAGCAAGCATGGCAAGTGATCATAGCAAGTATTCCATCCTTCATCTAATCTCTACAAGCAACCTACAATCCGCTATTCATTACAACACACTTGCCTTCAACCATGGGCAACGGAGTGTTGAGAGGTTTGAGGGCACTCCTGGAGGCACACCACCTGCAAACACGTGCCATACACTCAAATCGAGTCCACAAAACAGCACACATAAATCCCACTACCCCGACTTAAACACAACTCCTAAAATCAGAAAACAGCAAATATGTCCCTTCGAGACAACAGCCTTCCAACGGGCATAACTTCTGTTCTAGGACTCCAAATTGAATAAACGAGTACATCCTCGCATAGCTTAGGAAATTTCCCAACTTTTTCTAGTTATAGGGAAAGACTGATTCGGACTCTAATGTTGTTTAATCTAACGTTGAACACGAACTGTCTCAATCTCGTCACAGATTTGACAGCGCTCGGTAAAACGGCCATAACTTCCAAACGGCTGGGCGGAATTTCAATTTCTTTATATGCACTGAAAGGTATTGAAATTATATACAACTTCCTAGAAGTCCGTACGGTCAGATTCGAAATCTAAATTTGTTTAATCTAATGTTGAACACAGACTGTCCCAACCTCGACACAGATTGGACAGCGCCCACCAAAACGGCCATAACTTTCAGACCATAACTCCAAAAATTCTCAAAAAAATACACAAAATATATCTTGACGATACCTACAACTTCTTCAACAGGAGGTCGGCCAAATTCCGAATCTAAAATTGCGAAATCGCACGCCCTAACACAGACTCCAAATCTGCCCGAAACTGAGTACAATACGAACTCTAGTTCTTTTCAGATCTACTCCATGGCAGCACGTCCTCTTGATCTAAAAACTCCAAATCTACCATGAGAACAGCACCTAGACCTTCCCCAAGGTTTCCCCATGGACATACCTTAGTCCGACGAACGACGAACACGAAGAATGTCTCTCGATCACCCGATCTCGCTCCCACGCGCCAAATCCTTCGGAATACCTCGTCGCGGTTCTTCCAAACAGCGAGGGCAGCACGTAGACGTGTCGTGGCAGCGAGGGGGCGTCCTTGGGGGCGCAAGGAGGAGGGGGGTGGCGCGGCTTGAGGTGGAGGTGGAGGAAGAGGACTAGAGGGAGGAGGGAATTGGTGGAGGCGCAAGGGGGAGGTGGAGGCGTGTGGGGAGGCGGCTAGGGCAGGGAGGTGCCCCTAGCCCCTTTACCCACGTTCTCCCCCCTCCATGGGCCAATCTCTCTCCACAAAAGCCCACGGTTCTTCCCCCCTTGGGCCCAAACTCCCCCGGGAAGGCCCAAAACCCCGAAAACGGCCCGGAAACGGCCCGAAAACGTTATTAACCTCCAATTCCTATGGTTTTAACCTTATTTCCACATCTCATAATGTTTATAGCCTCATCATGCTCAATAATTAAGGATACGACAATCCGTGGCGACATAACACTTCTACCGACCCAAAAACGCGAGTAAACCTCAAGCCGAAAGGTTTTAACATAAATTCCACATTCCATAAAGTTTTTGTCCTCAACATTCACATTGTATAAGGTTACGACACTCCGAGGTGTCACAGTTTTGGTACGCGTGTAGTTTACAGTACCATTAGGGACCCATCGTGCATGAATATTTCGCATCGACTCGAACGTACTCGAAATGCTTGTCGAAATGGGATAGGGCATATATGAAGTCCATTCGGGGAGTTTGACACCAATTTTCCTTTCGTGCATCGTTTCCGTCCGGACGCAGCTTGCAGAACACCTTGCGACCCGTCGCGGAGGGATATTTCCACACTCACCCGGACGTATTCGAAATGAATGCAGAATCAGTAGCGACAATGCATGGAAAGTCCACTCGCGCTTGATTTGGCCTACATTTTCCTTTCGTGCATCGTTTTGATACGCACGCGGCTTGCGATACCCGTTGGCACCTATCGCGGAGAAATGTTTTGCACCGACCGGATGCAGCAATGCATGCGAAATGAGCTTGGGCACACATGAACTCTTTTCACGGTGTCTGCGCCAAGCTTTCTTTTCAGACTCGTTACGCACGAGCGTGACTTGTAGTACCATTTGTCGTGTAGGTTTCGCGACCGACGCGGATGAGCCCAAATTGCTTGCTAAAACAAGCTACGCGGACATGAAGTCCATTCTGGTTGATTGACACTCAGCTTCATCTTATGCGTCATTTTCTTGTGAAAATCCTTGCACCATACAGTACTCGTCGCGGAGGAATGTTTCACACGACTCAGAAAGATTCCAAATGCGTGCCGAAATGTGCTTGCGCATATATGAAGTTCATTCGGCATATTTGGAACAATGTTTTGTTTTTTGCACTATTCTAGTATGCGTGTAGTTTACATTACCATTAGGGACCCATTGTGCATGAATGTTTCGGTTCGAGCCGAACGTACTCGAAATGCTTGCTGAAACGGGCTAGGGCGCATGTGAAGCCCATTCGGGGAGTTTGACACCGAGTTTCGTTTCGTGCATCGTTTTCATTCGGACGCCGCAAGTACCCATTGTGGCCCGTCGCGGAGGGATGTTTCGCACTCACTCGGACGTATTCAAAATGAATGCGGAATTGTGCTGAAACGCACAAGCGAACATCGTAAGTTAATTCTGGGTGTTTGGCACTCAGTTTCGTTTCCTGTATCGTTTTCGATTTTTTCAGCTTAGGAACTCGTCGTTGTGGAATATTTCACGGCGACTCGGACGGATTCGAAATGCATTCCTAAATGAGTTACAACACATATGAATTGCAATCGGTGTGTTTGGCACCCGGCTTCATTTCGTTCACCGTTTTCGTTTCGTGCCGCAATGTTTCATTTTGGCGTGCTAGGTTGCAACGTGTAAGGTGCTTGCCATAATGTTCCATTTCGTGCATCATTTTCGGTGTGCGTGGTGTTTGCCACAATGTGTCATTTCATGCATCATTTTCATTTCGAATGGCTTCCACTGCGATTGCCGTTGGGGCTGGCGTCGTGGAAGAATGTTTCAGACCTACTCGAATGGATTCGATACAAATGATGAAAAGCACTAGCAAACACCATAAGTTCTTTCGGGGTGTCTGGCACTCGGTTCTGTTTCGTGCATCGGTTTCGTTTGTATTCAGCTTTTATTAACCGTGGGAACCCGTCGTGGTGGAACATTTGACACCGACTCAGGCATATTCAAAATGCATGCCGAAATGATTGGAAGCATATATGAATTCCACTCGATGTGTTTCGCACTCAGTTTCATCTCGTGCAACATTTTCGAACGGGCGACGCTTGTTGTATTCGTTCGTACTCATCGTGGAGAAATGTTTCACAACAACTCGGATGGACTCGAAATGCACGCCGGAATGTGCTTGGGCAAATATAAAGTTCATTCGGCATGATTGGAGCGGTTTCGTTTAGGTGCACCGTTTTGGTGCAGCGTGTAGTTTACTGATACCATTAGGGACCCATCGTGCATGAATATTTCGCATCGACTCGGACGTACTCGAAATGCTTGTCGAAATGGGATAGGGCATATATGAAGTCCATTCGGGGAGTTTGACACCAATTTTCCTTTCGTACATCGTTTCCGTCCGGACGCGGCTTGCGTAACACCTTGCGACCCGGCGGAGGATGTTTCCACACTCACCGGACGTATTCGAAATGAATGCGAGCTGTAGCAGCAATGCATGCAAAATCCACTCGCCTGATTTGGCCTACATTTTCCTTTCGTGCATCGTTTTGATACGCCGCAGCAGGTTGCAGTACCCGTTGGCACCTATCGCGGAGAAATGTTTTGCACCGACCCGGATGCAACAGAAACGCATGCCGAAATGAGCTTGGGCACACATGAACTCTATTCACGGTGTCTGCCGCAAGCTTTCTTTTCGTACTCGTTCTGGCACGAACGTGACTTGTAGTACCATTTGTCGTGTAGGTTTCGCACCGACGCGGATGAGCCCAAATTGCTTGCTAAAACGAGCTACGGCAGACATGAAGTCCATTCTGGTTGATTGACACTCAGCTTCATCTTATGCGTCGTTTTCTTGTGAAAATCCTTGCACCATACATTACTCGTCGCGGTGGAATGTTTCACACGACTCGGAAAGATTCAAAACGCGTGCCGAAATGTGCTTGGGCATATATGAAGTTCATTCGGCATATTTGGAACAATGTTTTGTTTTTTGCACCATTCTAGTATGCATGTAGTTTACATTACCATTAGGGACCCATTGTGCTTGAATGTTTCGGTTCGAGCCGGACGTACTCGAAATGCTTGCTGAAACGGGCTAGGGCGCATGTGAAGCCCATTCGGGGAGTTTGACACCGAGTTTCATTTCGTGCATCGTTTTAATTCGGACGCAGCAAGTACCCATTGTGGCCCGTCGCGGAGGGATATTTCGCACTCACTCGGACGTATTCAAAATGAATGCGGAATTGTGCTGAAACGCACAAGCGAACATCGTAAGTTAATTCTGGGTGTTTGGCACTCAGTTTCGTTCCGTGCATCGCTTTCGATTTTTTCAGCTTAGGAACTCGTCGTTGTGGAATATTTTACGGCGACTCGGACGGATTCGAAATGCATGCCTAAATGAGTTACAACATATATGAATTGCAATCGGTGTGTTTGGCACCCGGCTTCATTTCGTTCACCGTTTTAGTTCGTGCGCAATGTTTCATTTTGGCGTGCTAGGTTGCAACGTGTAAGGTGCTTGCCATAATGTTCCATTTCGTGCATCATTTTAGGCGTGTGTGGTGTTTTGCCACAATGTGTCATTTCATGCATCATTTTCATTTCGAATGGCTTCACCGCAGTTGCCCGTTGGGACGCTGGCCGTGGAGGAATGTTTGAGACCTACTCGAATGGATTCGATACAAATGATTAAAAGAACTACCAAACATCATAAGTTCTTTGGGGTGTCGGCACTTTCGGTTACATTTTAGTGCATCGGTTTCCTTTGTATTCAGCTTTTATTAACCGTGGGAACCCGTCGTGGTGGAACATTTGACACCGACTTCGGACATATTCAAAATGCATGCGAAATGAGTGGAAGAACATATGAATTCCACTTTCGATGTGTTTCGCACTAAGTTTCATCTCGTGCAGCGTTTGAGCGAACGCGCTTGTTGTATTCGTTCGTACTCATTGCGGAGAAATGTTTCACAACAACTCGGATGGACTCGAAATGCACGCCGGAATGTGCTTGGGCAAATATAAAGTTCATTCGGCATGATTGGAACGAAGTTTCGTTTCGTGCACCGTTTTGAGTGCAGCGTGTAGTTTACAGTACCATTAGGGACCCATCGTGCATGAATATTTCGCATCGACTCGGACGTACTCGAAATGCTTGTCGAAATGGGATAGGGCATATATGAAGTCCATTCGGGGAGTTTGACACCAAATTTCTTTTAGGTGCATCGTTTCGTCCGGACGCGGCTTGCAGAACACCTTGCGACCCGTCGCGGAGGATGTTTCCACACTCACCGGGGCGTATTCGAAATGAATCTTTGGTATGTAGCAGCAATGCATGGAAAGTCCACTCGCCTTGATTTGGCCTACATTTTCCTTTCGTGCATCGTTTTGATACGCCGCGCGACTTGCGATACCCGTTGGCACCTATCGCGGAGAAATGTTTTGCACCGACCGGATGCAACAAAAATGCATGCGAAATGAGCTTGGCGCACATGAACTCTATTCACGGTGTCTGCGCCAAGCTTTCTTTTAAATACTCGTTACAGCGCGAGCGTGACTTGTAATACCATTTGTCGTGTAGGTTTCGCACCGACGCGGATGAACCCAAATTGGTTGCTAAAATGAGCTACGGCGGACATGAAGTCCATTACGGTTGATTGACACTCAGCTTCATCTTATCGTCGTTTTCTTGTGAAAATCCTTGCACCATACGATGCACGTCGCGGAGGAATGTTTCACACGACTCGGAAAGATTCAAAACGCATGCCGAAATGTTCTTGGGCATATATGAAGTTCATTCAGCATATTTGGAACAATAATTTGTTTTTTGCACCATTCTAGTACGCGTGTAGTTTACATTACCATTAGGGACCCATTGTGCATGAATATTTCGGTTCGAGCCGGACGTACTCGAAATGCTTGCTGAAACGGTCTAGGGCGCATGTGAAGCCCATTCGGGGAGTTTGACACCGAGTTTCGTTTCGTGCATCGTTTTCATTCGGACGCAGCAAGTACCCATTGTGGCCAGTCGCGGAGGGATGTTTCGCACTCACTCGGACGTATTCAAAATGAATGCGGAATTGTGATGAAACGCACAAGCGAACATCGTAAGTTAATTCTGGGTGTTTGGCACTCAGTTTCGTTTCATGCATCGCTTTTGATTTTTTCAACTTTGGAACTCGTCGTTGTGGAATATTTCACGGCGACTCGGACGGATTCGAAATGCATGCCTAAATGAGTTACAACACATATGAATTGCAATCGGTGTGTTTGGCACCCGGCTTCATTTCGTTCAACATTTTTGTTTCGTGCCGCAATGTTTCATTTTGGCGTGCTAGGTTGCAACGTGTAAGGTGCTTGCCATAATGTTCCATTTCGTGCATCACTTTCGGCGTGCGTGATGTTTGCCACAATGTGCCATTTCATGCATCATTTTCATTTCGAATGGCTTCATTGCGGTGCCGTTGGACGCTGCGTCGTGGAGGAATGTTTGAGACCTACTCGAATGGATTCGATACAAATGATGAAAAGCACTAGCAAACATCATAAGTTCTTTCGGGTGTCGGCACTCGGTTACATTTAGTGCATCGGTTTCGTTTGTATTCAGCTTTTATTAAGCTGTAGGAACCGTCGTGGTGGAACATTTGACACCGACTCGGACATATTCAAAATGCATGCGAAATGAGTGGAAGCACATATGAATTCCACTTTCGATGTGTTTCGTTTCGATTTCATCTCGTGTAACGTTTTGAGCGAGCGGCGCTTATTGTATTCGTTCGTACTCATCGCGGAGAAATGTTTCACAACAACTCGGATGGACTCGAAATGCACGCCGGAATATGCTTGGGCAAATATAAAGTTCATTCGGCATGATTGGAACGAAGTTTCGTTTCGTGCACCGTTTTGATGCAGCGTGTAGTTCTGATGTACCATTAGGGACCCATCGTGCATGAATATTTCGCATCGACTCGGACGTACTCGAAATGCTTGTCGAAATGGGATAGGGCATATATGAAGTCCATTCGGGGAGTTTGACACCAATTTTCCTTTCGTGCATCGTTTCCGTCCGGACGCAGCTTGCAGAACACCTTGCCACCCGTCGCGGAGGGATGTTTCCACACTCACTCGGACGTATTCGAAATGAATGCAGAACTTTAGCAGCCATGCATGGAAAGTCCACTCGCGCAGTTTGGCCTACATTTTCCTATCGTGCATCGTTTGATACGCACGCAGCTTGCAGTACCCGTTGGCACCTATCGCGGAGAAATGTTTTGCACCAGCCCGGATGCAACAGAAATGCATGCTGAAATGAGCTTGGGCACACATGAACTCTATTCACGCGGTGTCATCGCCAAGCTTTCTTTTAAATACTCGTTAAAGCGCGAGCGTGACTTGTAGTATCATTTGTCGTGTAGGTTTCGTACCGAAACGGATGAGCCCAAATTGCTTGCTAAAGCGAGCTCTGGCGGACATGAAGTCCATTACGGTTTATTGACACTCGGCTTCATCTTATCGTCGTTTTCTTGTGAAAATCCTTGCACCATACAAGACTGTCGGCGGAGGAATGTTTCACCACGACTTCGGAAAGATTCAAAGCAGCGTGCGAAATGTGCTTGGGCATATATGAAGTTCATTCGGCATATTTGGAACAATGTTTTGTTTTTGCACCATTCTAATGCAGCGTGTAGTTTACATTACCATTAGGGACCCATTGTGCATGAATGTTTCGATTCGAGCGGACGTACTCGAAATGCTTCTTTGAAAGCGGGCTTGGGCTCATGTGAAGCCCATTCGGGGATTTTGACACCGAGTTTCGTTTCGTGCATCGTTTTCATTCGGACGCAGCAAGTACCCATTGTGGCCCATCGCGGAGGGATGTTTCGCACTCACTCGGACGTATTCAAAATGAATCTATAATTGTGCTGAAACGCACATGCGAACATCGTAAGTTAATTCTGGGTGTTTGGCACTCAGTTTCGTTTCATGCATCGCTTTCGATTTTTTCATCTTAGGAACTCGTCGTTGTGGAATATTTCACGGCGACTCGGACGGATTCGAAATGCATGCCTAAATGAGTTACAACACATATGAATTGCAATCGGTGTGTTTGGCATCCGGCTTCATTTCGTTCACCGTTTTCGTTTTGTGCCGCAATGTTTCATTTTGGCGTGCTAGGTTGCAACGTGTAAGGTGCTTGCCATAATGTTCCATTTCGTGCATCATTTTCGGCGTGCGTGGTGTTTGCCATAATGTGTCATTTCGTGCATCATTTTCATTTCTAATGGCTTCATTGCGATTGCCGTTGGGACGCGTCGTGGAGGAATGATTCAGACCTACTCGAATGGATTCGATACAAATGATGAAAAGCACTGGCAAACATCATAAGTTCTTTCGGGGTGTCTGGCACTCGGTTCTGTTTCATGCATCGGTTTCGTTTGTATTCAGCTTTTATTAACCGTGGGAACCCGTCGTGGTGGAACATTTGACACCGACTCGGACATATTCAAAATGCATGCCGAAATGAGTGGAAGCACATATGAATTCCACTCGATGTGTTTTGATGTACCACTGGGTGTCCCGATCTTTCGATGAGAATGATAACCTTCGATTTGGGTGGAGACGACTTTGACGATCCGACTACAACGTACAACGACGTTGCGCCTTAGCAATCGCTAAACCAACTCCAGAGGGTTATTGACCTTGCCGTGGGCACAATCAACCTGATCACGAAGATCAATTCCTGCAAGCAATCGAAGAACAAGCAAGAACAAGGCAAAAGCAATCTAAAATTGCAAATATAGATGAAGTATAGAAAAGCAATCTAAAACCCTTGCCGAATCCGAGTTGAACTTGTGCACTGGAAGAATTGGCTTCATGCTTCATCTTTGGGAGTCCTTCTCCTTGGTTCCTAAGGACAATAAAATCATCACAAGGATTAAATAGCATTCCATTCATTAAATTAATTGTATGCAACCCGAGAAACGCATTCACCTGGCAATTGAATTGACGTGCGCGAGCTCGAGTAATTGGCCCTTGTATTATATTGTTGGTTTCAATTGGGTTTGTAGGCATGGCCGTATCCATGGTGGTGATGTCCTCATCATCCTCCCCTTCTTGCATTTGAGTCATCCTCGACTCAAGCTCATCATCTTCTCTCAAGTATGTCTTTAAATCTGGCCAAGGTGGGGGTCGATAAAGCCATGCACATGGAGCCATCGTAGTAGATGCATACGAAGTAGAGGATGCCGTGAAGTGTCGCCAACTTAATAGTCCTAGCCAAGGTGGGGGTCGATGAAGCCATGCAGTTGATATAATTGCAGCAGCACTTGGTAATGACCATATGTATGCATTGTTAGTTCTGTCCATGATGAGCATGGTCTCATCATCCTCCCTTTCTTGAAGTGGATTCGTCCTCGACTCCATCATATTGTCCTGCAAAATGTTTATAATGATAGGAAACAAAGCAATATGCACATTTGCAATCAAATAAATGGATCGAGAATTTCTATCAACCATATCCTCCCTTTCTTGAAAACTATCATGTGACTTGTGAATGGAACCAAATGTACTTGGTATGACATGATTAGTGATATGGCAATTATTAAATTGATGACATTGTTGCATTGCAAACGGAGGTTTAAAATCTGAACAAATGTAAACTCGATGTGCTTTATACTCTCCTTTCTCACTATTTTTGCCAATAACATAAAAAATATTTCGCGATAACCATGACAAATCAGAATGTACAAAAAGGCTCTCCTCTAAATAATTCAGATCACACGGAACATCAAATTCAATGTAGCCTAATGTATATAAAGAAGACATCAATTTCAACTCATCATTTTAAACTTGTGATGTGAATGACATGTTTATTTTCAGCATAAGTGTCTAGTGTGTTAACAGAGGTGACATGTCCATTTGCTAGTTGTGTCATGGATATAAGTGAAGTATTATCACACAACTCTTCTTTATCACAAGAAATAGCAAGCAAATCATCTTGTAACAAAGCAAAATCAGCAATTGGTTCCACTATTAGTTGCTCTACGATAGCATGATTTGTGGATAGTTTTAGCTCTTCAAAATTATTTTCTCCATGTGTAAAGTCCATACCTGTTATATTACCTTGTAAGTTCTCATCAATTTATTTGTAGGTATTTCTTCAACTATTATCTCTTCACATATACATGAGGTAGTCTTGATCGTTTCTTTCTCCATTTGCTCTTCTACATCATTCTCTCGATGGTGCTCACTTTTACGCAAAATATTAGCTACAAAAGAAGGTGCAACAATGGGCGCCTCAAATGAAGCTAATGATTCTTTCAAGGATTCAGAAGCATATTTTCAACTCTATAAGCACATACAACCAATTACGAAAGAGAACTATATGTTTCATCAATAAGAGCATCTTGAATTTCTTGATTAAGTCCACGTATGAACCTAAGCTCTGTTGCTTCTTCACCTTCATCTAAACCACAACGCAACAAATGATTTTGCAATCGTTCATAGTATTTCTTAACGCACTTATTTCCTTGTTTCAAGCATTGGAGTCTAGTATACAAAAATTCAGTATGATATTCAGGAACATAATCAATTCTCATAAGTCTTTTCATGGCCTTCCAATCTTCAGGTTTTCTCTCTTTTCTACAAATATGTTTCCACCATGTTAATGCATATTCATTTAGCACACAAGCGACAATCCTAATCTTTTCATTTTCGGACAAATCATACTTGCCAAATTCTTTATCTCTTGCTATCTCCCAATTAATATAGGCATCAGGATCATATTGACCATTAAAAGGTGGAATGGAGAATTTAACCTTACCTAGAGAATCATCATCAACATGTACCTGAGCACGTAGTATGCCATTTTTGTTGCTTAGAAGATGAGGTGGAGGATTGGAAGTTCATGCGGCAGTACCTGCAAGCGTATCAAGACAAAATAGTAGCAAGATTAGTGTTAGCAACTCTCTGAGCGGTCTCGATAGACCGGAGGCGGTCTTCTTGCAGCGGCATTCTAGCAACAATTCCCTTTGCTCGTGGAGAGTGATGCAGCGCATCCTCATCACCTGACATGGTTAGTAGAAGACAAGGAAACAAAAATCACAATTAAAATGTTCCTATCAACTACTAGGAGGTGGTGGCAAGTCTCTCAACACTCAAGCCTATGACCAAAGCTCTTACAAGTTCTTACCATGCAGCAGGTGTTGCCGGCCGTTAGCGCGGTCAAAAGTTCTCCGAAGCTTGGATAAAGCGATTGCCAAGGGACCAAACAAAAGTACGAGGTTGGATGTGGAGCTTGGATAGGCAATATTTATTTCCTATGCAATCTGATAATTCTAGTTATTGTAATGATAAGTAATGATCCAAACTAGAATTCACAAGCCCTAGTTGCCGATCTCAAAGATATAAGTGAATTTCAAGACAACACACACGCAAAGATAAAGGCACTTATGCAATCAAGGAATGAGCCATGAAATTAAGTGAAGCACAAAAAGCTCTTTTGCACAAGTCGTAGAGAGACGCTAACTTATTGCTTCAAGATTATAAAAAGGGCACAAGATTGCTCACTAATTCATAAATTGCACAATATAAAAAGTAACGAACACAAATTAGGGCTTTGCTCAAAGTAGTGCGACCGGCCACAATTTTCTTTTTCTTTTTCTTTTTTTGTTTTGTTTTTGGCCTTTTGGCTCTTTCTCTTTTCTTTCTTTTGGTGACTTTCGGCCAACACTAGTATGAACAAAGTTTTGGAATCCCTAACTCGGTGTCACAAGATAATATGATATGATAACCGAAGATTGTGCAATGTATCAAGTAGAGCAGCCCTAAGCAATATCAACAAGTTAGTCTCAAGTAGGATCAAAGTATTCATAAAGGATGAATTAGTTCCCAAAGGTAGGTGTAATGATGTTTTTCTAGGGCAGCAAACTTGTCACCTAGATTAATGTTTGAAGGTCACCGAATTTGATTGGTTGACTGTGGAAGGGATTGAAGCTTATATCCTCGACTTTCAATAGAGTGTAAGAACACAAAAATCCGAGTTCGTATGTGAAAGTTATGCTCGAAATATCAAACAGGACAGAATTGAAGGATTGAAGCTACACGAAGGAAAAGAAAGATCAGCAACTAAAACATGGACTCTAATGGATCAAAACCTAACAAAACTCACTAAAATAACAGATTGAAACTAAAGGTTGAATTTTTGTGGAGTAGTTTTCAATTTAGGGCCAATCAAAAACTAACCCAAGGCACTCGTATTCTCACCGATCAACGGAAGCTCTGATACCACTTGATGTACCACTGGGTGTCCCGATCTTTCGATGAGAATGATAACCTTCGATTTGGGTGGAGACGACTTTGACGATCCGACTACAACGCATTACAACGACGATGCGCCTTAACAATCGCTAAACCAACTTCAGAGGGTTATTGACCTTGCCGTGGGCACGATCAACCTGATCAGGAAGATCAATTCCTGCAAGCAATCGAAGAACAAGCAAGAACAAGGCAAAAGCAATCTAAAATTGCAAATATAGATGAAGTATAGAAAAGTTGGGGTTCCGATACAAGGAGCTTGTTAGGCAGCCGTTGAGCACGTCTAAAAGACTCAAATAGTAGCAAAAGGCTAAACTATCAAATAACCAAAACCCAAGTTATTTTGGGGGACTACCTAGCTATATATAGGAGAAATAAGAGGCCAAAACCATGCTTGGGGCGTCCAAAACACATCCATGGCAGAATAGGACTCGTATTCCTAGTTTGTCTCGGATTTGGAAAGACGACTGAACTTGTTTTGCATATTCCCGTTGACTCGGAAGGAATTTTGAGGTGGGGCTGGATCCGTTTGAAAGAGGACGACGAAACCTTTCAAACCAGTACTCATAGAAACCAAACACCCTTGTGGATCAAAAGTTATGGTCATTTTAAGTTGGTGCTGTCCCGAAGGCCGAATCCGAGTTGAACTTGTGCACCAGAAGAATTGGCTTCATGCTTGATCTTTGGGAGTCCTTCTCCTTGGTTCCTAAGGACAATAAAATCATCACAAGGATTAAATAGCATTCCATTCATTAAATTAATTGTATGCAACCCGAGGAAACATTCACCTGGCAATTGAATTGACGTCTGCGAGCTCGAGTAATTGGCCCTTGTATTATATTGTTGGTTTCAATTGGGTTTGTAGGCATGGCCGTATCCATGGTGGTGATGTCCTCATCATGTTTCGCACTCGCTTCATCTCGTGCAGCGTTTTGAGCAGGCGGCGCTTGTTGTATTCGTTCGTGGTCATCGCGGAGAAATGTTTCACAACAACTCGGATGGACTCGAAATGCATGCCGGAATGTGCTTGGGCAAATATAAAGTACATTCGGCATGATTGGAACGAGTTTCGTTTAGTGCACCGTTTTGATGCGCATGTAGTTTACTGATACCATTAGGGACCCATCGTGCATGAATATTTCGCATCGACTCCAGGCGTACTCAAATGCTTGTCGAATGGGATAGGGCATATATGAAGTCCATTCGGGAGTTTGACACCAATTTTCCTTTTCGTGCATCAAGTTTCCGTCCGGACGCAGCTTGCAGAACACCTTACGACCCGTCGCGGAGGGATGTTTCCACACTCACTCGGACGTATTCGAAATGAATGCAGAACTGTAGCAGCAATGCATGGAAAGTCCACTCGCGCAGTTTGGCTTACATTTTACTTTCGTGCATCGTTTTGATACGCACGCAGCTTGCAGTACCCGTTGGCACCTATCGCGAAGAAATATTTTGCACCGACACGGAGGGATGTTTCGCACTCACTCGGACGTATTCAAAATTAATGCAGAATTGTGCTGAAACGGACACGCGAACATCGTAAGTTAATTCTGGGTGTTTGGAACTCAGTTTCGTTCCGTGCATCGCTTTCGATTTTTTCAGCTTAGGAACTCGTCGTTGTGGAATATTTCACGGCGACTCGGACGGATTCGAAATGCATGCCTAAATGAGTTACAACACATATGAATTGCAATCGGTGTGTTTGGCACCCGGCTTCATTTCGTTCAACGTTTTCGTTTCGTGCCGCAATGTTTCATTTTGGCGTGCTAGGTTGCAACGTGTAAGGTGCTTGCCATAATGTTCCATTTCGTACATCATTTGCGGCGTGCGTGGTGTTTGCCACAATGTGTCATTTCGTGCATCATTTTCATTTCTAATGGCTTCCGCTGCAGTGCCCGTTGAGACGCATCGTGGAGGAATGTTTCAGACCTACCCGAATGGATTCGATACAAATGATGAAAAGCACTGGCAAACATCATAAGTTCTTTCGGGGTGTCTGGCACTCGGTTTTGTTTCGCGCATCGGTTTCGTTTGTATTCAGCTTTTATTAACCGTGGGAACCCGTCGTGGTGGAACATTTGACACCGACTCGGACATATTCAAAATGCATGCCAAAATGAGTGGAAGCACATATGGATTCCACTCGATGTGTTTCGCACTCAGTTTCATCTCGTGCAACATTTTCGAACGGGCGATGCTTGTTGTATTCGTTCGTACTCATCGCGGAGAAATGTTTCACAACAACTCGGATGGAGTCGAAATGCATGCCGGAATGTGCTTGGGCAAATATAAAGTTCATTCGGCATGATTGGAACGAAGTTTCGTTTCGTGCACCGTTTTGGTACGCGTGTAGTTCACAGTACCATTAAGGACCCATCGTGCATGAATATTTCGCATCGACTCGGACGTACTCGAAATGCTTGTCGAAATGGGATAGGGCATATATGAAGTCCATTCGGGGAGTTTGACACCAATTTTCCTTTCGTGCATCGTTTCCGTCCGGACGCAGCTTGCAGAACACCTTGCGACCCGTCGCGGAGGGATGTTTCCACACTCACTCGAACGTATTCGAAATGAATGCAAAACTGTAGCAGCAATGCATGGAAAGTCTACTCGCGCAGTTTGGCCTACATTTTCCTTTCGTGCATCGTTTTGATACGCCGCGACTTGCTTACGATGCCGTTGGCACCTATCGCGGAGAAATGTTTTGCACCGACACGGATGCAGAAATGCATGCGAAATGAGCTTGGGCACACATGAACTCTATTCACGGTGTCTGCGCAAGCTTTCTTTTCGACTGCTCGTTACACGAGCGTGACTTGTAGTACCATTTGTCGTGTAGGTTTTCGCGACCGATACGGATGAGCCCAAATTGCTTGCTAAAATGAGCTACGGCCGGACATGAAGTCCATTACGGTTGATTGACACTCGGCTTCATCTTATACGTCCTTTTCTTGTGAAAATCCTTGCACCATACGATTGCACAAATCGCGGAGGAATATTTCACACGACTTCGGAAAGATTCAAAGCAGCGTCGAAATGTGCTTGGGCATATATGAAGTTCATTCGGCATATTTGGAACAATATTTTGTTTTTGCACCATTCTAGTATGCAGCGTGTAGTTTAAATTACCATTAGGGACCCATTGTGCATGAATGTTTGGTTCGGCGGGACGTGCATCGAAATGCTTGCTGAAATGGGCTAGGGCGCATGTGAAGCCCATTCGGGGAGTTTGACACCAAGTTTCGTTTCGTGCATCGTTTTCATTCGGACGTAGGAAGTACCGCTTGTGGCCCGTCACGGAGGGATGTTTCGCACTCACTCGGACGTATTCAAAATTAATGCAGAATTGTACTGAAACGGACACGCGAACATCGTAAGTTAATTCTGGGTGTTTGGCACTCAGTTTCTGTAACATCCCAAAATTTTACTTTTCCTAAACTCATGTGTGATTTGGCACTTTGGTGAATTTTTGGAATTTTCTGGAATTTATTTGGATTTATTTGGAATTTATTTGAATTTATTCCATTTTGAAATAATTAAAGAATTTAATTTTGCAAATAAAATTTTGTTGGAAATATTTTATTCGAGTCCAAAATGATCAAAGTATTTTCCGAATTTTTACGGAATTTTTACGAGTCATTTGCTATTTTTAATGAATTAAATAAATTACTAGGAATTATTTTAAATATTAAATCATTTGGAAAATCAAACTCGGGTCAAATCGTTCATCCGACCGAAGTCGGAACCCGAGTCGGACTCGAGTCAGGACCGAGCCACGTGACTCGACCGAACCCACTCCTAACCCTAATCAATCCCAACCGTTGGATCAAGATCCAGCGGTGAGATCCGCCGACCCAGGCAGAGCCGTATCCGCCCGGATCCGATCGCGCCCGTCGCGATCGGGGCGTTGATCGCGCCACGTGTCACGGCTCTCCGTCGTCGTCTCCGCCCGAAGTCCGAGCCGGACTCCGCCGCCCGTGTCCGCCGTGGAAAACTAGGTCTCCGTTTTTACGCACGACGCCGAGGCTATTTAAAGCCCGGCGTACCGAGACCGCCCGTGATCCGCGCCCTCCCTTCTCTACTTCACCGAGGCAAAGCGCCGCCGTTTAGCCGTCGCGAGCTTCGCCGTAGTTGCGCGCCGCTCCGCCACGGTCTTTGCTTCGTTCATGCCGTCCGCCGTCCTGCCGCCCGTTGACCCCGGTCCGGACTCACCGCGACGAGACGCACCGGGGATCTCTCACGCCGGCCGGGCGCGCCCGAAGCGCCGTTGGCCGTGTCGCCGTCCCGGCTCGGCCAGCCGGCTCCGCCGCAAGCCATCGGCCGGACGCGAGCTCTCTCGGCCGTCCGATCAAGATCCAACGCCGAGATCACGCCCACGTCGCCATGCGGTGAGATTGCGTTACGATTTCAGATCTAATCTCGACCATCGGATCTAGATCCAGCGGTCCGAAATCAATCGTTAACCCAAGCGCGTCAACAGGATCTAATCCGCGGTTGATTTTCAAACCAGCGGCCGTGATTGCGCCACGTGTCGGGAAGTTGGACCGACGCGGCGGTCAGCTGGCCCACGCACGCGTGCAGTGTAGACGCCGACACGCGCCCGCGTGTCGAAGGGCTCCAGATGTCGGGCCGGCCGCCCTAGCCGAGCGCCGGCGTCACCCATGGCGTGCAAGGTCCCACATGTCGGCCGTGGTGAGCCCTCAGACGTCGACAATGACGCTCACCGAGTGGACCCACATGTCGGCCTCACGTGGAGCCGTGGGCCGAGTCCACCGTGAACCCGAGCCAAGCGTGGACCAAGTCCATGGACCGGTGACGTCGACCAGCCAATCGAGAGGCTGCCACGTGTCCATCTTTGGCGCAATAATTAATTTCGAAAAAGAAAATGATTTATTAATTCGAAATATTGATTCAAAATTTAGATTCAAACTTCAAACGCTTATAACTTTTGCGTTTCAACTCCGATTTGAAGCGATTCAAATTTCTAAATTTGTATAAAATTGAGATCTACCTAAATATGAATTTTATTTAATTTTTGGACTAAAGTTTTTCTCTGCAAAATTATTTAATTGATTATTTAAACTTTAATAAATCATAACTTTTGCATTTTAACTCCGATTTTAACGATTCCATTTCCTAAAAATCCATAAAATTATGTTCTCTCTGTTTATGGATTTTATTTGGAGTTTTGGGATGTTTTTGTCTATTGTTTATTGGGTATTTGCTATTTGCACGCTTTACGAGTAGGCGTTGAAGTCTTGGAAGGATTCGAGGGAGAAGTGTTGACTCAGGATCCAACTCAAGACCAAGAGCAAGTACTTTTTGAAGGCAAGTTGTGCTTTGACCATGTTGATCCTATTTGAAATCTATTTTGATTTAAACTATTGCATGCTAGTTCAATTAGAAAGATATTTTGTTTAAACATGGGGGTTAGATAAATACCAATTTCTTTGTATGACACCTTGATTATCTAAGTATGTGCCATGATCCTCGTCACCCTAGTTGTGGTTTACTAGTTGGACATTATTAAATTGCCAACATGGGTTTAGACCGTTGTAGTATCTTTGCTTAGACACACTTTCGTGCTCATGACATGATTTTGGACAATCAAATGATAATATGGACTTAATGATATATTGAACCTGTTTTGGAAAAGTATCATGTGATGTTGGCGTGACGTGGTGCATGGTAATCAAGCGGGGTTTGATAAACGATTTTCGGCCAGGGGCATGTGGCAAGAGTAATCAGTGGGCGGTTGTGGCATTGGGAGTGTTGATTTGGTTTTCGGGTAGTCTTGCCCTGGTCACTCTAAGGACTTAACCTTGCAAGCCTTTGAACTGGGTCATACTTGCAACCACATGGGTGGAATGGGGCGGCCCTAGTTGACTAAGTCGCTAAGGACTCACTTGTGGAGCCTCAGGGTGTCGATTACACCGTTTGTGTGATTATGCGGGGCGTATCGTGGTGTGGCAGTACCCATCTAACGGTGTGTTGGTCCCATACTTCGCCTTGGCTAAGGAAGGGATGGTGTAGAAACCTGACAGGAGAGGACCACTGTGTTGTTTGAGGCTTAGAAAGGCTTTATTACTGAGGAACTTCGCCTTTGTGGTGTTTGATTGTATCTTGTGGGTAAAGTGCATAACCTCTGCAGAGTGTAGAATCTATTTGAATAGCCGAGTCCACGATCTTTGGACAATGCTCGGGAATTACAATCAAGGGGTAGACTTTACGAAAATAACTTGGTTTTGAAAAGATGGGTTGGTTTAACAAGGAAGGTGATGGAAATATGGTGTAGGTTGGGAAAAATGTTTGTTAAACTTCTTGAAAAGTTATTTATGCTTTACTTATTTTCTTGCTTTCGAATCTACTTTTATTACTTGTCAAAAGTCAAGCATTTCGCAAATATACCACTGAGCTATTCCTTTGTACCAAGCCATGCATATAGTATATTAGCTTGCATTACGTGCATGACTTGTTGAGTACCAAGTACTCACCCTTGCCTCAACACAATACCAGTTGAAGAGGAGACTACGCCGGCTTCGGAGGAGGAGTTCCAAGAGGACCCGTCTACTTAGGGATGCGAGCCCGATCGAGTTGCCTGTGGTATCTTGGATGGCGCCACGAAGTTTATTTGATTTTTTCTTTGTTATTTCTCTTTTAATAAGTTTCGCCGTGCAAGGCATATATTTGTAACTTGGCCATAAGGTCGAGTAACCCTTTGATTATTTAAATAAAGTACTTTGATAGTATCGTTTGGTATGATTGTGATATATACCGATGTTAAGACTATGTGCACTAGCGCGTTCCTGGACTAGTGCTGAATACACAGAGGGTCCGGATTTGCAAATTCGGGGTCCCGACAGAGGTGGTATCGAGCCATACTTATTTGTAGGCTCAACCCTAAGCTAGAATGGTCGTAGTGAGGATAAAACCTATTTTCTAAAGCTAAAAATTTGTGAAGACAAGAAATGACATCTCGACTTATCCCCTTCTCTCTTTTCTTGTCTCTTGCTGAAATTTTCCCTTACCTTGTCACAATTTAAAAATTCCGAGTTCTTACGTAAAGCACTCTTGTGACAGATGGAGGAAGAGTTCAACTACGTTGATCTCGGGAGTTAGTCACGCCGCGGAACTTTGGCATATGCTCTGGACTCTCGGAGATTTTGAGAAGCCCCAATACCAAGTAGAAGTGATCGGACAAGCGGGATTGATCAAGGCTTGTGACGTGAGGATTGAGGTACCGCTAGGAAAAAGGGCCAGGCAATCGCCTCGATACAACTGCCTTTGCCAGAGATCCACAATGCAGATGGGTATCCAAGAAGTATCACGACGAGCAATGCGGCACATTACCCGTATCTACGCCGAGAGTTGGAGAGTACGGTGTTCCGTTACCATCCGCGCCAGCGATAACCTTCTCGACCCGGCTGCGATTCAGATGAGGATGCCACGGTTACCACAGTTGGCACGATTTGTCGTCGCCTCAGGAGGATGTACTAGATAATACAAGCAAGGAGCTACAGAAGGCCCGCAAGGAGATCACCAAAAAGAAGAACAGATGGCGGGAAGCTCAAGAGTATGTGGCACATCTTCTGCGAAGGATTGACGAGCTGGAGATGACTTTGTACGGACTGCACCGGGCGATTCGAGCTACACGAGCCAGATCCGGAGGAGTCGGATCTCGATGAGGACACCGCTTCTTCGACTACCACAGAGGACACAGCTTTGGACATGGCGATCGTTTCGGCGCCTATGCCACAAAGACCCGTACCGTGCCGTGGAGGTTTTCTCGATGAGTGAGCATAGGTTCTATAGTGAGACTCCTTCGCCGAGTCGCGTCATAGAAGAAAGAGTCACCCTTTAGGCGTTAGACTCAAGAGTTAGTTCTATTTGTATTTTCATTGTTTCTTTGAGTGTGCATTATGTGTTGCAAGGCCCTTAGGCATTGTAAGCAGCCATACCAAGTTATTAATAATAAAGTTGGACCCTAAAGTTACCCCTTTCGCCCGCATAAGTTCCATATTACTTGTCTATTCTTGTTTCCCTCTCATCTCTAAACCTAGAGCAAATCGACAGATGGTGAACACCCGTGGGAACTTTGGAAGCAATGGGAGTGGATCTCGCCAGCAGAAAACCCCAATGATGGAGCACCAAAGACCGCCACCGGATATGCAGAATTTCGGAGCATTTCTTGCTGCCCAGACTCGATTGATGCATGCTATGATGCAACAAATGCAGCACGTCCTTTGCTCAAAGCACGCTAATCAAGTTAATCGGGGACCACGCCGTAATACAAGGTCGTCGAGTTCATGAGGACTCACCACCCACTTTCTTCTGGGAATGCCAATCCATTGGAGGCCGATGATTGGTTAAGATCAATTGAGAGGAAGCTACACATAGCTCAATGCATAGGGAATGAGAAGGTACTTTACGCTTCTCATCAGTTGGAAGGAACATTGGCCAGAATGGTGGGAGAACTTCGTGCCACGCAGAGAACCCTCAAGATATCACTTGGGAAGAGTTCACAATTGCATTCCGACAGTATCACGTGCCTGAAGGAATCATGGACCTTAAGAAGGAGGAGTTCAGAGCAGAAGCAAGGTAATCACCCGGTGGCCGACTACCCGAACAAGTTCACCCAGCTAGCACGCCACGCTTTTTGAGGATGTAGCGACGAGATAAATCCAGGCAGTCGTTTTATGAAGGGACTTAACTCGGGATTGCAAGTAGGGTTGATCACCCACACCTTTCCAGATTTCCAAGAGTTGGTGAATAAGGCACTTATTCTTGAGGACAAGCGCAAGGAACTGGATGAGAACAGAAGCGCAGGATGCAACAAAGAAGGATCACGCCAGGAACGCAATGGCGCTTGAGAGTTGCACCAAATCAATTCTTCGGATTCCAACCACACGCAACAAGGACACCATCCCCAAGACCAAGACCGCTAATCGTAACTACCAAACCCCACTTCGCTAGAAACACTACTCCAGCAACAAAGCAAGGAACAAGTGAGGCGCTGTTACAATAAGCTGCAATGAGCCGTGACACTTTGCCAACAGCTTGTCCAAGAAGACAAGCAGGAGCGACCCAGCTCGCTTCAACCTAGGAACCACCCCGGCTAGGACGCCCGGCACCAGGAGCCACACCCTGCATCGTGGTGAGAGGCCGAGTCAACCATGTCACCGCAGATGCACCTGCAGAATGCTACGGACGTCATCTTGGGTAAGTTACTTGTTAACTCGACTGCACTAGCTTTTGTTTGACTCTGAGCTTCGCGATTCGTTTGTTTCGCAAGGCTTTGCTGCTAGAAATGACTTGAGAATTGCAAGACTTAAGTGCATGCTTTTAGTTCAAACCCACTGGTTCCGAACTCCGAACGGAAGTAGGATGTTCCGGTGAGAATACTAATAGATGGAATAGAGTTCCTAGCAAACCTTATAATTTTGGAGACCTGCACCTTAGATGTTATATTGGGAATGGATTGGTTATCCAAGCACAAGGCTGTATTGGATTGTGGACGAAGGACTATCTCGAGTTGAGAGCAGTGTGGGAAGAAAGTGGAATTTCAAGCCATCATGCGGTTAGAGATGGACGATTGATGGTTAACAGTACCAAGGCAATCAGCATAGAGGATGTCCCAAGAGTGAATGAGTACCCGATGTTTTTCAGAAGATCTACAGTATGCCGCTTGACAGGACATAGAGTTTGTGATAGAGCTTGTACTGCACAAAGACCGATAGCAAAGAGACCCTATCGGATGTCTACCGAGGAGTTGGTAGAGATGAAGAAACAAATAGAAGAGTTAATGGAGAAAGGATTTATCAGGACCGAGTTAGTCGCCGTGGGGAGCACCAGTTTTGTTTGTCAAGAAGAAGGACGGGAGTTTCGGGATGTGCATTGACTACAGTGCACTCAATGAAGTCACCGTGAAGAATAAGTATCCGCTACCCAGGATTGATGATTTGTTTGATCGATTAAGAGGAGCCGAGTTTTCTCAAGATTGATCTGAGATCGGGATACCATCGATTGAAGATCCGATCAGAGGATATTCAAGACTGCATTCTCGTCAAGATATGGACATTACGAGTTCTGATTATGTCCTTTGGGTGCATTTAATGCGCCTTATTTCATGAATATGATGAATAAGGTGTTCATGGAATATTTGGACAAGTTTGTCGTCGTGTTCATAGACGATATCCTAATCTACTCCAAGGCAGGAGGATGAACATGCCGAACACTTAAGGCGAGTTTTGGAAAGGCGAGGAACAAGCAACTTTTCGCCAAGTTCAAAGCAAGTGTGATTTTTGGAAGGACAAGGTGGAGTTTCTTGGACATGTAATGACCGAAGAAGGAGTCGCCGTGGATCCAAGCAAAGTAGAAGCTGTGTTACATTGGGAGCGGCCAAGGCGTGACCCAGTCGGAGTTTCCTTGGAATGGCAGGATACTACCGCCGTTTCATTGAAGGCTTCTCGACAATTGCGAAACCTCTTACGCAATTCTTTGAAGAAGGAAAAGAAGTTTGCATGGGCGCTTGAGAATGTGAGAAAGGATTTGAGAGCTGAAGAAGCGATTGACATCGACCGGTGTTAGTTCTACAGGATGTTGCTCAAAGCTTCGATATTTATTGTGACGCATCGCGCCAAGGACTTGGATGTGTCTTGTCACGAGAATGGAAAGGTAAATCGCGTATGCATCAAAGCGATTGAGGCCGCATGAGGAAAATTATCCGACACATGACCTAGAGTTAGCTGCCGTAGTGCATGCCTTGAAGATATGGCGTCACTATCTCGATTGGAAGCAGATCTGAGAAGTATATCACGGATCATAAGAGCCTTAAATACATATTCACCCAGTCGGATCTGAATATGAGGCGAGAGGAGATGGTTAGAGTTGATCAAGGACTATAATGTTGGAATCCATTACCATCCGGGAAGGCCAGCGTAGTAGCCGACGCTACGAGTCGGAAAAGCCATACCGTGAGTGCGTTGCTAGCCACAAGTCGAGGATGAGTTGTGTGAGGATTTCCGGAAAATGAAGATTGAGGTAGTACCTAGCGGATTCTTGGCCGCATTAGAAGTAAAGCCTACCCTAGAGGATCAGATCCGAGAAGGATGAAGGATGATGACAAGATCCGCGAGGATTAAGTCCGTCAAGGAGGAAGGCAAGGCGAGAGGACTTCAAGTTGGATGAGCAAGGCACGTTGTGGATGAAGGATCGTATTTGTGTGCCTAACAAAAAAGGAGTTAAAGCAATCGATTTTGGAAGAAGCCCATGACTCCAAGTACTCAATTCACCACTGAAGCGCCAAGATGTATCGAGGATCTAAAGGAGAGATTCTCGTGGCCGAGTATGAAACGAGAAGTTGCCGAGCATGTTGCATTGTGCGACGTATGCCGGAGAGTCAAGGCAATGCATCGAGAGACCCAGCGAGGATTGCTACAACCGTGAAGATACCTCGAGTGGAAGTGGGAGGAAATCGGAATGGATTTCATTACCGGTTTGTCAAGACTCAAGGAGGTTATGACTCCATATGGGTTATAGTGGATCGCTTGACTAAAGTAGCCCATTTTATCCCGTGAAGACCACTTACTCGGAGATAAATTAGCGAATTATACATGATCGAGATTGTTTGTTTACACGGAGTGCCAAAGAGGATTGTATCGGACAGGTACCCGATTTACCTCAAGGTTACGGAATAAGTTGCATGAAGCCATGGGAACCGTTTAAACTTCAAGATGTGACTTATCATCCCACAGGCGGATGGACAGACCGAAAGAGTCAACCAGATTCGGAGGATATGTTGAGAGCTTGTGCATTGGCTTATGCTACCTCTTGGGATAAAAGTTTGCCGTATGCCGAGTTCGATTACAACAATAGTTATCGAGGCTAGTTCTACGATGTCACCTTTTGAGGCACTTTGTATGGTCGACCACTGTCGGACGCCATTGAATTGGAATGAGACCGTGGCGCCGTGTCTTTGGGCCTGATATTCTTCAAGAGGTGAAGAAACGGTCGCCATGATTAGGGAAAGGTTGAAGATAGCCCAATCTCGACAAAAGAGTTATCGCGACAATCGTCGCCGAGATTTGAGTTTTGAACCGTAAGACTTTGTATACCTCGTAGTTACGCCTCTCGGGGAGTTAAGAGGTTCCATGCCAAAGGGAAACTTGCACCCTGTTATGTTGGACCATTTAAGATTTTGAGCCGCAGAGGCTAAGTTGCTTATCACCGAGTTGCCCACGATCGTTAGCAGGAGTACATGATGTATTCCATGTGTCCCAGTTGAAGAAGTGTCTTCGAGTTCCTGAGGAACAGACACCGTTGGAATCAATTGAGTTGCAAGAGGATTTGACTTATAAGGAGTATCCCGTGAGGATTCTAGACACAATGGATCGAGAAACTAGAAACAAGTCAACCCGTTTTTGTAGAGTTCAGTGGAGCAACCATGAAGAAAGCGAAGCGACTTAGGGAGGCCTTGAAGAGGATTTGAAGAAAGAATTTCCAAATCTATTCCTTTAGTAAGCCCTGAATCTCGGGGACGAGATTCTATTAAGGGGGGGAGGTTTGTAACATCCCAAAATTTTACTTTTCCTAAACTCATGTGTGATTTGGCACTTTGGTGAATTTTTGGAATTTTCTGGAATTTATTTGGATTTATTTGGAATTTATTTGAATTTATTCCATTTTGAAATAATTAAAGAATTTAATTTTGCAAATAAAATTTTGTTGGAAATATTTTATTTGAGTCCAAAATGATCCAAAGTATTTTCCAGAATTTTTCTGGAATTTTTCTGAGTCATTTGCTATTTTTAATGAATTAAATAAATTACTAGGAATTATTTTAAATATTAAATCATTTGGAAAATCAAACTCGGGTCAAGTATCGTTCATCCGACCGAAGTCGAACCAGTCGGACTCGAGTCCGACCCGAGCCACGTGACTCGGCCGAACCCACTCCTAACTCCTAATCAATCCCAGCCGTTGGATCAAGATCCAACGGTGAGATCCGCCGACCAGGCCGGCCGTATCGGCCCGGATCCGTCCGCGCCCGTGCGATCGGGGCCGTTGATCGCGCCACGTACGGCTCTCCGTCGTCGTCTCCGCCCGAAGTCCGGCCGACTCACGCCGCCGTGTCCGCCGTGGAAAACTAGGTCTCCGTTTTACCGCCCGGCGAGGCTATTTAAAGCTTGGCGTACTCAGGACCGCCGTGATCGCCGCTCTCCTTCTCTACTTCACCGAGGTAAAGCGCGCCCGTTTAGCCGTGCGAGCTTCGCCGTGAATTCTTGCGCCGCCCCGCTCACGGTCTTTGCTTTGTTCGCCGCCGTCCCAGTCCCTGCGCCGTTGACCCCGGTCCGACTCACCGCGACGAGACGCACCGAGGATCTCTCACTTCGGCGGAGCGCGCCCGAAGCGCCGTTGGCGTGTCGCCGTCCCGGCTCGGCCAGCCCGGCTCGCGCAAGCCATCGGCCGGACGCGAGCTCTCTCGGCCGTCCGATCAAGATCCAACGCCGAGATCACGCCACGTCATCGCACGGTGAGATTGCGTTACGATTTCCAAATCTAATCTCGACCATCGGATCTAGATCCAGCGGTCCGAAATCAATCGTTAACCCAAACGCGTCAACACTAGATCTAATCCGCGGTTGATTTTCAAACCAACGGCCGTGATTGGCGCCACGTGTCGGGAAGTTGGGCCGACGCGTGGCCACGCCGCCCACGCGACGCTGTGTAGGCAGACGCCGACACGCTGGGCCCGCGTGTCGAGGGCTCGCATGTCACGGCCGGTCCCCAGCGCCGACGTCACCCATGACGTCACAGTGGGTCCCACATGTCGACCGTGGCCGAGCCCTCGCCGACGCCAGAATGACGCTACCCGAAAGTGGACCCACATGTCGGGTCTCACGTGGAGCCGTGGACCGAGTCCACCGTAGACCCGAGCCAAGCGTGGACCAAGTCCATGGACCGGCTGACGTCAGCCAGCCAATCAGAGGCTGCCACGTGTCCATGCTGACGCAATAATTAATTTCCGAAAAAGAAAATGATTTATTAATTCGAAATATTGATTCAAAATTTAGATTCAAACTTCAAACGCTTATAACTTTTGCGTTTCAACTCCGATTTGAGCGATTCAAATTTCTAAATTTGTATAAAATTGAGATCTACCTAAATATGAATTTTATTTAATTTTTGGACTAAATTTTTTCTCTGCAAAATTATTTAATTGATTATTTAAACTTTAATAAATCATAACTTTTGCATTTTAACTCCGATTTGAACGATTCCAGTTCCTAAAAATCCAGAAAATTATGTTCTCTCTGTTTATGGATTTTATTTGGAGTTTTGGGATGTTTTTGTCTATTGTTTATTGGGTATTTGCTATTTGCACGCTTTACGAGTAGACGTTGAAGTCTTAGGAAGGATTCGAGGGAGAAGTGTTGACTCAGGATCCAACTCAAGACCAAGAGCAAGTACTTTTTGAAGGCAAGTTGTGCTTTGACCATGTTGATCCTATTTCGAAATCTATTTTGATTTAAACTATTGCATGCTAGTTCAATTAGAAAGATATTTTGTTTAAACATGGGGTTAGATAAATACCAATTTCTTTGTATGACACCTTGATTATCTAAGTATGTGCCATGATCCTCGTCACCCTAGTTGTGGTTTACTAGTTGGACATTATTAAATTGCCAACATGGGTTTAGGCAGTTGTAGTATCTTTGCTTAGACACACTTTCGTGCTCATGACATGATTTTGGACAATCAAATGATAATATGGACTTAATGATATATTGAACCTGTTTTGGAAAAGTATCATGTGATGTTGACGACGTGGTGCATGGTAATCAAGCGGGGTTTGATAAGCGATTTTCGGCCAGGGCATGTGGCAAGAGTAATCAGTGGGCCAGTTGTGGCATTGGGAGTGTTGATTTGGTTTTTCGGGTAGTCTTGCCCTGGTCACTCTAAGGACTTAACCTTGCAAGCCTTTGAACTGGGTCATACTTGCAACCACATGGCTGGAATGGGACGGCCCTAGTTGACTAAGTCGCTAAGGACTCACTTGTGGAGCCTCGTGGTGTCGGGCCATTACACGTTTGTGTGATTGTGCGGGGAGCGTATCGTGGGCGTGGCCAGGTACCCATCTAACGGTGTGTTGGTCCCATACTTCGCCTTGGCTAAGGGAAGGGATGGTGTAGAGCACGAACCTGAGAGGACCACTGTGTTGTTTGAGGCTTCCAGAAGGCTTTGTTCACGAACTCGCCTTTGTGGTGTTTATTTGTATCTTGTGGGTAAAGTGCATAACCTCTGCAGAGTGTAGAATCTATTTGAATAGCCAGGAGTCCACGGCAGTCTTGGACAATGCTCGGGAATTACTGATCCAAGGGTTAGACTTTCTGAAAATAACTTGGTTTTGAAAAGATGGGTTGGTTTAACAAGGAAGGTGATGGAAATATGGTGTAGGTTGGGAAAAATGTTTGTTAAACTTCTTGAAAAGTTATTTATGCTTTACTTATTTTCTGCTTTGAATCTACTTTTATTACTTGTCAAAAGTCATTTCTTTGCAAATATACCCTGAGCTATTCCTTTGTACCAAGCCATGCATATAGTATATTAGCTTGCATTACAGGCATGACTTCTTTGAGTACCAAGTACTCACCCTTGCCTCAACACAATACCAGTTGAAGAGGAGACTACGCCGATTTCGGAGGAGGAGTTCCAAGAGGACCCGTCTACTTAGGGATGCGAGCCCGGTCAGTTGCACTGTGGTATCTTTGGATGGCGCCACGAAGTTTATTTGATTTTCATTTCTTTGTTATTTCTCTTTTAATAAGTTTCGCCTTGCAAGGCATATATTTGTAACTTGGCCATAAGGTCGAGTAACCCTTTGATTATTTAAATAAAGTACTTTGATAGTATCGTTTGGTATGATTGTGATATATACCGATGTTAAGACTGTGTGCACTAGCGCGTTCCTGGACTAGTGCTGAATACACAGAGGGTCCGGATTTGCAAATTCGGGGTCCCGACAGTTTCATTCCGTGCATCGCTTTCGATTTTTTCACCTTAGGAACTCGTCGTTGTGGAATATTTCACGGCGACTCGGACGGATTCGAAATGCATGCCTAAATGAGTTACAACACATATGAATTGCAATCGGTGTGTTTGGCACCCGGCTTCATATCGTTCAACGTTTTCGTTTCGTGCCGCAATGTTTCATTTTGGCGTGCTAGGTTGCAACGTGTAAGGTGCTTGCCATAATGTTCCATTTCGTACATCATTTTCGGCGTGCGTGGTGTTTGCCACAATGTGTCATTTCGTGCATCATTTTTATTTCTAATGGCTTCCGCTGCAGTGCCCGTTGAGACGCATCGTGGAGGAATGTTTCAGACCTACCCGAATGGATTCGATACAAATGATGAAAAGCACTGGCAAACATCATAAGTTCTTTCGGGTGTCCGCACTCGGTTACATTTTCGCGCATCGGTTTCGTTTGTATTCAGCTTTTATTAACCGTGGGAACCCGTCGTGGTGGAACATTTGACACCGACTCGGATATATTCAAAATGCATGCCGAAATGAGTGGAAGCACATATGGATTCCACTCGATGTGTTTCCCACTCAGTTTCATCTCGTGCAACGTTTTCGAACGGGCGATGCTTGTTGTATTCGTTCGTACTCATCACGGAGAAATGTTTCACAACAACTCGGATGGAATCGAAATGCATGCCGGAATGTGCTTGGGCAAATATAAAGTTCATTCGTTTCGTGCACCGTTTAGGTACGCGTGTAGTTTACAGTACCATTAGGGACCCATCGTGCATGAATATTTTGCATCGACTCGGACGTACTCGAATTGCTTGTCGAAATGGGATAGGGCATATATGAAGTCCATTCGGGGAGTTTGACACCAATTTTCCTTTCGTGCATCGTTTCCGTCCAGGGCCAGCGGCTTGCGAGAACACCTTGCGACCCATCGCGGAGGATGTTTCCACACTCACTCGGACGTATTCGAAATGAATGCAGAAGCTGTAGCGACAATGCATGGAATGTCCACTAAGCGCGATTTGGCCTACATTTTCCTTTCGTGCATCGTTTTAATACGCACGCGGCTTGCGATACCCGTTGGCACCTATCGCGGAGAAATGTTTTGCAGACCGGATGCAACAAATGCATGCCGAAATAAGCTTGGGCACACATGAACTCTATTCAGGTGTCTGCGCCGCAGCTTTCTTTTAAATACTCGTTACAGCACGAGCGTGACTTGTAGTACCATTTGTCGTGTAGGTTTCGCACCGACACGGATGAGCCCAAATTGCTTGCTAAAATGAGCTACGGCGGACATGAAGTCCATTACGGTTGATTGACACTCGGCTTCATCTTATGCGTCGTTTTCTTGAGAAAATCCTTGCACCATACAAGACTCATCGCGGAGGAATGTTTCACACGACTTCGGAAAGATTCAAAACGCATGCGAAATGTGCTTGGGCATATATGAAGTTCATTCGGCATATTTGGAAAAATATTTTGTTTTTGCACCATTCTAGTACGCAGCGTGTAGTTTACATTACCATTAGGGACCCATTGTGCATGAATGTTTCGATTCGAGCCGGACGTACTCGAAATGCTTCTTTGAAAGCAGGCTAGGGCGCATGTGAAGCCCATTCGGGAGTTTGACACCAAGTTTCGTTTAGGTGCATCCTTTTCATTCTGGACGCAGAAGTACCACTTGTGGACCGTCAGCGGAGGGATGTTTCGCACTCACTCGGACGTATTCAAAATGAATGCGAATTGTCTTTGAAACGCACAAGCGAACGTCGTAAGTCAATTCTGGGTGTTTGGCACTCAGTTTCGTTCCGTGCATCGCTTTCGATTTTTTCAGCTTAGGAACTCGTCGTTGTGGAATATTTCACGGCGACTCGGACGGATTCGAAATGCATGCCTAAATGAGTTACAACACATATGAATTGCAATCGGTGTGTTTGGCACCCGGCTTCATTTCGTTCACCATTTTCGTTTCGTGCCGTAATGTTTCATTTTGGCGTACTAGGTTGCAACGTGTAAGGTGCTTGCCATAATGTTCCATTTCGTGCATCATTTTCGGCGTGCGTGGTGTTTGCCACAATGTGTCATTTCGTGCATCATTTTCATTTCGAATGGCTTCCGCTGTAGTGCCCGTTGGGACGCGTCGTGGAGGAATGTTTCAGACCTACTCGAATGGATTCGATACAAATAATGAAAAGCACTGGCAAACATCATAAGTTCTTTCGGGTGTCGCTTTTCGGTTACATTTCGTGCATCGGTTTCGTTTGTATTCAGCATTTATTAACCATGGGAACCCGTCGTGGTGGAACATTTGACACTGACTCGGACATATTCAAAATGCATGCCGAAATGATTTGAACCACATATGAATTCCACTCGATGTGTTTCGCAATCAGTTTCATCTCGTGCAACGTTTTCGAACGGGCGACGCTTGTTGTATTCGTTCGTGGTCATCGCGGAGAAATGTTTCACAACAACTCGGATGGACTCGAAATGCATGCCGGAATGTGCTTCGGCAAATATAAAGTTCATTCGGCATGATTGGAACGAAGTTTCTTTTCGTGCACCGTTTTGGTACGCGTGTAGTTTACAGTACTATTAGGGACCCATCGTGCATGAATATTTCGCATCGACTCGGACGTACTCGAAATGCTTATCGAAATGGGATAGGGCATATATGAAGTCCATTCGGGGAGTTTGACACCAATTTTCCTTTCGTGCATCGTTTCCATTCGGACGCAGCTTGCAGAACACCTTGCGACCCATCGCGGAGGGATGTTTCCACACTCACTCGGACGTATTCGAACTGAATGCGTAATCAGAAAGCAGCAATGCATGGAAAGTCCACTCGCGCGATTTGGCCTACATTTTCCTTTCGTGCATCGTTTTGATACGCCACGCGATTTGCGCATACCCGTTGGCACCTATCGCGGAGAAATGTTTTGCACCGACCGGATGCAACGTAAATGCATGCGAAATGAGCTTGGGCACACATGAACTCTATTCACGGTGTTCCGCCGCAAGCTTTCTTTTAAATGCTCGTTAAGCACGAACGTGACTTGTAGTACCATTTGTCGTGTAGGTTTCGCACCGACACGGATGAGCCCAAATTGCTTGCTAAAATGAGCTACGGCAGACATGAAGTCCATTCTGGTTGATTGACACTCAGCTTCATCTTATGCGTCGTTTTCTTGTGAAAATCCTTGCACCATACAGTACTCGTCGCGGAGGAATGTTTCACACGACTCAAAAAGATTCAAAACACGTGCCGAAATGTGATTGGGCATATATGAAGTTCATTCGGCATATTTGGAACAATGTTTTGTTTTTTGGACCATTCTAGTACGCGTGTAGTTTACATTACCATTAGGGACCCATTGTGCATGAATGTTTTGGTTCGAGCCGGACGTACTCGAAATGCTTGCTGAAACAGGCTAGGGCGCATGTGAAGCCCATTCGGGGAGTTTGACACCGAGTTTCGTTTCGTGCATCGTTTTCATTCGGACGCAGCAAGTACCCCTTGTGGACCGTCGCAGAGGGATGTTTCGCACTCACTCGGACGTATTCAAAATGAATGCAGAATTGTGCTGAAACGCACAAGCGAACATCCTAAGTTAATTCTGGGTGTTTGGCAATCAATTTCGTTCCGTGCATCGCTTTCGATTTTTTTAGCTTAGGAACTCGTCGTTGTGGAATATTTCACGGCGACTCGGACGGATTCGAAATGCATGCCTAAATGAGTTACAACACATATGAATTGCAATCGGTGTGTTTGCCACCCGGCTTCATTTCGTTCACCGTTTTCGTTTCATGCCGCAATGTTTCATTTTGGCGTGCTAGGTTGCAACGTGTAAGGTGCTTGCCATAATGTTCCATTTCGTGCATCATTTTCGGTGTGCGTGGTGTTTGCCACAATGTGTCATTTCGTGCATCATTTTCATTTCGAATGGCTTCCGCTGCAGTGCCCGTTGGGACGCGTCGTGGAGGAATGTTTCAGAACTACTCGAATGGATTCGATACAAATGATGAAAAGTACTGGCAAACATCATAAGTTCTTTGAGTGTCCGCACTCGGTTACATTTCGTGCATCGGTTTCGTTTGTATTCAGCTTTTATTAACCGTGGGAACCCGTCGTGGTGGAACATTTGACACCGACTCGAACATACTCAAAATGCATGCCGAAATGAGTGGAAGCACATATGAATTCCACTCGATGTGTTTCGCACTCAGTTTCATCTCGTGCAACGTTTTCGAACGGGCGACGCTTGTTGTATTCGTTCGTGGTCATCGCGGAGAAATGTTTCACAACAACTCGGATGGACTCGAAATGCATGTCGGAATGTGCTTGGGCAAATATAAAGTTCATTCGGCATGATTGGAACGAAGTTTCGTTTCGTGCACCGTTTTGGTACGCGTGTAGTTTACAGTACCATTAGGGACCCATCGTGCATGAATATTTCGCATCGACTCGGACGTACTCGAAATTCTTATCGAAATGGGATAGGGCATATATGAAGTCTATTCGGGGAGTTTGACACCAATTTTCCTTTCGTGCATCGTTTCTGTCCAGACGCAGCTTGCAGAACACCTTGCGACCCGTCGCGGAGGGATGTTTCCACACTCACTCGAACATATTCGAACTGAATGCAGAACTGTAGTTTGCAATGCATGGAAAGTCCACTCGCGCAGTTTGGCCTATATTTTCCTTTCGTGCATCGTTTTGATACGCATGCAGCTTGCAGTACCCGTTGGCACCTATCGCGGAGAAATGTTTTGCACCGACCCGGATGCAACAGAAATGCATGCCGAAATGAGCTTGGGCACACATGAACTCTATTCACGGTGTCTGCCGCAAGCTTTCTTTTCGTACTCGTTCTGGCAAGAACGTGACTTGTAGTACCATTTGTCGTGTAGGTTTCGCACCGACACGGATGAGCCCAAATTGCTTGCTAAAATGAGCTACGGCAGACATGAATTCCATTCTGGTTGATTGACACTCAGCTTCATCTTATGCGTCGTTTTCTTATGAAAATCCTTGCACCATACAGTACTCGTCGCGGAGGAATGTTTCACACGACTCGGAAAGATTCAAAACGCGTGCCGAAATGTGCTTGGGCATATATGAAGTTTACATTACCATTAGGGACCGATTGTGCATGAATGTTTCGGTTCGAGCCGGACGTACTCGAAATGCTTGGTGAATCGGGCTAGGGCACATGTGAAGCCCATTCGGGGAGTTTGACACCGAGTTTCGTTTCGTGGATCGTTTTCATTCGGACGCAGCAAGTACCCCTTGTGGACCGTCGCGTAGGGATGTTTCGCACTTGATACGGGCAGCATAACACCATCGTGATGCCTTTCCCCTAGTGCTGTTCATGAGACCCCAAATCATTTTCAAGGACCAATAACACCCGCTCGTGCAAAACAAATCAATCAACAGGTGAACTCGCTCCTTTGTAAGGATTATATTACTTATGATAATCAGCTGCTACCTATGCAAGTAATTTCATTATTCTTTGGCATGAAGACAATGTGAGAAGGTGTGAACACCTTAGGGAAGGCCAAGAGAACCATGGACAAGTCAACATGCAAGATGTGAATGCAAAAGAACTCGGTTCGGGCTCCAGTGACCAGTCACCGAGAAAAAGCGGAGTGCAGATAATGCAAGCGGAGTCCGATTGGAGTGTTTAACCACAGCTTTGAAAGCTTGTCTCTTCAGCTTTCAAATGGATCCAACCTCACCCTAAAATTCATTCGGAGCGAAGATATCATCGATTTAATATGGCGGCGAAATAGATTCCAATGTGTTGGGTCTTTGCGCCACCATTATGTCTTTGTCTTTGGCCTTTGTCTTTGTGACACAGGCTTGTCCATCACCCCTTTTGCCTTCCTCTCCTCCTCTCTTATATGTAGAAGGCACCCCCTTTGTGAAAAGAACTTTTAGACCATTTGAAACTACAAACAGATCTGCTATATGCATGTTCTTGGGTATTCTAGCCACCAGCTGAATAAACTCTGAGATTGTGCATTCCTTCCCGTTGCTCTTGCAAGCTCTTGTGATTGCAGCGAGGATTGTATCCGCTTGACGTGGTCGAGTGGAATCATCTTGCGTGAGGTTAGGCGAACTCGGTGTTGCAGGTTGCTGCATAGGCAGTGTATTGGCCACACTAATTTCGTCGAGTTTCATGTGTATCTTTGATTCTACGCCGTGAAGGTCGGGCACCCCTCGTATCATTTGGTATCAGAGCTTCGGTTGTCACAGTAGAATCCTTATCCCTAGTTGTAGATTTACTTTCAGTCATATTCCAGAAAATTGCCACACAAAAATATCATCCCTTGGTTTGGATTTGTGTTTTCTTTCCTAATCTGAAAACTTGCCTCACAAAAATATTGAACCTTAGTCTCCAATCTAGTATTCTTGTGCGTTTTGCTAAGTTTTTATCCATAGAATCGTGTATTTGTTGCTGAAAACTGTTCGTCTTCCTTCGCATCACGTTTTGATCCAATCTGTCCAGTGTAGTATTTTGGCCATAACTCTCACATACGAACTCGGATCTTTGCGTTCTTGTACTTTTTCAAAAGCTTGTGAAATTCTCTACAACTTTGTTATAGACAACTTTTGCTAATTCTGCCAATAATTTGGTCGAACTTAGACTTGAACCTTGCTACTGTTCTAGTTCCGAAAAATTGGTAGATCTCCTTTGATAACCAATCTGTCCTTTGCGAATACTTTGCACCCATCAAGACTAGCTAATCTGTTGCTTAGGGCTGCACTCATATCCCTCAATCACACGGTTGCAACAAATCAAAAGAAAAGTTGTGAGTCTTTTCTGAAATCAATAGCACAACCATTCAAACAAAAGAGCAAAAAAAAAAAGGAGGTGCAAAGAAGAAAAGTTTCTGAAATTATTTGCACCGTTGTGAGAAACTCATCCTTCATGTGCAATCTTGTGCCCTACTTCATCTTTTGCAACTAGCTAGTGTCTTTCTATAACCAATGCAATAGAGCTGTTTTGTGATGTCTCATATCTTGTTCTAGCTCACTCCTTTGATTGCAATTTGGTTCCATCATCTTTGCGTGTGAGTTGCTGTGATCATCTCTTATATCTTGTTTCCAACAACTAGACATTGTGTTCTTACTTGGATATTTACTTAACGAAACAATATCAAGAATTCAGACTGTGTAGGGCATATATTTTCACTTCCAAACTCCACATACAAACCTGTTGTGTGCTTTAATCTCAGCTTTGAGTTCGCTTAAGCTCACATTGTGTTGCCTCACCACTCAAGTGTGAACTCCTCTATCAATCAGCCAAGGATAAGTAAGAACTTCGGTAGTAAGGATAAGTGAGGTTGAGAGAATTTTTCCACACATTATATTGTCTTGTTACTCTTGCTGTTTTGCACAACTAACCATGTCAGGTCAAGGCGACAATGAGAATGATGGGCGTGCTGCTAATGTGAACCATCAACATGCTAGGCCTGCAAGGGGTGATGACAATAATCATGGAAGGGGACGTGGTCGTGGCATGGGTCGTGGAGGAGCTGCATTTGAGCCCATTCATGTTAATTTTCCGCCACGCAACGAAGCAAATCAACGTCATAACCACAACAACAACAATCGTCCCGAGGAAGAAAGGTTTGGTAAGCTTAAGTTTTCTATGCCTAAATTTGCAGGCACGAATAATCCTGAAGACTACTTGAGTTGGGAACTAAAAGTTGATAAGATCTTTCGGCTGCACAACTACACTGAAGAAAAGAAACTTGCAATGGCCTCTCTTGAATTTGATGATTATGCACTGATTTGGTGGGAACAAATTCAGAGCCAAAGAGTAGAACATGGCGAGAACCCCATTGCATCGTGGGCTGAGATGAAGGTTGAAATGCGAGCAAGGTTTGTCCCTCGGCATTACAAACGTGATCTATTTGATAAATTGCAGGGATTGAAGCAAGGAAGTCGCACGGTGGATGAGTACTATAAGGAGATGGAGATGGCCATGATCCGTGCGAATGTATATGAACATGAAGAGCAAACTATGGCACGATTCCTCGCTGGTTTGAACCACCCCATCAAGCGCATCACCGAATTTCAACCTTATGGCAATGTGGTGGAGTTAGTGCATCAAGTAACCAAAGCTGAAAGACAAGTGCAACAAGACACCAAAATTACAAGAACTTCTTCATTTGCTCCTCGTTCAGCACCTGCTACTGGTAAACCCACTTCTCGGTTCAATTCATTTCGTGCTAACACTTCTAGTGCAAGTATTGCTCCAAGTTCTCATGAAGCTCGAAGTGGAAAAGTGCCATCTACTCCGAATACTAAGCATGGTCCAGCAGCTAGTGCTACATCTTCCGTGGGATCTACAGCGAAGAGTAGTGCCATTCAATGCTTCAAGTGCTTGGGGAGAGGCCATATCGCCAAGGATTGCCCAAACAACCGCACCATGCTTATAACAGAGGGAGGAGAATATGAATCTGCAAGTGAAGAAGAGGATGTCCCAATTGCTGATTTGGAAAATGAGGAAAATGAGATGACTTATTGTGATTTTGAGACAGGCCAATCTCTCATTGTCACCAAGAAAATATTGAGTGTTCAGCAAAAGGAAGATCATGAACAACGCTGCAACCTTTTCCACACCAAAGCAAAGGTCAATGACCGTGTGTGTAAGGTAATCATTGATGGGGGAAGTTGTCACAATTTGGCCAGCAAACAAATGTGTGATAAACTTGGTTTGAAGCTGTTTCGGCATCCACATCCCTATCATGTGCAATGGTTGAGTGATTGCGGAGAAGTTAAAATTCAGTTCATGGTGAAAGTGCCCTTCAAGATTGGTGAGTATAGTGATATTGTGGAATGTGATGTGGTCCCAATGACGGTATGTCACTTGCTGCTCGGTCGGCCATGGCAATTTGATCGAGCAAGTCATCACAATGGTTACACAAATCAATACTCATTCAAGTGGAACAACAAGGAAATAGTTCTTCGACCAATGTCTCCTACTCAAATTCATGCTGATACAATGCAAAAGAATGAGGTACACTAAGGAAAAAGAGAGGAAGAATACAAGTGCTCTCCACAAGGCAAATGAAAGTGGTAAGAAAGGGACTGAAGGAAACAAGCTAGTTATGTTAGCCACTAAATCTGAGATAAGGAATATGGTTGAGAACACACATTTGATGCACTTTGTGCTCCTGTACAAAGATGCATTACTTTCCACTAACGACATAACTTCTCTTCCACATGCTATCGCAAATCTTTTGCAGGACTTTGATGACGTGTTTCCGGCGGAGGTACCGGCTGGTCGCCCACCTATTCGAGGAATTGAACATCAAATCGACCTCGTGCATCAGGAGCACCTCTCCCAAACCGACCGCCCGTCGCCTCCAATCCGGAAGAAACAAAGGAAATTCAACGCCAAGTGCAAGAACTTCTTAACAAAGAATGCGTGCGTGAAAGCCTAAGCCCTTGTGTTGTCCCTGTGATTTTAGTTCCTAAGAAAGATGGTACTTGGCGCATGTGTGTAGATTGTAGAGCAATTAACAACATCATCATAGATATCGCCATCCTATTCCAAGGTTGGATGACATCTTTGGATGAATTGAGTGGTCTTTGTTATTTTCTCTAAAATTGATTTGCGTAGTGGGTACCATCAAATAAGGATGAAAGAAGGGGACGAATGGAAAACAGCATTTAAAACAAAATTTGGATTGTATGAGTGGTTAGTGATGCCATTCGGATTAACTAATGCACCTAGTACATTCATGAGGGTAATGAACCATGTTTTGAGAGCATTTATTGGAAAATTTGTTGTTGTGTATTTTGATGATATCTTAATTTACAGCCACACTTTGGAAGAACACACTAATCACTTAAGACAAGTCTTTGGAAGTGCTTAGAGCTGAAAGGTTGTTTGCAAACATAGAGAAATGCAACTTTTGCCAAGATAAAATTGTATTCTTAGGTTTCGTTGTTTCTGGAAATGGGGTAGAAGTGGATGACTCAAAAGTTGAATCAATTAAAAATTGGGCTACACCGACAAATGTTAGTCAAGTTAGAAGTTTTCACGGACTTGCTGGTTTTACCGTAGATTCGTGAAAGATTTTAGCACAATTGCAGCCCCTTTGAATGAATTAACCAAGAAAGGAAGTGATTTTGTTTGGGGTGATGCTCAAGAGAATGCTTTTGCTGAATTAAAGAAGCGCTTAATCAAGCACCATTGCTTGTTTTACCTGATTTCACTAAAGCTTTTGAAATTGAATGTGATGCCGGTGGAATAGGTATTGGTGGTGTTTTGATGCAAGAGGGCAAACCAAGAGCATACTTTAGTGAAAAGCTTGGTGGTGCTCAATTGAACTATCCTGTTTATGATAAGGAGTTGTATGCTTTGGTTCGTGTTTTGGAAACTTGGCAACATTATCTTTGGCCTAAAGAATTCATTATACATTTTGATCATGAAGCTTTAAAATATTTGAAAGGCCAATCAAAACTGAATCGTAGACATGCCAAATGGGTGGAATTCATTGAATCTTTTCCATACATTATGAAATACAAGAAGGGTAAGGAAAATGTGGTGGCTGATGCTTTGTCTCGCAAGATTGTGCTCTTGACTCAACTTGAAATCAAGGTCCCTGGTTTAGAAAGTTTGAAAGAGTTATATGTTTTAGATAATGAGTTTGCCGAACCATATTCTAAGTGCATTGAAGGGAAAGGATGGGAAAAGTACCATGTTCATGATGGGTTCTTGTTTCGTGCTAAAAAGTTATGTGTTCCAGATTCGTCCGTACGTTTGCTATTGTTGCAGGAATCCCATGCCGGCGGATTAATGGGACATTTTGGGAGAGAAAAGACCATGGCCATTCTGTCCGATCACTTCTATTGGCCAAAAATGCGACGAGACGTCGAACGATTTGTGCAACGATGTGTGACATGCCATAAAGCTAAGTCAAAACTTAATCCACATGGTTTGTACACTCCACTTCCTGTTCCTAGTACACCTTGGGAGGCTATTAGCATGGATTTTGTTTTAGGATTGCCTAGGACCAAGAGGGGGGAGAGATTCTGTATTTGTGGTCATGGATAGGTTCTCTAAAATGGCACACTTTATTCCATGTCACAAGAGCGACGATGCGTCACATATAGCTGACTTGTTTTTCAGGGAGATTGTGAGATTGCATGGGATACCAAGAACTATTGTTTCAGATCGTGATGTCAAGTTCATGAGCTACTTTTGGAAGACATTGTGGGCCAAGCTTGGGACAAAGTTGTTATTTTCTTCAACTTGTCACCCACAAACCGATGGCCAAATGGAGGTGGTGAACCGCACGCTGTCCATGTTGCTACGAGCAATGATCAAGAAGAACTTGAAGGAGTGGGAGGATTGTCTTCCTCATGTTGAATTTGCATACAACTGGGCGGTTCACTCAACAACTCAATATTGCCCTTTTGAGGTAGTGTATGGCTTTAAACCAATCACACCACTTGATTTGCTGCCACTTCCTTTTCGTGAACGAGCTAATATGGATGCAAATGGGTTTAGCTGAATTTGTCAAGTCCATTCACGTAAAAACAAAGAAGCAATTGAAAAGAAGGCACGCTACTTATTGAAAAGGCAAACAAGACAAGGAAGAAAATGTTGTTTGAACCAGGTGATCTGGTTTGGGTACATCTCCGCAAAGAGCGTTTTCCAGAGAAACGTAAGTCTAAGTTGATGCCACGGGCTGATGGACCATTCAAAGTGCTTGAGAAGATCAACGACAATGCATACAAGATCGAGCTTCCTGGTGATGATTACAATGTAAGCACTACGTTCAATATTGCTGATTTGTCACCATTCTTTGGATCGAAGACACAGAGTCGAGGGCGACTCCTTTTCAAGAGGGGAGGATGATACGGGAAGCATAACAGCATCGCGATGCCTTTCCGCTAGTGCTTTTCATGAGACCCCAAATCATTTTCAAGGTCCAATAACACGCTCGTGCAAAACAAATCAATCAACAGTGAACTCGCTCCTTTGTAAGGATTATATTACTTATGATAATCACCGCTACCTAATGCAAGTAATTTCATTATTCTTTGGTATGAAGACAATGTGAGAAGGTGTGAACACCTTAGGGAAGGCCAAGAGAACCATGGACAAGTCAACATGCAAGATGTGAATGCAAAAGAACTCGGTTCGGGCTCCAGTGACCGATCACGGAGAAAAGCGGGTGCAGATAATGCAAACGGAGTCCGATTGAAGTGTTTGACCACAGCTTTGAAAGCTTGTCTCTTCAGCTTTCAAATGGATCCAGCCTCACCCTAAAATTCATTCGGAGTGCGAAGATATCATCAGTTTAATATGACGGCCAGAAACAGATTCCAATGTGTTGGGTCTTTGCGCCACCATTATGTCTTTGTCTTTGGCCTTTGTGCCGCGACCAGGCTTGTCCAAAGACCCCTTTGCCTTCCTCTCCTCCTCTCTTATATGTAGAAGGCACCCCCTTTGTGAAAAGAACTTTTAGACCATTTGAAACTACAAACAGATCTGCTATATGCATGTTCTTGGGTATTCTAGCCACCGGCTGAATAAACTCTGAGATTGTGCATTCCTTCCCGTTGCTCTTGCAAGCTCTTGTGATTGCAGCGAGGATTGTATCCGCTTGACGTGGTCGAGTGGAATCATCTTGCGTGAGGTTAGGCGAACTCGGTGTTGCAGGTTGCTGCATAGGCAGTGTATTGGCCACACTAATTTCGTCGAGTTTCATGTGTATCTTTGATTCTACGCCGTGAAGGTCGGGCACCCCTCGTATCAGCACTCACTCGGACGTATTCAAAATGAATGCAGAATTGTGCTGAAACGCACAAGCGAACATCGTAAGTTAATTCTAGGTGTTTGGCACTCAGTTTCGTTCCGTGCATCGCTTTCGATTTTTTTTCAGCTTAGGAACTCGTCGTTGTGGAATATTTCACGGCGACTCGGACGGATTCGAAATGCATGCCTAAATGAGTTACAACACATATGAATTGCAATCGGTGTGTTTGGCACCCGACTTCATTTCGTTCACCGTTTTCGTTTCGTGCCGCAATGTTTCATTTTGGCGTGCTAGGTTGCAACGTGTAAGGTGCTTGCCATAATGTTCCATTTCGTGCATCATTTTAGCGTCGTGGTGTTTGCCAAAATGTGTCATTTAGTGCATCATTTTCATTTCGAATGGCTTCCATCGCGATTGCCGTTGGGACGCATCGTGGAGGAATGTTTCAGACCTACTCGAATGGATTCGATACAAATGATGAAAATCACTAGCAAACATCATAAGTTCTTTCGGGGTGTCTGGCACTCGGTTCTGTTTCGTGCATTGGTTTCGTTTGTATTCAGCTTTTATTAACCGTGGGAACCCGTCGTGGTGGAACATTTGACACCGACTCGGACATATTCAAAATGCATGCCGAAATGAGTGGAAGCACATATGAATTCCACTCGATGTGTTTCGCACTCAGTTTCATCTCGTGCAACGTTTTCGAACGGGCGACGCTTGTTGTATTCGTTCGTGGTCATCGCGGAAAAATGTTTCACAACAACTCGGATGGACTCGAAATGCATGCCGGAATGTGCTTGGGCAAATATAAAGTTCATTCGGCATGATTGGAACAAAGTTTCGTTTCGTGCACCGTTTTGGTACGCGTGTAGTTTCTGATACCATTAGGGACCCATCGTGCATGAATATTTCGCTCGACTGCACGTACTCAAAATGCTTGTCAAAATGGGATAGGGCATATATGAAGTCCATTCGGGAGTTTGACACCAATTTTCGTTTCGTGCATCGCTTCCGTCCGACGCAGCTTGCGTAACACCTTGCGACTGTCGTGGAAGGATGTTTCCACACTCACTCGGACGTATTCGAAATGAATGCGTAATCAGAGCAGCAATGCATGGAAAGTCCACTCGCGCAGCTTGGCCTACATTTTCCTTTCGTGCATCGCTTTGATACGCGACGCAGCCTTGCAGCATTCGCTGGCACCTATCTCGAGAAATGTTTTGCACCGACCTGATGCAACAGTAAATGCATGCGAAATGAGCTTGGGCACACATGATCTCTATTCACGGTGTCTCCGCAAGCTTTCTTTTCAGACTGCTCGTTACGCACGAACGTGACTTGTAGTATACCATTTGTCGTGTAGGTTTCGCACCGACACGGATGAGCCCAAATTGCTTGCTAAAATGAGCTACGGCAGACATGAAGTTCATTCTGGTTGATTGACACTCAACTTCATCTTATGCGTCGTTTTCTTATGAAAATCCTTGCACCATACAGTACTCGTCGCGGAGGAATGTTTCACACAACTCGGAAAGATTCAAAACGCGTGCCGAAATGTGCTTGGGCATATATGAAGTTCATTCGGCATATTTGGAACAATGTTTTGTTTTTTGCACCATCCTAGTACGCGTGTAGTTTACATTACCATTAGGGACCCATTGTGCATGAATGTTTCGATTCGAGCCGGACGTACTCGAAATGCTTGCTGAAACGGGCTAGGGCGCATGTGAAGCCCATTCGGGGAGTTTGACACCGAGTTTCATTTCGTGCATCGTTTTCATTCGGACGCAGCCAGTACCCCTTGTGGACCGTCGTGGAGGGATGTTTCTCACTCACTCGGACGTATTCAAAATGAATGCAGAATTGTGCTGAAACGCACAAGCGAACATCGTAAGTTAATTCTGGGTGTTTGGCACTCATTTTCGTTTCGTCCATCGCTTTTGATTTTTTCAGCTTAGGAACTCGTCGTTGTGGAATATTTCACAGCGACTCGGACGGATTCGAAATGCATGCCTAAATGAGTTACAACACATATGAATTGCAATCGGTGTGTTTGGCACCCGGCTTCATTTCATTCACCGTTTTCGTTTCATGCCGCAATGTTTCATTTTGGCGTGCTAGGTTGCAACGTGTAAGGTGCTTGCCATAATGTTCCATTTCGTGCATCATTTTCGGCGTGCGTGGTGTTTGCCACAATGTGTCATTTCGTGCATCATTTTCATTTCGAATGGCTTCCGCTGCAGTGCCCGTTGGGACGCGTCGTGGAGGAATGTTTCAGACCTACTCGAATGGATTCGATACAATTGATGAAAAGCACTAGCAAACATCATAAGTTCTTTCGGGGTGTCTGGCACTCGGTTCTGTTTCGTGCATCGGTTTCATTTGTATTCAGCTTTTATTAACCGTGGGAACACGTCGTGGTGGAACATTTGACACCGACTCGGACATATTCAAAATGCATGCCGAAATGATTGGAAGCACATATGAATTCCACTCGATGTGTTTCGCACTCAGTTTCATCTCGTGCAACGTTTTCGAACGGGCGACGCTTGTGGTATTCGTTCTTGGTCAGCGCAGAAAAATGTTTCACAACAACTCGGATGGACTCGAAATGCATGCCGGAATATGCTTGGGCAAATATAAAGTTCATTCGGCATGATTGGAAAGAAGTTTCGTTTCGTGCACCGTTTTGGTACGCGTGTAGTTTACAGTACCATTAGGGACCCATCGTGCATGAATATTTCGCATCGACTAGGACGTACTCGAAATGTTTGTCAAACTGGGATTCGGCATATATGAAGTCCATTCGGGGAGTTTGACACCAATTTTCCTTTCGTGCATCGTTTCCGTCCGGACGTAGCATGCAGAACACCTTGCGACCCGTCGCGGAGGGATGTTTCCACACTCACTCGGACGTATTCGAAATGAATGCGTAATCAGAAGCAAGAATGCATGGAAAGTCCACTCGCGCAGTTTGGCCTACATTTTCCTTTCGTGCATCGTTTTCATACGCACGCAGCTTGCAGTACCCGTTGGCACCTATCGCGGAAAAATGTTTTGCACCGACTCGGAAGCAACAGAAATGCATGCCGAAATGAGCTTGGGCACATATGAACTCTATTCACGGTGTATGCCGCAAGCTTTCTTTTCGTACTCGTTCTGGCCAGAACGTGACTTGTAGTTCCATTTGTCGTGTAGGTTTCGCACCGACACGGATGAGCCCAAATTCCTTGCTAAAATGAGCTACAGCAGACATGAAGTCCATTCTGGTTGATTGACACTCAGCTTCATCTTATGCGTCGTTTTCTTGTGAAAATCCTTGCTCCATATACAGTACTCGTCGCGGAGGAATGTTTCACCCGACTCGGAAAGATTCAAAACGCGTGCCGAAATGTGCTTGGGCATATATGAAGTTCAATCGGCATATTTGGAACAATGTTTTGTTTTTTGCACTATTCTAGTACGCGTGTAGTTTACATTACCATTAGGGACCCATTGTGCATGAATGTTTCGGTTCGAGCCGGACGTACTCGATATGCTTGCTGAAACGGGCTAGGGCGCATGTGAAGCCAATTCGGGGAGTTTGACACCGAGTTTCGTTTCGTGCATCGTTTTCATTCGGACGCAGCAAGTACCCCTTATGCAGAATTGAGCTAAAACGCATAAGCGAACATCGTAAGTTAATTCTGGGTGTTTGGCACTCAATTTCGTTCCGTGCATCGCTTTCGATTTTTTCAGCATAGGAACTCGTCGTTGTGGAATATTTCACGGCGACTCGGACGGATTCGAAATGCATGCCTAAATGAGTTACAACACATATGAATTGCAATCGGTGTGTTTGGCACCCGGCTACATTTCGTTCACCGTTTTCATTTCGTGACGCAATGTTTCATTTTGGCGTGCTATGTTGCAACGTGTGTAAGGTGCTTGCCATAATGTTCCATTTCGTGCATCATTTTCGGCGTGCGCGGTGTTTGCCACAATGTGTCATTTCGTGCATCAATTTCATTTCGAATGGCTTCCGCTGCAGTGCCCGTTGTGACGCGTCGTGCAGGAATGTTTTTCTGACCTAGTCGAATGGATTCGATACAAATGATGAAAAGCACTAGTAAACATCATAATTTCTTTCGGGGTGCCTGGCACTCGGTTCTGTTTCGTGCATCGGTTTCGTTTGTATTCAGCTTTTATTAATCGTGGGATCCCGTCGTGGTGGAACATTTGACACCGACTCGGACATATTCAAAATGCATGCCGAAATGAGTGGAAGCACATATGAATTCCACTCGATGTGTTTCGCACTCAGTTTCATCTCGTGCAACGTTTTCGAACGGGCGAAGCATGTTGTATTCGTTCGAAGTCATCGCGGAGAAATATTTCACAACAACTCGGATGGACTCGAAATGCATACCGGAATGTGCTTGGGCAAATATAAAATTTATTCGGCATGATTGGAACGAAGTTTCGTTTCGTGCACCGTTTTGGTACGCGTGTAGTTTACAGTACCATTAGGGACCCATCGTGCATGAATATTTCGCATCGACTCGGACGTAGTCGAAATATGATAGGGCATATATGAAGTCCATTCAGGGAGTTTGACACCAATTTTCCTTTCGTGCATCGTTTCCGTCCAGACGCAGCTTGCAGAACACCTTGTGACCCATCGCGGAGGGATGTTTCCACACTCACTCGTCCCAAGATTCAAATGAATGCGTAATCAGAGCAAGCATTGCATGGAAAGTCCACTCGCGCTATTTGGCCTACATTTTCCTTTCGTGCATCGCTTTAATACGCATGCAGCTTGCGATGCCGCTGGCACGTATCGCGGAGAAATGTTTTGCACCGACCGGATGCAACAGCAATGCATTCGAAATGAGCTTGAGCACACATGAACTCTATTCACGGTGTGCGCCGCAGCTTTCTTTTCAGACTGCTCGCACAAACGTGACTTGTAGTTCCATTTGTCGTGTAGGTTTCGTGACCGATACGGATGAGCCCAAATTGCTTACTAAAATGAGCTACGGCGGACATGAAGTCCATTCTCGTTGATTGACACTCACTTCATCTTATGCGCCGTTTTCTTGTGAAAATCCTTGCACCATACAAGACTGCCATCGCGGAGGAATGTTTCACACGACTCGGAAAGATTCAAAACGCGTGCCGAAAAGTGCTTGGGCATATATGAAGTTCATTCGGCATATTTGGAACAATGTTTTGTTTTTTGCACCATTCTAGTACGCGTGTAGTTTACATTACCATTAGGAACCCATTGTGCATGAATGTTTCGGTTCGAGCTGGACGTACTCGAAATGCTTGCTGAAACGGGTTAGGGCGCATGTGAAGCCCGTTCGGGGAGTTTGACACCGAGTTTCGTTTCGTGCATCGTTTTCATTCGGACGCAGCAAGTACCCCTTGTGGCCCGTCGCGGAGGGATGTTTCGCACTCACTCAGACGTATTCAAAATGAATGCAGCATTATGCTGAAACGCACAAGCGAACATCGTAAGTTAATTCTGGATGTTTGGCACTCAGTTTTGTTTCATACATCGCTTTCGATTTTTTCAGCTTAGGAACTCGTCGTTGTGGAATATTTCACGGCGACTCGGACGGATTCGAAATGCATGCCTAAATGAGTTACAACACATACGAATTGCAATCGTGTGTTTGGCACCGGCTTCATTTCGTTCACCGTTTTCGTTTCGTGACGCAATGTTTCATTTTGGCGTGCTAGGTTGCAACGTGTGTAAGGTGCTTGCCATAATGTTCCATTTCGTGCATCATTTTCGGCGTGCATGGTGTTTGCCACAATGTGTCATTTCGTGCATCATTTTCATTTCGAATGGCTTCCACTGCAGTGCCCGTTGGGACGCGTCTTGGAGGAATGTTTTTTCAACCTACTCTAATGGATTCGATACAAATGATGAAAAGCACTAGCAAACATCATAATTTCTTTCGGGGTGCCTGGCACTCGGTTCTATTTCGTGCATCGGTTTCGTTTGTATTCAGCTTTTATTAACCGTGGGAACCCGTCGTGGTGGAACATTTGACACCGACTCTTACATATTCAAAATGCATGCCGAAATGCGTGGAAGCACATATGAATTCCACTCGATGTGTTTCGCACTCAGTTTCATCTCGTGCAACGTTTTCGAACGGGCGACGCTTGTTGTATTCGTTCGTAGTCATCACGGAGAAATGTTTCACAACAACTCGGATGGACTCGAAATGCATGCCGGAATGTGCTTGGGCAAATATAAAGTTCATTCGGCATTATTGGAATGAAGTTTTGTTTCGTGCACCGTTTTGGTACGCGTGTAGTTTACAGTACCATTAGGGACCCTTCGTGCATGAATATTTCGCATCGACTCGGACGTACTCGAAATGCTTGTCGAAATGGGATAGGGCATATATGAAGTCCATTCGGGGAGTTTGACACCAATTTTCGTTTCGTGCATCGTTTTCGTCCGGACGCAGCTTGCAGAACACCTTGCGACCCGTCCCGGAGGGATGTTTCCACACTCACTCGGACGTATTCGAAATGAATGCAGAGCTGTAGCAGCAATGCATGGAAAGTCCATTCGCGCAGTTTGGCCTACATTTTCCTTACGTGCATCGTTTTGATATGCTTGACTTTTATTATTAAATGAATGTGGACTCTATTTCTTTTTAGAGGGTAAAAGCGAGTATGGGCGTAGCGATCATCAGTATGAGTTCCTTTCTAGAAGAAAAGGAGGTTGGAACTAGATGGTTTCCCCTGGTCGGTAAACGAAACCATTCCTGGTTTGAGAGCACTGTAGTTAGAGAAGAACTACAGCAAAGTTTTTGTACGCAGCAGCCCACATCTCGGCTATGAAGAGAATGGATTCTACTTTCTTGGTGCCTTGCTAGCTTGTATTTGTGAAGGATATGTTAATCTGGGTCAAAGATACTTGTTCTCGATGAGTGAAGATTATGGTATTACGCCTCGAATGGAGCATTACGAGTGCATGATTGTGTTGTTTAGTAAGCATGGTTGCATGGTTGATTTATAAGAATTTTTTTCCACCAGCCAAACGTACCAATGTGGTGTTGGATATTTGACTCGTGTAGGTACTATGGGCCATTTCAGGTAATTGCGGCGGTAGGAACAGTTGCGGTTTCTGTTCAATAAAAATAATCAAGTTATTAATGACTGGACGAAACCAAGAAATAACCCCTTATGTGCGAAATTATAGAAGATCCCCTTTAAGATCAAACAATTCCATCGAATTGAGTATGACTGTATGTGTGATAGCATCTACTATACCAGGAATAACAATGAACCCCATTCTTGCAATTGCTCAGGATACCCTCTTTTAGCTGCTAGGTCTATTTCTTAGTTCAAGATCCCTCTTACTAACTGGAAAAAAATAAATTAGTAGATCTGTTCCGCCCAAAATGGGAATGGGCGCTAGGGTTATGAACTTATAATCATGGAATCGACTCGATCATCAGATTAGAAGTTCATTCCATACCGGACCAGACCGTGCACATTCTTATTATGAGAAGGGGTCATTCGAGCCTATGGAAATAGGATACTCTGTTTACATAGAAATCCCTACGTCCTTACATTCTATTTAGGATTAGGAATAGGTGTAATCAGACCTGCTTTTGACATATCTATCCTATCCTTATTTGGGTACCATATGGACCTCTTTGGGCTTCTATTGAATCGAGAAATTGGATTGTACATCTTTTTGATTTTGATATCGATTTTGATACATATAAGGTGTCCTACGGATAATGCAAATCGAAGCTATTTGATGTCTGACTCAGGCCTATATGACCGATCGATCGAAATACTCCAAGACTCCACCTTTGTCATATATGGAATATATCACATTAGATAGATATCATATTCATGGAATACGATTCACTTTCAAGATGCCTTGATGGTGAAATGGTAGACACGCGAGACTCAAAATCTCGTGCTAAAGAGCGTGGAGGTTCGAGTCCTCTTCAAGGCATAATATGGAGAATGCTCATTCAATGAGCATTCCCCGTAGAAGTATTCCGGAAATCTGCGCCTGGCGCTCTCCTCTATCTTCTGAGGGCCTTAACCATCTCCCTGAGAAAAGTAGACAGTAAAAGCAAAAATAGACTAAATATAGCCTGAACGATCCTAAAAATCCCTCGAAGGAGATAATAAAGAACCCAAAGCAGACGGTATCCTACTGCAAGGGTGGTCTTAAGAATCCAAAAGAGGTTGCTCAGAAGAGATAGATGTATCCCAACCTCTATTGCTCTCGCGTAAAGCCTTTTTTTTACGCGACAGGAAAAAGTGACTACGAATTCCCCTTTTTGTTTGCGAATCCCTGTTTGTATCCTTTGAGCGCACGCCCATAAGTAGCGATCAAGGAAATCGATCAAACGATCCCAATACCGTGAAAGAGAAACTTCCCAGATCCAGGGAAGCTTATCATAAAGGGCTTCGACAAGGGGTTTTATTCGTTCTTTGAGCAAAAAGATAAAGATCGGATAGATTCGAACCGCAATTGCAAAGGTAAGAACTACTATGCCAGCCCAAATCATGATCTTCACCAACTTGGATTTGGTTCTCTCGCGAAAATCGCGAGTTGCAGAGATGAGAACCATGAAAAGCAAGATCCCGAATAAGAAAACAGAAACAGAGGAAACCACAAGAGTGAAGACTAGTAGAGTCTCGTCTTTTGTCATTCTTTGCTAAAGAGAAATGATCACTATGAGTCAGACTCAATAGAATTGGATCCATTCCAAATAGCGAGAATTAGGATTCTTGATCCCTCTCAATCTCTCTTTCAATTCGAGGATCCAGAGAGGTGTTTTCATAGTCATCTCCGAATATTTGCCATCTCCGAATATTTTCGATTTCATTTTTCCATGATATGTCTTTCTATATGAAAATTGGTTATTTACGATGTACGATGATCCCTGTTAAGCATGGCTGAATGGTTAAAGCGCCCAACTCATAATTGGTAAATTTGCGGGTTCAATTCCTGCTGGATGCACACGAACGGGAACGTTCCATAAGTCTATTGGAACTGGCTCTCTATCCATGGAATCTCATCCATCATCCATACATAACTAATTGGTATGGTATATTCATACCATAACATAAGAACAATAAGAACTCGAATTCTTATCGATACTGGAACTCAGAGCATAGGAGGGAAAGTCGATTTATGGATGGAATCAAATACGCAGTATTTACAGGAAAAAAGTCTTCGTTTATTGGGAAAGAATCAATATACTTTTAATGTCGAATCGGGATTCACTAAGACAGAAATAAAGCATTGGGTCGAACTCTTCTTTGGTGTTAAGGTAGTAGCTGTGAATAGCCATCGACTACCCAGAAAGGGTAGAAGAATGGGACCTATTCTGGGACATACAATGCATTACAGACGTATGATCATTACCCTTCAACCGGGTTATTCTATTCCACTTCTAGATAGAGAAAAAAACTAAAGGAGAATACTTAATAATACGGCGAAACATTTATACAAAACACCTATCCCGAGCACACGCAAGGGAACCGTAGACAGGCAAGTGAAATCCAATCCACGAAATAATTTGATCCATGGACGGCACCGTTGTGGTAAAGGTCGTAATTCCAGAGGAATCATTACCGCAAGGCATAGAGGGGGAGGTCATAAGCGCCTATACCGTAAAATCGATTTTCGACGGAATCTTAAATAAATATCTGGTAGAATCGTAACCATAGAATACGACCCTAATCGTCACAGTGCTCAGGTAAAGTGGCAGTGGTTGAAAGCGAGCGGAAACGTCAGCGTTTTCTGTGCGTTACTGTCGGGACCCCGAATTTGCAAATCCGAACCCTCTGTGTATTCAACACTAGTCCAGGAACGCGCTAGTGCACACAGTCTTAACATCGGTAATATCACAATCATACCACTCGATACTAATAAAGTACCTTTATTTAATTAAGCAAACTGGTTACTTGACCTTATAGCCAAGTCACAAATGTATGCGCCTCGCGGCGATACTTATTAAGAGAGAAATAGTAGCAGCGGAAAATCAAATAACCCGTGGCGCCATCCAAGATACCACAGTGCAATCGACCGGGCTCGCTTCCCTAAGTAGACGGTTCCTCTTGGAGTTCCTCCTCCAAAGCTGGTGTAGTCTCCTCTTCAACTGGTGTTGTATTGTGGCAAGGGTGAGTACTTGGTACTCAGCAAGTCATGCACAGAATGCAGGCTAATATACTATATGCATGGCTTAGTACAAAGGAATAGCTCAAGGTATATTTGCAGTAAACAGCATTTGACAAGTAACATAAGTAGATTCGAAAGCAGTAGAAACAAGTATAGCATAGGTAACTTTTCAAGGAGTTTAATAAACATCTTTCCCATCCTAATCCACATTTCCATCAACATCATTATTAATCCAGCCCAACCTTTCAAACCCAAGTTATCTTTGAGAAAATCTAACCCTTGACTGTAATTCCCGAGCGATGTCCAATACCGCGGACACGGCTATTCGAATAGATTCTACACTCTGCAGTGGTTATGCACTTTACCCACAAGATACAAATAAACACCACAAAGGAGAGTTCCCGTAACAAAGTCTTTCTAAACTTCTAACAATACAAGTGGTCCTCCCGGTTATTGCACACTAACCCTTCCCTTAGCTAAGGCGAAGTTTAGGCCAATCAACCGTTAGATGGGTACTGGCCTCGGCCCGATGCGCTCCCCGCACAACTTACACAAAGGGTGTAGTTGACCTCCCGAGGTCCCACAGTAATGCTATTAGCAACTTAGTCAACTAGGTCCGTCCCATTACAGACATGTGGTTGCACGTTAGACCCAGTTCAAAGGCTTGCAAGGTTAAGTCCTTAGGGTGACCAGGGCAAGACTACCCAAGAACCAAATCAACATCCCCAATGCCACAACTGGCCCACCTGATTATTCTTGCCACATGCCCCGGTCGAAAAACTATTTATCAAGCCCCAGTTGATTACCATGCACCACGTGCCATCAACATCACATGATACCTTTCCAAAACAGGTTCAATATATCATTAAGTCAATATTAACATTTGTTTGTCCAAAATCATGTCATGAGCACGTAGCAGGTCTAAACAGTTTACTACAACGGTCTAAACCCATGTTGGCAAGTTAATAATGTCCAACTAGTAAACCACAACTAGGGTGACAAGGGTCATGGCACATACTTAAGTAATCAAGGTGTCATACAGCAAATTGGTATTTATCTAACTCCCCAAATTTAAATAAAGTATTTTTCTAATTGAACTAGCATGCAATAGTTTAAATCAAAATAGATTTCGAAATAGGATCAACATGGTCAAAGCACAACTTGCCTTCAAAAAGTACTTGCTCTTGGTCTTGAGTTGGATCCTGAGTCAATACTTCTCCTTCGAATCCTTCCGGCACTTCAACGTCTACTCGTAAAGCGTGCAAATAGCAAATACACGAATAAACAATAGGCAAAAAGTATCCAATCATCCAAATAAAATCCATAAACAGAGAGAACATAATTTTATGAATTTTTAGAAACTGGAATCGTCAAATTTGGAGTTAAAATGCAAAAGTTATGATTATTTAAAGTTTATATAATCAATTAAATAATTTTACAGAGAAAAACTTTAGTCCAAAAATTAAATAAAATTCATATTTAGGTAGGTCTCAATTTTATACAAATTTAGAAATTTGAATCACTCAAATCGGAGTTGAAACGCAAAAGTTATAAGCGTTTGAAGTTTGAATCAAAATCTGAAATCATTATTTCGAATTAATAAATCATTTTCTTTTTCGGAAATTAATTATTGCGTCAACATGGACACGTGTCAGCCTCTGATTGGTTGGCTGACGTCAGCCGGTCCATGGACTTGGTCCACGCTTGGCTCGGGTCTACCGTGGACTCGGTCCACGGCTCCACGTGTCACTGACATGTGGGTCCCCCTCGGGTGACGTCATTGCTGACGTCAGCGGGGCTCAGCCCACGGTGCTGACAGGTGGGTCCCATGGGTGACGTCATTGCTGACGTCAGCGCTTGGCTGGGACAACGGCCCGACATGCGGGTTCGCCATGGCGTCGCCGCGGACGCCATGGTGCGCTTTGACCAAGCGGCCCGACATGCGGGCGGCGTGTCGGCGTCACGCAGCGAAGCGCTGGCCGCGTCGGTCCAACTTCCAGACGCTGGCTCGATCTCGCCGTTGATTTGAAATTCAACGACGGATTGGATCTAGTGTTGACGCCGCTTGGGTTAACGCATTGATTTCGATCGTTGGATCTAGATCCAACGGCCGATTGATCTCGAGTTCAAAGCGAGATCTCACCGGGGTGACGTGGCGAGATCCTAGCCGCGCGATCTTGATCGGACGGTGGCCGACCGAAGCCGCGAGGCGGCGATGGCGTCTTGGCGGCGGCGGCCGAATCGAGGGCAGCGACACTTGATGCGGCGTTTGGGGCTCCTCCCGGCGACGTGGGTGGTTCCGGTTGGTGCGTCTCGCCCTGGGGTTCTAGATCTGCGTTTCGGTGGCGGCGAGGCGGCTCAACGGGCGAAACGTGCACAAACCGAAACGCCGCGCAAGCCCAACTACGGCGAGCTATTGCGGCGCGTCGATGAGCTACGAAGCGGCGGCGGCTAGGGCAATGGGTGCGCACGGAACGGCCAACCTCGGGCGTGACCGGGCTTTAAATAACCTCGGCGTCGCGCCGGGGCGAAACCTAATCGGTACGGCGGGCGGCGGCAGAGAAATCCGGCGCGATTCGGACGGACGGCGATGACGGTGGACCGCCCACGTGGCGCGATCAACGGCCACGATCGCCGCAGCGCGACCGGTCGGTCGGCCTGCGGCTCGGGTCGAGTCGGTCGATCATGACCGTTGGATCTCGATCCAACGGTCCCTGTGGGTTTGGGTTCGAACGTGGTTTGGTCGAGTCGGCTGGCTCGGGTCGGGTTCGAACTCGAGTCTGACTCGGGCTCGGTCGGATGAACAGTGCAAACCCACTCGCATTTTCCAGCGATTTAATAATTAAAATAATTCCCAGGAATTCATTTAATTCATTAAAAATAGCAAAAGACTTCGTAAAAATTCGAAAATACTTTGGATCATTTTGGACTCAAATAAAATATTTCCAACAAAATTTTATTTGCAAAGTTTAATTCTTTAATTATTTCAAAATGGAATAAATTCAAATAAATTCCAAATAAATCCAAATAAATTCCAGAAAATTCCAAAAATTCACCAAAGTGCCAAATCACACATGAATTTATGAAAAGCAAAATTTTGGGGTGTTATAGTTACGATAGTAGTGGTGAAAGAAAATCCAATTCAAATATCTCAACGTAAAAGGAAAATCGTTTCACTTTGAAAGGAAAGACTCCAGCTAGCTATATGAGATCGAACTTCTTCCATCACTCTATCTACGATATTCAGCGCACGCAGCTTGCAGTACCCGTTGGCACCTATCGCGGAGAAATGTTTTGCACCGACTTGGAAGCAACAGAAATGCATGCCGAAATGAGCTTGGGCACATATGAACTCTATTCACGGTGTATGCCGCAAGCTTTCTTTTCGTACTCGTTCTGGCACGAACGTGACTTGTAGTACCATTTGTCGTGTAGGTTTCGCACCGACACGGATGAGCCCAAATTGCTTGCTAAAATGAGCTACGGCAGACATGAAGTCCATTCTGGTTGATTGACACTCAGCTTCATCTTATGCGTCGTTTTCTTGTGAAAATCCTTGCACCATATACAGTACTCGTCGCGGAGGAATGTTTCACACGACTCGGAAAGATTCAAAACGCGTGCCGAAATGTGCTTGGGTATATATGAAGTTCATTCAGCATATTTGAAACAATGTTTTGTTTTTTGCACCATTCTAGTACGCGTGTAGTTTATATTACCATTACGGACCCATTGTGCATGAATATTTCGGTTCGAGCCGGACGTACTCGAAATGCTTGCTGAAACAGGCTAGGGCGCATGTGAAGCCCATTCGGGGAGTTTGACACCGAGTTTCGTTTCGTGCATCGTTTTCAATCGGACGCAGCAAGTACCCCTTCTGGCCCGTCGCGGAGGGATGTTTCGCACTCACTCGGACGTATTCAAAATGAATGCAGCATTGTGTTGAAACGCACAAGCGAACATCGTAAGTTAATTCTGGGTGTTTGGCATTCAGTTTCGTTTCGTTTATCGCTTTCGATTTTTTCAGCTTAAGAACTCATCATTGTGGAATATTTCACGGCGACTCGGACGGATTCAAAATGCATGCCTAAATGAGTTACAACACATACGAATTGCAATCGGTGTGTTTGGCACCCGGCTACATTTCGTTCACCATTTTCGTTTCGTGCCGCAATGTTTCATTTTGGCGTGCTAGGTTGCAACGTGTAAGGTGCTTGCCATAATGTTCCATTTCGTGCATCATTTTCGGCGTGCGTGGTGTTTGCCACAATGTGTCATTTCGTGCATCATTTTCATTTCGAATGGCTTCCGCTGCAGTTCCCGTTGGGACGCGTCGTGGAGGAATGTTTCAGACCTACTCGAATGGATTCGATACAAATGATGAAAAGCACTAGCAAACATCATAAGTTCTTTCGGGGTGTCTGGCACTCGGTTCTGTTTCGTGCATCGGTTTCGTTTGTATTCAGCTTTTATTAACCGTGGGAACCCGTCGTGGTGGAACATTTGACACCGACTCGGACATATTCAAAATGCATGCCGAAATGAGTGGAAGCACATATGAATTCCACTCGATGTGTTTCGCACTCAGTTTCATCTCGTGCAACGTTTTCGAACGGGCAACGCTTGTTGTATTCGTTCGTAGTCATCGCGGAGAAATGTTTCACAACAACTCGGATGAACTCGAAATGCATGCCAGAATGCGCTTGGGCAAATATAAAGTTCATTCGGCATGATTGGAACGAATTTCGTTTCGTGCACCGTTTTGGTACGCGTAGTTTACAGTACCATTAGGGGCTCATCGTGCATAAATATTTCGCATCGACTCGGACGTACTCGAAATGCTTGTCGAAATGGGATAGGGCATATATGAAGTCCATTCGGGGAGTTTGACAACAATTTTCCTTTCGTGCATCGTTTCTGTCCGGACGCAGCTTGCAGAACACCTTGCGACCCGTCGCGGAGGGATGTTTCCACACTCACTCGGACGTATTCGAAATGAATGCAGAACTGTAGCAGCAATGCATGGAAAGTCCACTCGCGCAGTTTGGCCTACATTTTCCTTTCGTGCATCGTTTGATACGCACGAAGCTTGCAGTACCCGTTGGCAGCTATCGCGGAGAAATGTTTTGCGCCGACCCGGATGCAACAGAAATGCATGCCGAAATGAGCTTGGGCACACATGAACTCTATTCACGGTGTCTGCCACAAGCTTTCTTTTCGTACTCGTTCTGGCACGAACGTGACTTGTAGAACCATTTGTCGTGTAGGTTTCGCACCAACACGGATGAGCCCAAATTGCTTGCTAAAATGAGCTACGGCAGACATGAAGTCCATTCTGGTTGATTGACACTCAGCTTCAGCTTATGCGTCGTTTTCTTGTGAAAATCCTTGCACCATACAGTACTCGTCGCGGAGGAATGTTTCACACGACTCGGAAAGATTCAAAACGCGTGCCGAAATGTGCTTGGGCATATATGAAGTTCATTCGGCATATTTGGAACAATGTTTTGTTTTTTGCACCATTCTAGTACGCGTGTAGTTTACATTACCATTAGGGACCCATTGTGCATGAATGTTTCGGTTCGAGCCGGACGTACTCGAAATGATTGCTGAAACGGGCTAGGGCGCATGTGAAGCCCATTCGGGGAGTTTGACACCGAGTTTCGTTTCGTGCATCATTTTGATTCAGACGCAGCAAATACCCCTTGTGGCCCGTCGCGGAGGGATGTTACGCACTCACTCGGACGTATTCAAAATGAATGCAGAATTGTCTTTGAACGCACGCTTAACATCGTAAGTTAATTCTGGGTGTTTGGCACTCAGTTTCGTTTCGTGCATCGCTTCCGATTTTTTCAGCTTAGGAACTCGTCGTTGTGGAATATTTAACGGCGACTCGGACGGATTCGAAATGCATGCCGAAATGAGTTACAACACATATGAATTGCAATCGGTGTGTTTGGCACCCGGCTTCATTTCGTTCACCGTTTTCGTTTCGTGCCGCAATTTTTCATTTTGGCATGCTAGGTTGCAACGTGTAAGGTGCTTGCCATAATGTTCCATTTCGTGCATCATTTTCGACGTGCGTGGTGTTTGCCACAATGTGTCATTTCGTGCATCCTTTTCATTTCGAATGGCTTCCGCTGCAGTGCCCGTTGGGACGCGTCGTGGAGGAATGTTTTTCTGACCTACTCGAATGGATTCGATACAAATAATGAAAAGCACTAGCAAACATCATAATTTCTTTCGGGGTGCCTGGCACTCGGTTCTGTTTCGTGCGTCGGTTTCGTTTTTATTCAGATTTATTAACCGTGGGAACCCGTCGTGGTGGAACATTTGACATCGACTAGGACATATTCAAAATGCATGCCGAAATGACTGGAAGCGCATATGAATTCCACTCGATGTGTTTCGCACTCAGTTTCATCTCATGCAACGTTTTCGAACGGGCGACGCTTGTTGTATTCGTTCGTACTCATCGCGGAGAAATGTTTCACAACAACTCGGATGGACTCGAAATGCATGCCAGAATGTGCTTGGGCAAATATAATGTTCATTTGGCATGATTGGAACGAAGTTTCGTTTCGTGTACCGTTTTGGTACGCGTGTAGTTTACTGTACCATTAGGGACCCATCGTGCATGAATATTTCGCATCGACTCGGACGTACTCGAAATGCTTGTCGAAATGGGATAGGGCATATATGGAGTCCATTCGGGGAGTTTGACACCAATTTTCCTTTCGTGCATCGTTTCCGTCCGGACGCAGCTTGCTGAACACCTTGCGACCCGTCGCGGAGGGATGTTTCCACACTCACTCAGACGTATTCGAAATGAATGCAGAACTGTAGCAGCAATGCATTGAATGTCCACTCGCGCAGTTTGGCCTACATTTTCCTTTCGTGCATCGTTTCGATACGCACGCAGCTTGCAGTACCCGTTGGCACCTATCACGGAAAAATGTTTTGCACCGACCCGGATGTAACAGAAATGCATGCCGAAATGAGGTTGGGTACACATGAACTCTATTGACGGTGTTTGCTCCAAGCTTTCTTTTCGTACTCGTTCTGGCACGAACGTGACTTGTAGTACCATTTGTCGTGTTGGATTCGCACCGAGACGGATGAGCCCAAATTGCTTGCTAAAATGAGCTACGGCAGACATGAAGTCCATTCTGGTTGATTGACACTCAGCTTCATCTTATGCGTCATTTTCTTGTGAAAATCCTTACACCACACAGTACTCGTTGCGGAGGAATGTTTCACACGACTCGGAAAGATTCAAAACTCAGTTTCGTTTCATGCACCGCTTCCGATTTTTTCAGCTTAGGAACTCGTCGATGTGGAATATTTCACGGCGACTCGGACGGATTCGAAATGCATGCCTAAATGAGTTACAACACATATGAATTGCAATCGGTGTGTTTGGCACCCGGCTTCATTTCGTTCACCGTTTTCGTTTCGTGTCGCAATGTTTCATTTTGGCGTTCTAGGTTGCAGCGTGTAAGGTGCTTGCCATAATGTTCCATTTCGTGCATCATTTTTGGCGTGCGTGGTGTTTGCCACAATGTGTCATTTCATGCATCATTTTCATTTCGAATGGCTTCCGCTGTAGTGCCCGTTGGGACGCGTCGTGGAGGAATATTTCAGACCTACTCGAATGGATTCGATACAAATGATTAAAAGAACTACCAAACATCATAAGTTCTTTCGGGGTGTCAGGCACTCGGTTCTGTTTCGTGCATCGGTTTCGTTTGTATTCAGCTTTTATTAACCGTGGGAACCCGTCGTGGTTGAACATTTGACACCGACTCCGACATATTCAAAATGCATGCCGAAATGAGTGGAAGCACATATGAATTCCACTTGATGTGTTTCACACTCAGTTTCATCTCGTGCAACGTTTTCGAACGGGTGACGCTTGTTGTATTCGTTCGTAGTCATTGCGGAGAAATGTTTCACAACAACTCGGATGGACTCGAAATGCACGCCGGAATGTGCTTGGGCAAATATAAAGTTCATTCAGCATGATTGGAACGAAGTTTTGTTTCGTGCACCGTTTTGGTACGCGTGTACTTTACAGTACCATTAGGGACCCATCGTGCATGAATATTTCGCATCGACTCAGACGTACTCGAAATGCTTGTCGAAATGGGATAGGGCATATGTGAAGTCCATTCGGGGAGTTTGACACCAATTTTCCTTTCGTGCATCGTTTCCGTCCGGACGCAGCTTGCAGAACACCTTGCGACCCGTCGCGGGGGGATGTTTCCACACTCACTCGGACGTATTCGGAATGAATGCGTAATCAGAGCAAGAATGCATGGAAAGTCCACTCGCAGCTTGATTTGGCCTACATTTTCCTTTCGTGCATCGTTTTGATACGCGACGCAGCTTGCGATTCGTTGGCACCTATCGCGGAGAAATGTTTTGCACCGACCCGGATGCAACAGAAATGCACGCCGAAATGAGCTTGGGCACACATGAACTCTATTCAGGGTGTCTGCCGCAAGCTTTCTTTTCGTACTCATTCTGGCACGAACGTGACTTATAGCACCTTTTGTCGTGCAGGTTTCGCACCGACACGGATGAGCCCAAATTGCTTGTTAAAATGAGCTATGGTAGAGACATGAAGTCCATTCTGGTTGATTGACACTCAGCTTCATCTTATGTTTCGTTTTCTTGTGAAAATCCTTGCACCATACAGTACTCGTCGCGGAGGAATGTTTAACACGACTCGGAAAGATTCAAAACGCATGCCGAAATGTGCTTGGGCATATATATGAAGGTCATTCGGCATATTTGGAACAATGTTTTGTTTTTTGCACCATTCTAGTACGCGTGTAGTTTACATTACCATTAGGGACCCAATGTGCATGAATGTTTCGGTTCGAGCCAGACGTACTCGAAATGCTTGCTGAAACGGGCTAGGGCGCATGAGAAGCCCATTCGGGGAGTTTGACACTGACTTTCGTTTCGTGCATCGTTTTCATTCGGACGCAGCAAGTACCCCTTGTGGCCCGTCGCGGAGGGTTGTTTCGCACTCACTCGGACGTATTCAAAATGAATGCAGAATTGTGCTCAAACGCACAAGCGAACATCGTAAGTTAATTCTGGGTGTTTGGCACTCAGTTTCGTTAAGTGCATCGCTTTCGATTTTTTCAGCTTAGCAACTCGTCGTTGTGGAATATTTCACGGCGACTCGGACGGATTCGAAATGCATGCCTAAATGAGTTGCAACACATACGAATTGCAATCGGTGTGTTTGGCACCCGGCTTCATTTCGTTTACCGTTTTCGTTTCATGCCGCAATGTTTCATTTTGGCGTGCTGGGTTGCAACGTGTAAGGTGCTTGCCATAATGTTCCATTTCGTGCATCATTTTCGGCGTGCGTGGTGTTTGCCACAATGTGTCATTTCGTGCATCATTTTCATTTCGAATGGCTTCCGCTGCAGTGCCCGTTGGGACGCGTCGTGGAGGAATGTTTTTCTGACCTACTCGAATGGATTCGATACAAATGATGAAAAGCACTAACAAACATCATAATTTCTTTCGGGGTGCCTGGCACTCGGTTCTGTTTCGTGCATCGATTTTGTTTTTATTCAGCTTTTATTAACCGTGGGTACCCGACATCGTGGAACATTTGACACCGACTCGGACATATTCAAATGCATGCCGAAATGAGTGGAAGCACATATGAATTCCACTTGATGTGTTTCGCACTCACTTTCATCTCGTGCAACGTTTTCGAACGGGCGACGCTTGTTGTATTCGTTCGTACTCATCGCGGAGAAATGTGTCACAACAACTCGGACGGACTCGAAATGCATGCCAGAATGTGCTTGGGCAAATATAAAGTTCATTCGGCATGATTGGAACAAAGTTTCGTTTCGTGCACCGTTTTGTTACGCGTGTAGTTTACTGTACCATTAGGGACCCATCGTGCATGAATATTTCGCATCGACTCGGACGTACTCGAAATGCTTGTCGAAATGGGATAGGGCATAAATGGAGTCCATTCGGGGAGTTTGACACCAATTTTCCTTTCGTGCATCGTTTACGTCCGGACGCAGCTTGCAGAACACCTTGCGACCCGTCGCGGAGGGATGTTTCCACACTCACTCGGAAGTATTCGAAATGAATGCAGAACTGTAGCAGCAATGCATGAAAAGTCCACTCGCGCAGTTTGGCCTACATTTTCCTTTCGTGCATCGTTTTGATACGCACGCAGCTTGCAGTACTCGTTGGCACCTATCGCGGAGAAATGTTTTGCACCGACCCGGATGCAACATAAATGCATGCCGAAATGAGCTTCAGCACACATGAACTCTATTCACGGTGTCTGCCGGAAGCTTTCTTTTTGTACTCGTTCTGGCACGAACGTGACTTGTAGTACCATTTGTCGTGTAGGTTTCGCACCGACACGGATGAGCCCAAATTGCTTGCTAAAATGAACTACGGCAGACATGAAGTCCATTCTAGTTTATTAACACTCAGCTTCATCTTATGCGTCGTTTTCTTGTGAAAATCCTTGCACCATACAGTACTCGTCGTAGTGGAATGTTTCACACGACTCGGAAAGATTGAAAACGCGTGCCGAAATGTGCTTGGGCATACATGAAGTTCATTCGGCATATTTGGAACAACGTTTTGTTTTTTGCACCATTCTAGTACGCGTGTAGTTTGACACCGACTCGGACATATTCAAAATGCATGCCGAAATGAGTGGAAGCACATATGAATTCCACTCGATGTGTTTGGCACTCAGTTTCATCTCGTGCAACGTTTTCGAATGGGCGCCGCGTGTTGTATTCGTTCGTGCTCATCGCGGAGAAATGTTTCACAACAAATCGGACGGACTCGAAATGCATGGCGGAATGTGTTTGGGCAAATATGAAGTTCATTCGGCATGATTGAAACGAAGTTTCGTTTCGTGCACCGTTTTGGTACACGTGTAGTTTACTGTACCATTAGGGACCCATCGTGCATGAATATTTCGCATCGACTCAGACATACTCGAAATGCTTGTCGAAATGGGATAGGGCATATATGAAGCCCATTCGGGGAGTTTGACACCAATTTTCCTTTCGTGCATCGTTTCCGTCCGGACGCAGCTTGCAGAACATCTTGCGACCCGTCGCGGAGGGATGTTTCCACACTCACTCGGACATATTCGAAATGAATGCAGAACTGTAGCAGCAGTGCATGGAAAGTCCACTCGCGCAGTTTGGTCTACATTTTCCTTTCGTGCATCGTTTTGATATGCACGCAGCTTGCAGTACCCGTTGGCACCTATCGCGGAGAAATGTTTTGCACCGACCCGGATGCAACAGAAATGCACGCCGAAATGAGCTTGGACACACATGAACTCTATTCAGGATGTCTGCCGTAAGCTTTCTTTTCGTTCTCGTTCTGTCACGAACGTGACTTATAGCACCTTTTGTCATGCAGGTTTCGCACCGACACGGATGAGCCCAAATTGCTTGCTAAAATGAGCTATGGCAGAGACATGAAGTCCATTCTGGTTGATTGACACTCAGCTTCATCTTATGCGTCGTTTTTTTGTGAAAATCCTTGCACCATACAGTACTCGTCGCGGAGGAATGTTTCACACGACTCGGAAAGATTCAAAACGCATGCCGAAATGTGCTTGGACATATATGAAGTTCATTCGGCATATTTGGAACAATGTTTTGTTTTTTGCACCATTCTAGTACGCGTGTAGTTTACATTACCATTAGGGACCCAATGTGCATGAATGTTTCGGTTCGAACCGGATGTACTCGAAATGCTTGCTGAAACGGGCTAGGGCGCATGTGAAGCCCATTCGGGGAGTTTAACACCGACTTTCGTTTCGTGCATCGTTTTCATTCGGACGCAGCAAGTACCCCTTGTGGCCCGTCGTGGAGGGTTATTTCGCACTCACTCGGACGTATTCAAAATGAATGCAGAATTGTGCTGAAATGCACAAGTGAACATCGTAAGTTAATTCTGGGTGTTTGGCACTCAGTTTCGTTAAGTGCATCGCTTTTGATTTTTTCAGCTTAGGAACTCGTCGTTGTGGAACATTTCACGGCGACTGGAACGGATTCGAAATGCATGCCTAAATGAGTTACAACACATATGAATTGCATTCGGTGTGTTTGGCACCCGGCTTCATTTCGTTCACCGTTTTCGTTTCGTGCAGCAATGTTTCATTTTGGCGTGCTAGGTTGCAACGTGTAAGGTGCTTGCCATAATGTTCCATTTCGTGCATCATTTTCGGCGTGCGTGGTGTTTGCCACAATGTGTCATTTCGTGCATCATTTTCATTTCGAATGGCTTCCGCCGTAGTGCCCGTTGGGACGCGTCGTGGAGGAATGTTTTAGACCTACTCGAATGGATTCGATACAAATGATGAAAAGCACTAGCAAACATCATAAGTTCTTTCGGGGTGTCTGGCACTCGGTTCTGTTTCGTGTATCGGTTTCGTTTGTATTAAGCTTTTATTACCGTAGGAACACGTCGTGGTGGAACATTTGACACCGACTCGGACATATTCAAAATGCTTGCCGAAATGAGTGGAAGCTCATATGAATTCCACTCGATGTGTTTGGCACTCAGTTCCATCTCGTGCATCGTTTTCGAACGGGCGCCGCTTGTTTTATTCGTTTGTGCTCATCGCGGAGAAATGTTTCACAACAAATCGAACGGACTCGAAATGCATGGCGGAATGTGCTTGGGCAAATATGAAGTTCATTCGGCATGTTTGGAATGAAGTATCGTTTCGTGCACCGTTTTGGTACGCGTGTAGTTGACAGTACCATTAGGGACCCATCGAGCATGAATATTTCGCATCGACTCAGACATACTCGAAATGCTTGTCGAAATGGGATAGGGCATATATGAAGCCCATTCGGGGAGTTTGACACCAATTTTCCTTTCGTACATCGTTTCCATCCGGACGCAGCTTGCAGAACACCTTGCGACCCGTCGCGGACGGATGTTTCCACACTCACTCGGACGTATTCCAAATGAATGCAGAACTGTAGCAGCAGTGCATGGAAAGTCCACTCGCGCAGTTTGGCCTACATTTTCCTTTCGTGCATCGTTTTGATACGCACGCAGCTTGCAGTACCCGTTGGCACCTATCGCGGAGAAATGTTTTTCACCGACCCGGATGCAATAGAAATGCACACCGAAATGAGCTTGGGCACACATGAACTCTATTCACGGTGTCTGCCGCAAACTTTCTTTTCGTACTCGTTCTAGCACGAACGTGACTTGTAGCACCACTTGTCGTGTAGGTTTCGCACCGACATGGATGAGCCCAAATTGCTTGCTAAAATGAGCTACGGCAGACATGAAGTTCATTCTGGTTGATTGACACTCAGCTTCATCTTATGCGTCATGTTCTTGTGAAAATCCTTGCACGATACAGTACTCGTCGCGAAGGAATGTTTCACACGACTCGAAAAGATTCAAAACGCATGCCGAAATGTGCTTGGGCATATATGAAGTTCATTCGGCATGTTTGGAACAATGTTTTATTTTTTGCACCATTCTAGTACGCGTGTAGTTTACATTACCATTAGAGACCCATTGTGCATGAATATTTCGCTTCGAGCCGGACGTACTCGAAATGTTTGCTGAAACGGGCTAGGGCGCATATGAAGCCCATTCGGGGAGTTTGACATCGATTTTTGTTTCGTGCATCGTTTTCATTCGGACGCAGCTTGCAGTACCCCTTGTGGCCCGTCGCGGAGGGATGTTTCGCACTCACTCGGACGTATTCAAAATGAATGCAGAATTGTGCTGAAACGCACAAGCGAATATCGTAAGTTAATTCTGGGTGTTTGGCACTCAGTTTCGTTTCGTGCATCGCTTTCGATTTTTTCAGCTTAGGAACTCGTCGTTGTGGAATATTTCACGGCGACTCGAACGGATTCGAAATGCATGCCTAAATGAGTTACAACACATATGAGTTGCGTTCGGTGTGTTTGGCACCCGGCTTCATTCCGTTCACCGTTTTCGTTTCGTGCCGCATTGTTTCATTTTGGCGTGCTAGGTTGCAGCGTGTAAGATGCTTGCCATAATGTTCCATTTCGTGCATTATTTTCGGCGTGCGTGGTGTTTGCCACAATGTGTCATTTCGTGCATCATTTTCATTTTCGAATGGCTTCCGCCGCAGTGCCCGTTGGGACGCGTCGTGGAGGAATGTTTCAGACCTACTCGAATGGATTCAATACAAATGATGAAAAGCACTAGCAAACATCATAAGTTCTTTTGGGGTGTTTGGCACTCGATTCTGTTTCGTGCATCGGTTTCATTTGTATTCAGCTTTTATTACCGTGGGAACCCGTCGTGGTGGAACATTGGACACCGACTCGGACATATTCAAAATGCATGCCGAAATGAGTGGAAGCACATATGAATTCCACTCGATGTGTTTGGCACTCAGTTTCATCTCGTGCAACGTTTTCGAACGGGCGCCGCTTGTTGGCTGCCAACCAAAAACAAAATAGCCACCACTCATTGTTTTCTCCACCAAAACAAGCAAGCAAGCCACCTCCACCTCCTCATGATTTTAACTACAGCAGCAGCAGCTCAAGGAGGTGTCTTCTCCTCCCCAGCTCCCCTCCATGGCCGGTGTCGCCCCCAAGCATCCCTCCAAGCTGGCGCCTCCCTCCCCTTGGTGCTGCAGCAGCTCCTCCTCCTCCTCTTCTTCCTCCTTGGGGATGAGTGAAAGTGATTGCTTTGAGCTTGCTTTTCCTACTCTAATGGGGTCTTGTCTGGTTGTATGGGTTCTAGGGTTCCTAGATCTAAGAATTTTTGGAGGGAAATTAGTTGTAAAGTGGAGGGAAACCATTTCCTGTTTTGAGCAGTTTCTACCCTACTTTTGGAGCTCGGTTTTGAGTTGCTTAGAGTGGTCTAATGAGTTTTCGGTTGTAGACATTGTTGTAGATCTTGTTCTTATGTTTCAATAGAGTACAAGAACTCAAAAATCCAGTTAGCCAATCAAACGTTATGCCACTTTTAGTGCTTGCTGTCTAGATTGTGCTGTTAGTGGAGCTAAAATGTTCAACTGCGTTTTTTAGCTAGGTGCAAGCCGAATGAGCTTTTCCGCTTGCCTAGAGAAATGTGGGAAATTTCCTGTGGTTTTAGAAAATATATTTATTTTATTGATTTGGATTTAGGAATCAAAATTTGTGTCCATTTGAAGATGATGTCCAGAATGCTGATTTTTGCTGAATGTTCAGAGTTGGTCTAAAGTTTAGAGTTCAATTTGAGGACTTTAAATTCAGATTTTAAGCAAACGGCTGTGGGGTAATTGTATCCCATCCTCTTGTGCTCATTTAGAGTCCAAGAAAATTTGAATTTTGGTTCAACCATTTGAAAGTTATGAATGAATTTCCATTTGCTGTCCAAATTGCAACTTGTAGTAGATTTAATTTTGTTATGTGATTTAGAGCAAGTTAGAGGCAGATTCAGAATTCCTCTTTGCTTAGAAAGATGTGGGAAAATTTGTGTATATGCTTAAAATGTCTTCGGTTGCTTAATTTGAAGTTGTATAGTAATAGTTATGCTATAGCGAAGTAGGCTATCCAAGCTAGTTTGCTTGAAATTCAGAATGTGGGCTGTTATGGGGCAAAGTTTGTTGTAGTGAGTGAAAGAAGTTTTTTGTTGTTGTAGTTGGCTATAGTTTGTATGAAATTGAATTTGTGATGTTTATTGCAGGAGTTGTGGTCTCGGGAGTGGCTAAGGGCCTGTTTGGATCCATGTAGCTAATAGTTAGCTGCTAAAAATTAGTTGGAGTGGATCCAAACACCCCTAGCTAATAGATCAGCTAACTATTAGCTGGGCACCCAGCTAATGGTTATTTCATTAGCTAGCCAAACCCAGCTAATAACAGCTAATAGGTGGCATTTAACAAAAATATCCTTCGCGTCTACCGCCAATAGCATTTAATAGCATGGGTATTTTGGACAATAGCATCTATTAGCCACATATTAGCTAGTGGATCCAAAAACCCTCCAACTAATAGTTAGGTAGCTAATAATTAGCTAGCTAATATTAGCTAGGAACTATTAGCTAGCTAACTATTAGCTGCTAATGGATCCAAACAGGCCCTAAAGCTTCTCGCCACTCGGTTCCGAGTGGGTAAAGGCAAGTGCATCATGTCGTTCAAATGCTAAAAAGGAATGTGGCATGCTTTGCTTTGCGATTTTGATCATGTTGATAATTATGATGTTTGCTTTGCGATTTTGATCATGTTATAATTATGATGATGCAAATGGTAAGTTCATAGATATATTGGTATGTCATATGTGTGTGAATCGACTAGATGATTATGAATGTTAAGTAGTGGATGTGAGTATGGCTGATGATCATGTATTTAATTTGGGCTTGTGAAATGTTAGAAATGAATATAGTTTGCAATTTAATTGTGTTAATTGCATTTACGCATTCATAATGGAAGAGGCGACCCATTCTGATGCGGGCCTCTGTGTTCACACGTAGTGAACATGAAAGTCCTACCTTGTAGTCCCATTCATCGAGGTGAATGGGAGCGAGACAGTAAGAGTATGCACCTTCCACGGGATGGAAGGGACATGAGGGTGCACACCGACAGGTGTGCACTCGGCAGTACCAGTACGTGCATCGAAGAGAGCATACTTGAGCATGCATATCGCATTGCATACTAACTAGGGCATTGAGTTAAATGGAAATGTGTAGTGTTGGGATCGAGTCGTGGACTCATCCAAAGAGATTCAAAGAGGTATGTGTAGGAATTAAGTAATGAAGTGAAAAGAGGTAATGTTGTTGAGATTATTGTTTTATGAATTAGTGCATTTAGATAAGAATTATGCTCTTACTGTTGATTTAATTGTGTTAGTTGAGTTTTGTGATGCACTTTGCTGAGTCTTGGACTCACGCCTGTTTGTTTAATGTTTTTAGGTACCCTAAGGACGACTCGTCGGGTTGGGACTTAGATCACCCTCACTCACTTCAGGACACACATTTAATTTATAGCTTGGAAAAAATGTATTTGATGATAATTAGTGTTGGATTCTTGAAGTAGTATGCTTATGGTTAAACTATTCTTGCATGGTTATGTATGGTTTATGCCGATAGTTCTTTTATGATGCATCGTAATTGTCTCTTGATTGTTTAGTGTAGTTGTTTTACTCACATGTCATGATGGTTGATTGATTCCATGACATGTGATATTGTTGCTAGTATGCTTATTGTGATCTCTTTGAAGCTAAGGATTTATAGTTGTTAGAAGACCATGACCCTTTGTATGTGCTTAGCAGGTCATGATGGTTAGTGGATTCCTTGTTGTTGTTATTAATTTGTTATTTGTCATCTCTTTACTGTGAGTGGATATCCATTTAGCAGGGGAGATCTTGCAAAAAAATTGAGTGAAAATTGGTTAGGTTTTGGTAGCACCTTGGGCATGTGAGGTGCTTGGGTGTTACACTAAATCCAGAAGCTTATCCTTTCAAGCCTTCTACAATAGTCTAGCGCCACAAGTCCAGGACCTGTGAGGCCGCGACGTAGCAAGAATGGCCCAAGTCATCATCACCATGTCCATCTTGGCCTTCCAGGAACAGCCCGACTTCAAACGGACACCCCGGCCACATTCGAAGTCCAAATTCAGCGTGCGACCACTCGTTGGAAAGCTTAGGAGATAAGCTTTCCAATGGATCTGGCCCCAACCCTAAATTCAACCTGTATCGACAAGAATCATCAGAAAACCACTTTAGGCTAGAACTTCAGGGTGCTACGCCACCTTTCTTTTGGGCCCAAGGCCCATGTACTAGGTGGTGCTGGTGGTCAACCCTAGCTTGGGCGCCCCTTTGGCTGCCACCCCTGGTGTGGGTGCCCCTCTTTATATGGTCGCCACCCCCATACGTTATTCGGTAGGTTTTGTTGTGTTTGGTAGATCCCCTTGTTCGTCCCTCCTCGTGCTTGCGCGTGTCGACTAGACCGCCTGAGATGAGAAACAGAACCTCACCTTTGTGTTCATGAGTTTTATTGGTATCAAAATTTCAGATTGCTTCTCACTTGTTCTTGCAAGTTTCTCGATTGCTAGCAGGGATAAGGATTCATCACGTTTAGGCGTGGTTGATCGACTTGCGTTGGTGGCGTTGCGATTGCTGGTTTCCTTTCCTCACTGGTTGGAAGCTAAGATCACGAGTTCATCAACTTCCCAAATCGACGTATCGTTCTCATCAGAAGATCGGGCACCCCCGTGTGCGCATCAATTACTAGCGTTCATATAAGTATCTTACAATAGGTCGGCCATTCTTGGGTCTATGACATCTATGTACTATTCAATGTAGCTGGAGTGTCATGGAACAAGCTATCGTATTCCTATCGTATGATGTTGTATTGTATTAGCACCTCGCTCAACATAGGCACACTGTCTTTATCAGTGAAATGCAACAGGTCTGTGAAATCATGTGCTGAAAAATTGGCTTTGAACTGAAAAATTAACTTAGAATTGGATTTGCAAAATGTGCTTGTGCATGTGTTTGACAATTTGACAAGAAACAGTAAGTTTCGCTTTGGCGCCGGACCAAACTTAAAGAAAACAGTAAGTTTCCCATGTACAACGGACCAACTTTCTTGGTCCTTTGTAAACATGCTTTTGACAACCTCATTCTCCCATGTACAACGGACCAACTTTCTTGGTCCTTTGTAAACATGCTTTTGACAACCTCATTCTCCCATGTACAACGGACCAACTTTCTTGGTCCTTTGTAAACATGCTTTTGACAACCTCATTCTCCCATGTACAACGGACCAACTTTCTTGGTCCTTTGTAAACATGTTTTTGACAACCTCATTCTCCCATGTACGACAGACCAACTTTCTTGGTCCTTTGTAAACATGCTTTTGACAACCTCGTTTTCCCATGTACAACAGACCAACTTTTTTGGTCTGTCGTAAATGTGTTTTTGAAGGTTGTTGTGCCAAACCAAGTTATTGAAAAACAGTAAGTTTTACATGTCTGCGGACCAAATTTTTGGTCCGTCGTGAATGGAGTTTTGAGCGATTTTGAGATTGAAATTTGAATTTGATTTTGAGATTATGAAATTTGTGATAATTTCATGATACTTCTTTTGAAGTGGACTTTATGCAATGCTCATGTGAGTAGTTGCATGGATTGACATTGAGTCAAGTCGTGGACTTGTGCTCGGTTGTTTTTGTTCATGTGCGGTATTGCTCGAAGACGAATGTGGTCGATGACGGGACCGGAACTAGGTTCATGGAAGAAGCGAGGTTCGGGACTAGGTTCGAGGAGGAACTGAGGTCTTGGTGGTCAAGGATGTCATGCGGGACGTTCGGGCTAAGAGAATGGTGCACATGAAGAATGGTTAGTCACGTGAGAATGGCAGGAGGTCATTCGCGTGCAAAGTGTTAGTCACGTGAGTATGGCAGGTGGCCATACGCGTGCAAAGTGTTAGTCACGTGAGTATGGTAGGGTTGCCATACGCGTGCAAGAGTTGTATTCGGCCAGGTTGGGCCAAGAGGAGTTGTGTTGAATACGGACTCCTTCTAGATTAGGAATTGTATTCAGAACTCCTTGTGTTTTGCTCCTTTAAATAGGAGGGGTGTCTCCTGTTGAAGGGAATCCAACCAAGGAGAGCTGAGCGCATCAAGCCTTGAGCTTGGTTTTAGGGGTTGTACTCTTTTGATGAGAGTATTTTAGACAAGAAATAAAGATCAATTCTTCCAAGACTTTTTGCGTGCTACAGTAACCACGTCGCTACAGTGTTTTCTATTTTGGTTCTTGTTTGCATGCTTGTTCTAATTCTAGATTGGTTTTTGATCGTTAAGTTTCATCTTGATTTGATCCATCAAAAACCTTTCTAGGGTATTGATCTAGTGTTTCTCAAAGTCTAGTTGTTTAATCTTTTGAAGATCTTGTTTAATCTTGAAGTTTTGATTAGATTGATTCTCGTCAAGTTCTGGATCAGCAAGCTTGCGAAGCTCATATCTTTTGATCCATAAGTCCGATCGAGCTGATTCTTTTTGGGTTTGATTTGTATTGGAATCTAGTTTCTTGTGTCCAAATTTCAGATCGTTCCGACGGTTGGATCTCCAGGAATTCGCGTTTTACTGAACCTCTATCATTCTGTTTTTGTCGAAAACGAGGCAATTATTTGGTTCTGTTTTGGGGTGAACTTTTAATAGATCAAGAATTTGGTTTTAGCTTCCGCACAATCATTCACCCCCCCTCTGATTGCTATATTCGTATACTTCGATCCTACAAGTGGTATCAGAGCAAGGTTTCTCTAATCTATCTTAACCGGTGATTAGATCAATGGATCGTTATTCGACAAAACCATGTGTGTTCGATGGTGTTGATTTTCAGTTTTGGAAGGCCAAGATGGAGGCGTTCATCCAAGCACAGGGCTTCACAATTTGGGAGAAGGTCTACAAACCATATGATGTCCCTGCAAACGACAACGTCAACGACACCAATCGCGCACATGTTGAAGCAAATAGTAAGGCGCGCAACTTGATCATCCAAGGCTTGGGACGTAGCGACTTCGATCGTGTGATTCATCTTCGATCTGCATATGAGGTATGGAAATCTCTTTGTGATTACCATGAGGGTTCTAACACTATTAAAGAGGTTCGTCAAGATCTTTACAAAAAAGAATACATGCGATTTGAGATGAAACCAGGTGAGTCGGTAGATGACTTCTTTGCACGCGTTTAATAAGATTCTTAGCAATTTGCGTCTTTGTTGGAGTTAGCTTTGATGATGCTGCTAATGCTAGACAATTGCTTAGTGCTTTGGACATGTCGGTGTGGGAGATGAAAGTAACATCTATACAAGAATCTACTACCATGAGTACACTTACTTTAGATGTTCTTTATTCTAAGTTGAAAACTCATGAATTAGATGTTTTTGCTAGAAAGAATGATCATAAATCAATTGCTTTGACATCTCAATCTAGCATATCTCATAATGGTGCTGCTTCAAGTTTTGCTCTATCTTTCTTGTCTTCACTAACCGATGAGCAGTTGAGCAATTCCCGATAGAAGACTTGTCACTACTCTCTTCTCGCTTTAACAAAGCTTTGCAAAATGTGATAAAGAGAAAGAGAGGTGGTGGTGATCCTCCAAGATGCTATGAGTGTGGTGATCTCGACCATATTCGTCCAAACTGTCCAAAACTTGCAAGTAAAGCATCAAGGGAGGAGAAGGACAACGACAGAAGAAAAGAGAAGAAGAAGTTCTCTCCAAGTGATAGAAAGAAGAAGAACTTCATCAACCGCAAAGTTGTCCATCGAGTTCTTTCCGCTCTTGAACAAGTCAATTTGAGCGATGTGGATTCGGAGAGCGGCGAGGATGATGCAACTCCAAGCAAGCATGAGTTGACGGGGTTGTGTCTCATGGCCAAAAGCAGCGGCAACTTCAGAGGGCGATCATGACAAGCGACTTCAATGAGGTAGATCCTTCTTACGATGAATTAGCTATTCTTTGTTGCTCGTCTTGGTAAATTGCTTGATAAAGCGTGACAAGAAAATTAAGAAACATGATTTTGTTGTTGAATCATTGAATGCTGAAATTGCTAGACTTAAAACTTTGATTCCTGATGATGATGCTTGCAAATCATGTGACTTAATTTGGAATGAGCTTACTTCGCTTAGGAAAGAACATGCTTCCTTGATTGAGAAAATTAATGCTGAAAGTGAGAAAAATGAGAAACATATTAAACATGCTAGTTTGTTTCACCGATGATTTGCATGGTTTAACTTCTTGTTCTAAATGCTCAACTCTTGAATTAAAATTAAAAGATGCAAATGCTAGGGTTTCTCAATTGGTGATGATCTGCTTACACATGAGGTTCTTTCATGCTCAACTTGTCGTAAGCAAAAGGAAAAGTGAATGTTCCTTGCAATAATTGTTTAACTCTTTCTCGAAAAGTTAATTACTTGGACAAATCATTAGAACGTTTCACTAAAGGAAAGAAGAACCTAAACATGATTTTGGATCAATCAAAAGTCAGCACTCATAACAAAGGTTTAGGTTTTGATTCTTATGCTCATCATAAATCACATGCTCCCACTGTTGTTAAAACACTTGACGGAGGAAAATTTGAAATTGTCAATGAGCCTAAGAAAATTGTCTTTAAGTCTCTGTGGAGTGTTATCTTCTACTATGATGAATGCAAATGTTGCTTCTACTTCTAAAGCCAAACATCCTGTTAAATACACTTGCACTCATTGTGGTAGAGATGGACATTTAGTAGATTTTTGCTTTAGACTAGCCAAACAACAAAAGAAAGAAAGAGCTAAGGCTAGGTCTAATTTCAGAAAGGCACGCTTTGCTTCTCACTACGTGCCTAGGGTGATGCAAGCACCTTTTGTTGCTAGAAACACGGGAACAGGCAAATTTGATTTTGTGCATAAGACTGCTTGTGTTGTGCCTCTTGTTGTCCGTCGTGTGTCGCGATCTTGGATTCCTAAACATCTTATTTCTAACCCCGATCTGAGACCTCGACACTTTACTGCTTCTATGTAGGCATCTCACGCGAGGAGGAGAACATGTGGCTAGTGAATTTCGGATGCTCACTTCATATGTTCAGTGATAAGATTTGGTTCTCCTTCACTCGTGCATCTCATGCTTTGAAAGTGTTGCCTTTGGAGATGCTTCTTCCACTTCATTTTACTTAAAGGCACTAGTTCAAATGATGCGGTACAAGTGCATATGTTCAGGGGAGAGTGTCTTTGTTCATAAAGATGATGATAATGTCTTTGTTGAGGACGAGATAATTAGAGGTTTACATGAGAGACTCTTCCCACGTGCTTGTGTGTGCTTGTTTTCAAGCTTCCCACGTCGTCACATCGACAAGCTATCAAAAGGATTTTCAGGTATCTTCATAGAACTCAAGATTTTGGCATTTGGCTTTACTGCTTCCTCATGGATTAGTTTAAGAGCTTTTTCCGATGTTGACTTTGGAGGATGTTGATTTGATTTGGTTCGTGCCACCTCTTGAGTAATCCCTTTTCTTGAGCATATTGATATTGGATTTCACTTTCTTAAAGATCATGTTGAAAAGAAAAAATTGTGCTTCATCATGTGGATCTTGAACATCAATTGGCAGACATTTTCACAAAACCTTTGTCTTCTTCTCGTTTTGCTTTTATTCGGGAGAACTTGGGATTGTTCATCCAATGGGTTTGTTTTGAGGGGAGTTTCTTTGCCAAGTTCTTTCACTTTATGAGCTCACTTTATCATATTTCTTTATATATTGTGTAATTGTGCTAATATATGATAATCTAAATTGTTCCACTTGAACTAAAAATGACATTGCGAAATTCCTTGGTCTCGATTGCCTATAGCTAAATACCTTGTGATATCTTACTCTTCTAGGCTTGATATTGAATCTTCTTGACAAAATTGGGCTATGAAGCAAGTCTGCTTTAGCTTTACTCTTTCATAAGACTTTTTAATCACTTTTGCATGTTTTCAAAGAAAAATGAAAAGAAAAGGGAATCAATAAAAAGGGTTGTTAAAAGCAAAAGCCTCAAGTTATGAGCTTAGGAATGCTTTCCTAAAAGATAAGATATATGCTTCAAGCATGTCATTCCCTCAAAAACAAGATGTATGCTTCAAGCATGCCAATCCAAGGAAATAAAAGAAGTATGCTTCAAGCATGCCACATGCACGATTCTTGTTTAAAGATTAAATTGGTCTACTAGATTGGAGTTGAAATCACTTGCTCGCCTTGAGTTGTTAGTTGCTTCAATTTTTGAGCTTTTGTTCTTTTCTTGAGATCTTGCTTCGTACTTGGCTATAGTTGATGCATTGAGGTTGAGATACATGTCATTCCCTAACTTGTTAAAAATCACATTAATATCATGTATTTTGCATATTATGTGATATATAAGGTTATATGATCAAATGAGCTCATCCTCTTCTATCTTGGCACTCATTTGTTTCTCCTTGTGAAATCATTGCTACAAGAAAATTTTAAACATGTTCTCTCTTTTGTACTCTTGATGAATCCATTGTCAAAGGGGAGAAAATTGGGAATTGTTGAAAAGTTTAATGAAAAAGGGGGAGAAGAAAAAGGGGGAGTCGTGTTTGGAAATTTGAGAATTTTTGGAGAAGTTTTGTGTATTTTGGAATTTTTTGGCGCATTGCACATTCACACATTTTTCATTCTCGGGGAGATTTTGTTTTGCTTTTGGTAAAAGGGGAATTCTGTGTTTTCTTACTTTGGTCTTTGATCCTTTGGATTTCAAAATCTTTTGTAAAGTGAATGCCAAATGTTCAATTCTAAGTAGTGTTGCCAATGTTTTCATCAAGGGGGAGATTGTGAAATCATGTGCTGAAAATTGGCTTTGAACTGAAAAATTAACTTAGAATTGGATTTGCAAAATGTGCTTGTGCATGTGTTTGACAATTTGACAAGAAAGCTTGATAAGTTTCGCTTTGGCGCGGACCAAACTTAAAGAAAAGCATTAAGTTTCCCATGTACAACGGACCAACTTTCTTGGTCCTTTGTAAACATGCTTTTGACAACCTCATTCTCCCATGTACAACGGACCAACTTTCTTGGTCCTTTGTAAACATGCTTTGACAACCTCATTCTCCCATGTACAACGGACCAACTTTCTTGGTCCTTTGTAAACATGCTTTGACAACCTCATTCTCCCATGTACAACGGACCAACTTTCTTGGTCCTTTGTAAACATGTTTTTGACAACCTCATTCTCCCATGTACCATGCACCAACTTTCTTGGTCCTTTGTAAACATGCTTTTGACAACCTCGTTTTCCCATGTACAATGAGACCAACTTTTTTGGTCCGTCAGTAAATGTGTTTTTGAAGGTTGTTGTGCCAAACCAAATTATTGAAAAAGCGATAAGTTTTACATATGCAGCCAGGACCAAATTTTTGGTCCGTCGTGGAATGGGTTTTTTGAGCGATTTTGAGATTGAAATTTGAATTTGATTTTGAGATTATGAAATTTGTGATAATTTCATGATACTTCTTTGAAGTGGACTTTATGCAATGCTCATGTGAGTAGTTGCATGGATTGACATTGAGTCAAGTCGTGGACTTGTGCTTTCGGATTTGTTTTTGTTCATGTGCGGTATTGCTCGAAGACGAATGTGGTCGATGGCGGGACCGGAACTAGGTTCATGGAAGAACCGAGGTTCGGGACTAGGTTCAGGGAGGAACCGAGGTCTTGGTGGTCAAGGATGTCATGCGGGACGTTCGGGCTAAGAGAATGGTGCACATGAAGAATGGTTAGTCACGTGAGAATGGCAGGAGGTCATTCGCGTGCAAAGTGTTAGTCACGTGAGTATGGCAGGTGGCCATACGCGTGCAAAGTGTTAGTCACGTGAGTATGGTAGGGTTGCCATACGCGTGCAAGAGTTGTATTCGGCCAGGTTGGGCCAAGAGGAGTTGTGTTGAATACGGACTCCTTCTAGATTAGGAATTGTATTCAGAACTCCTTGTGTTTTGCTCCTTTAAATAGGAGGGGTGTCTCCTGTTGAAGGGAATCCAACCAAGGAGAGCTGAGCGCATCAAGCCTTGAGCTTGGTTTTAGGGGTTGTACTCTTTTGATGAGAGTATTTTAGACAAGAAATAAAGATCAATTCTTCCAAGACTTTTTGCGTGCTTTCTGATAACCACGTCGCTCTGTTGTTTTCTATTTTGGTTCTTGTTTGCATGCTTGTTCTAATTCTAGATTGGTTTTTGATCGTTAAGTTTCATCTTGATTTGATCCATCAAAAACCTTTCTAGGGTATTGATCTAGTGTTTCTCAAAGTCTAGTTGTTTAATCTTTTGAAGATCTTGTTTAATCTTGAAGTTTTGATTAGATTGATTCTCGTCAAGTTCTGGATCAGCAAGCTTGCGAAGCTCATATCTTTTGATCCATAAGTCCGATCGAGCTGATTCTTTTTGGGTTTGATTTGTATTGGAATGTAGTTTCTTGTGTCCAAATTTCAGATCGTTCCGACGGTTGGATCTCCAGGAATTCGCGTTTTACTGAACCTCTGTCATTCTGTTTTTGTCGAAAACGAGGCAATTATTTGGTTCTGTTTTGGGGTGAACTTTTAATAGATCAAGAATTTGGTTTTAGCTTCCGCACAATCATTCACCCCCCCTCTGATTGCTATATTCGTATACTTCGATCCTACAAGGTCGTACAATGGTTACACAGATTTCACAGCCGATTGAACGTTGTCCCACCAGTCCAAGCTCAAGAGACATGAGCACACGAACCTCCCCTCCACAGAATCAACAAAGAGAGATGATAAAAAAATTGTCGGAAGCTATCCATTGCAAGAACTTGTCCTTACAACGAATGAAACTCTCTAAAAACATATAGTTCGTTCTGAACCGAGTAGCATTCCACTTGACCAACTGCCCCCCCCCAATATGCTTATTCATCATAACATGAAGCTTCGAATGGTTGTAAAGACATCAAGAGATTTTTCTTACACTATCAATCACAGAGAAGTGGTTAGGGAACTCTCCAATATGCTTTAGCATCAAATTAATCATGTGTGCCACACAAGGCTTCCACACATGCTGTGGTGTTCCCGTGGGATGAGCCTGTATGTCTTTTTGTAATTGTCACCATTGTCCGTGACAATCTGCAAACATTCCTCGGAACCACATCGTCAATCACTGAGGCAATTTCCTGCGTCAACAAACAAAATAAAAACCTCTATTACATGATGCTTACATCAAATAGATTTCAGAAGATGAGCAATAAAAGCAAGTACCTTGTGCAAGTACGAAGAATCCTAAGTTAGGCCCGACACATCTTGTGGAAGAACATGGTGCCATTGTAATATATCATGAAGTTGATGATACTCATGCATGTTGGTCCAATCTAAGAATCGCACATGATTGTTACGCCATACGTAGGCCAATCCTGCTTGAACTTTCCATCTTCTCCCGCATGTCCTTTTCGTTGGCGTCTAAATATTTCCTATCTATACCTCGCCCACTCGGAGATGGAACACCCTCACCTGCAAATAAAACATGGGATGAAAATGCGATCTATTAATCGGCATACAACTGGAAGAAAATTTAAAATCTCACTTACCCTATTTTTGAGTTTCTCGCACGACGCTAACAAAGTAGGGATTGTCTGTTTTCCTTCCTGTAATATCAGCCATGCGAAAAAATTTGGCCCAAGCCGAGTTAATCGTCTGCTTCGCATTTCTCCCCTTCTGTGTTCATTTCCTAGTGTCAATCCTTATTTGCACAGGGCCACAGGCCGTATCAAGATTACAATCCCCACGATCGGTCTTTCCCGTTGTGAGGAACTCAAAAACATTCTAGGCAGTACACCATCGCCCACTCCTCTAACCCCCCCTATAGGTGCCATTACCACCACCATGCTCATACCTGCCATTTGACTGACTGATAAATTCTACCTCCGCTCTAGAGATAACCATGGCATGTTGGAGTTAGTCCTCCTAATTAGTATCACCTGTGTACTCTAAATATGTACTTTTTCTCGTTGAGGAATCTCTAACTACTGCTTCCATCCTTAGCGTCTCATCCCTCCTTTTCTTCTTATCCTTCATTTAGTCTAGGTTACGCTAAAAGTACTCGCGAACCTCCTCAGGAACTTGACTACAATGGATGACATTCGTACTACGCCCTACCAAGTGGTGCTTCAGTCGAGTTGCACCACCTCCTTTCTTCTCTTTGTGACATTATTTACATCGAAATCCGATCCCTAGTTTGTCGCCGTACTCACACAATATTGACTTGGTCTGTCATCTGCTAATATAGAACAAGAAGTCAGCATGCATGAGTTTGCGTAATGTTTAGTGATAAATAACCAAAGAAGCCTTGAAAAGAGGAAGGGCTTAGTTTTACAGGAAGTGAAAACTGAAAGCCTGCATAACAGTGCCCAGCCAGTTGTTGACCCCCAGCTTATCTTTCTTAATTACACATCACAACCTCCATTCATCTGAATCTCCGATGCACAATTTATTGGTCAATGGTTCTTCGAAGTTCCAATCTTATTTTTGTTCTGCATTTGCTATGTGTCATTAAGGCTTAATGCGTGCAACTAGGACTTGTAATGGTAGCAGATCCATTCATTCAAGCACCATCGGCCGAATGATTTTCGCCATCAGTAGATCGATTTTTGACACTACTCAGCCGAAAATCACCAACCCGAGAGATTTTCAGGAAATCGACAGTTCACCCTAATACTGGAAACTAGCAAAAATCGACACTTACCAAGCCATTTTCGAGGCGGAGGCGGCGAAAAGATAGTCGACGGCGGCAGGGCGCTGTTTGGGGGTGGAGTGAATGTCGGGACAGATGTTTGGGGCAGTCGGAACGGTGGTAAGGGAGTTGAATACCTCAAGTACCACGCATTTGATCCCGAAAGTAGTAAAAGAATAAACTGTAAAAGAAGATTACGCTACTCTAAGACCTTGTACTAAATTTTGATGAACTATCCATGCAGATGTCTCGCGCCTGTGCCCGAGCCCGGTGAGGCGAGCATGTTCTCTCTTCCTCTCCCACATAGCTCTACCATGTTGAATCACACTCCACTATTTAAGTTAGTGTTCACCACTTTAGACTAGCAATGTGGGGCAATTGTTAATTAGTACACATATCTCCTCATGAGATGGACCTTTAAGATTTTCTAGGATTATTCTCTCAATTAAATAGGCTTTAGCCCAAATAATCCAGCACAATTTTCACTCAATTTTTAACGATTTTTTAAACCCTGGATACAGCTACGTAACTGGGAGTCAAATACCCCACACGTTTAGCTCTGTACTTTTCTTCTCACTACAGCAACATAATACGTTTTCTTTACACTGTAATGAACATGAATCACTTGGAAGTTTGAACAAATGCATACATGTACAACAAAAATAAATAAATACGTACACACAGATGCAGACTAGAGAGGATGTAGTCAGTAATAATGACATTACACAAGGTTTTGGCGCAGCAGCGGCTGGACCTCGCCACCGGCGCTCCCATTCCCGTGCTGTCCTTTCCAGAGATTCTTGAGAAAACTGTACTGCTGCTGCTGCTGCGCCTTGGGAGTGGCAATGGAGTCGGCCAGGTGCCCCGACACTTGCGGCGACAGCTTCATGGAACTCGATGATGAGCTCTGCACATGCTGGAGGCATACTTGCACGGCGTCATGCACTCGCACAAAACACCACCCTGCACCGATCACTTCGATGATGCCTGATCTTGATAGCAGCAGGTGCACCTGCCGGTTTGGGTTCGCTATAGCAATCTGCAATCAATCGAAAAGCCTCCCATGGTTTGAAATGCTACTTCTGCAAACATTTTGTTTTACTAATTTTCACAGTATTTTTTGTTTTCTGAAAAGCCACTAATTTTCACTGAGTAATGATTAGAAGTCGTCCCCAGGGAAAGAACCTGGATGTGGCGTGCCTTGTATTCTTGGTGCAAGTCCTTGAGAGCTTGAACAGCACTCGAGTCGATGTATGTAACAGCTGCATGTCCAAATTTTTCATCCCAATCAGTTACCTAGCTAGTCTGATTGATGCTCATAAGTTTCCATTTCAAATGAAAGGAAAACAATTTGTTGCAGACAACAGCGTTTTAGTGTGCATCTTATAAATATCGCAATAGAAAAGAAAAGGCTTACGGGACATCTCGAGGATCACAAAGTACACCCTTCCAACATCAGTTCCCCGGTTTGAGTTTGGGAGATTGAGCTCATACTCACGCAACCTAATAAAGGATTATGGTTACCATAAGAACTTTCATCAGGGTAACAAAGAACCTTAACAAAATGCTCAAACAGATCAAGAGATTTGCCTGTCTTTTATGTAGCTTATGTTGGCAAAATAGATTGGTGCATCAATTCGGACAACAACTATGCCGTTGTATGTATAAGCCTCAGGATACTGCAATGTATTCCTGTACACAGTGGTGCCAGGTAAACGGCCCAAAACCGCTGTAGAAGGACCATAAAAACTTGTTAAAGCAACATCAGATTGGCCAACGGACTGAAAATTTAAAAAACTAACATATTAACGGTTGGGAAACAATGGAGAAGACCAACCGAACCCTCCAATGATAAAACTTTAACATATCGACAGTTCGAGAAATGATGTTGTACTATCTAGCAGATTACAAGCGGTCCTCATGTCTAGAGTAATACATGCACTCACCTATATGTGGATTTGCTGACTCATGGATTACAAAGGCCAATGAGACTCCAACCTACAAAGGAAGATGCCAACATCAAATGAATGCTTCCACTGTCATACTAAGTTTGACAGATTTCGTTTGACAATCTTACTGACACTTCAGCGGAAGATACGAAATGGCTGATTTGTGCAGGATTATACTACTAAACAGGTGCTTAACATTTTTACTAACAGTTCTCAATTGATTTTATCTTCTATTACCGCAACGTTTATAATCATCCATATAATATTTTACTACAGAACCAACAAACAGAGCTAGATTCTTGTTTTGATAGTTCACTTCATTCATTCGGTTTAGTAACATCTTGTGTAATAGCTAGTAACATGTTATTTTCTAGACAGTAAAAGATAATATATCCCGCATAAACCACTATTATCATGTAAAATTCATGAAAAATCATATGTACAAGTTTTCAAAAATTCTTTTAAAAATTTTCAAAAAATTACCACAAATAGGGGAGATGGGATTCTAGATACCTATAAAATTTGAAGATCAAAATAAATCTGATTTGAAAGATATGAAATTGACAAGCGCTAATCAGTGATGAATAGTAAATTTATTCTTTTCATATCTTTCAAATGCGACTGAGTTTGGTATTCAAATTCTACAAGGCTATAGAAGCTCACATCTCCTACGTAATTTTTTTAGATTTTTTCAGAATTTGTACATATAGTTTTCGCAGAGTTTTAATGCCAAATGACTGATCTATGAAGGATTTTCCAATTATGTTGTATGATAGTAATTACTAGTTGTCGGCGTAGTACTTTCACTTTGTAGATGTGTTAATGTCTGTTAATAATCAAAAAAATTACTGTTTAATAGCGAGATTTATATCATTCTGTTACTCTCGTCGTCAATAAGCTACTAGTGAAAACCATTTGCAAATTTGAACTATCAATAAATAGATATGACTAAAATAAAGAAGAAACAGATTTATGAACAAACTATAATGCGCATTAACTAGTTGGGTTGACCAACGCATTAACTAGTAACTAATCGGTAGTAATTGCATCTATTGTTCTATAGTAAATTGTATTTGTGATTTACTACCGAATTGATAGCAATCCGTACGGTGTGTTTTGCATGCTCAGACGCAACAAGAAAATTCCAAGACATTGCGTAAATCAAACGTGGGATTTAGCACCGGTGTTCATAGGATTCGATAGAAGATCATTTAAACAAGTTATTGATTCAGTAATTTCTCTTATACGACGTAGTAAAATGTAGTTGTTATGGTAATATTGTTGTACGACATAGATAGTAAATTAGAAAATCACAAGCTAACAAACTTCAATCATCAGTAAATTTCTCCACATTAAATCGTAGATTGTGTTTTTTTGGTTGAAACCGAACAGTTGCTTAATTTGTGTTGGGTTAAAAAAATTAAAAAAACCACAATAGTTGGGAAGTTGCCTTTATTCTAACATAGTAAAAACCATTTTTTTGCGACAGTATTATTGTACGATTGAGATAGTAACATTTTACTTTTAGACCGCTATCAGAATACATTTGTTACTATCGTTCTCGGTAGTTCATGGTTTCAACTACGTTTCAGAATTGATACGTTTCAGAAAACTACATTTTACTATCGTGCAAACAATTTTTTTAATGAAATATACAATGATTTTTTCGATTAATAATACTACATTTTACTATCTACATTCTGCTACGCCAATCATTGCGTTTGCTGAACAACGCTCAAAAGAATTGTAACTACCAATTACACTTACGTTTACTATCGTCAATGTAACATTTTACTTTTAGACAGCTATTAGAATACATCTACTACTTTCGCTGTTAGTTATTCGTGGTTTACATTTGTCAGTATACATGCATTTCAGAAAACTTGTTTTACTATGGGTCAAATATGTTGAGGCGATATTGTTACACGTATGGAATAGTAATTAAGTCGATTTGATGCTATTACCGTTTTTTTCTCGAATATTAGACTACGTAATAGACTTTACAATCTGTATCAATAGATTTTACAATCCATAGTAATAGTTTTTACTATAAATTCATATGGAGTTTAGTGGCGAGACTTATATTATTATTTAGATGTCGTTGTCAGCAAACTAATGGTGAAAACTGATCGTAAATCTGAGCTACCAATAAAAAGATATAGCAAAATAAAAGGTAACAAGATTCATGTACAAACTATGAGACATATTTTTCTAGTCGGTTGGACTTCCGTGAATGGGTTGATACATTACGACCATGCTATATACACACACGGTAACGCTAATCTGCGCTTGCACGTAGATTAGGCTATTCCACGCGCTGGTCGAAACATACAATGAACTGGTTAGCAACATACGGTCCAACAAAACAAGTACGGCCCAAAACTACCACGTTCTGCAAGATCGCCGGAAAAAAAAAGTCACAAATCTCGTAATATTCGAAAAAAATTACCATCAGACTGTGTTCAACGTAACTTATATTTGTTAGATTATGATTTTCTAATTAACTGTCTCTATCATACAGTATTACTACTGCAACTTAAGTTTTTTACTATGTTAGAAATAACTCATGTACAAGGCTCGGTCAATGGCTAATAAACACCGCATAAACCAAATTTTACTACCAAATGAACATCAATTTACTACTGAAACACATTACTACTGAAATCAGAATCGTAGCCAACTAACTAGTAATACGTTTACTAGTTTGTACACGAATATATTTTTTCGTTCTTTTAGTCATAACATTTTATTCGCAGCTCCGATTGACGAACGAATTTTATCAGTAGATTACTGACGACGAGGGAAATTGTATGATATCAGTCTCGATAATAAACGTCGCATAAATCAAATTTTAGTACCAAATGAACATCAATTTACTACTGTATGAACATCAATTTACTACTGAAACGCATTACTACTGAAATCAGAACTGTGGCCAACTAACTAGTAATGCGTTTACTAGTTTGTACAAGAATCTCTTTTTTCCTTCTTTTAGCCATAACTTTTTATTCGCAGCTCCAATTGACGAACGAATTTCACCAGTAGATTATTGACAACAAGAGGAACAATATGCTATAAACCTCGCTAATAAACGTCGCATAAATCAAATTTTAGTACCGAACAAAAATCATTTTACTACTGTATTAACAGCAATTTACTACTGAAACGCATTACTACTAAAATCAGAATCGTGGCCAACTAACTAGTAACGCGCGCGCGCACACACACACAGAGATATATATACATATATAGTTTTGGATATCGATACAGCCTCCAAACCACAGCTTTGACCACTAATTTCTATTATAAAACCCGATAAAATTATAAAAAGTACTTTTCGAAACAAATCTACACAAAATTTTCATTTATCTAATTTAAATATTTAAAAAGATACTAACAGCCAAAGTTTCGGAAGTTTGACTGTACCTGTCTAAAACAACTCTTTGTGACCAAATGGAGTATATATATATTAACTAACTGAAATGAGCGAGGAGTAAATTTATACTTACCCCAACAAGGACACCAATCTCAATGCCAAAAATTAATGTTGTAATAAACGTGATTGCCCATAGAAAGAAATCTTTCTTATCAGTACCCCACAAGAAGATGGCCTCCTCATAATCTACCTAAATATAATGCCAATATCCATGAGAAATCATGGTGCAAAATAGTTTAAATCATGGCATGTTACAGCAGAAATGTACTACAGTGCAAGCAAAAATAAACCTTTACAACTACAAATCAAACTGCGATGGCATGTTAGAGCAGAAATGTAAAGCTATAATGCGAAAAAAGGTTATATCTTTATTTCTTGTGAAAATGTACTACAGTGCTAGCAAGCATCATTATTACATGAGGACCTGTTTTAAACTTTCTATCAAGGTATCTACAAATATGAGCATCAAGATGCCCTTACCAGGCTAGTGACAGCAGAAATCACAATTGCAGCCAATGCACACTGGGGGGAAAAATGAGATCAGATTAGCATATGCACAAGTAACCATAGAACGCTTAGATGAAGGTACTTGCAGTGTTTGTTAACGACAAGTATATGATGCTTCAGATTTATATACATAATGCATATATTCTATGACATTTTTAGGGTATACATTTATAACAAACAACTCATTTTTTCTATAAAGAAAAAGTTGAACCTTACAAATTGAGTTCTACATATAGATATAGTATATAACGTTATATACTTTAAGAAACAAATTTGTGCATTTCATTTGACTTTTTAGGAGTATATTCGCCTTAAATATAATAAAATTACATGTTATTTATTAGCTCATATACACTGGAGTATATGAATATATTATAGTAAATCAGCAAATGTGCAACTCAAACTTAAACTTCAATTTGTACAGTAATATGAACTATAAATACAATAAGGGCTTGTTTGGAACAAAGGAATTTTGCCAAAATTTCACAAGGAACAGTTCAATTCCTACAGGAATCTGGGAAATTATTTTCTCAGGTTCCAAATGGGGCCTACAAGTTGTACCAGATTTGGTCTATACTGTTGACAGCGTTAATAAAAGAAAAAGACAAACACAAAAACAATATGCAATAAAAGGTTCCAATATGGAAACCTCCAACATGAAACCAACAATTACTTAATGAAATGCCACCTAAACAACAACACATGGTAAATATTACCTGAGGTATGTCAGTAAATAATGGTGTCATAAACAAGAGAGCACTGCCAATTATTATGCCCATTATGATTCCAGATAATCCAGTTTTTGCCCCACTTTCATGATTCACAGCTGACCTAGAAAAGGAGCCTGCATGGACAGGCAGGAATATCATATTTGTAAAGCCTGGCCGTGGTAATTAAAACATTGTAATTTTCATGTAAATAATAGAGAATAACAGAGGAATGGAGTAGCATGGATATTTCTCATTAGATATGTAATATTTTACCTGTAGCAGGGTATGCAGAAAAGAATGAGCCACATATATTTGCTATGCCAAGACCAAACAACTGTGACAAAATAAAACATGATTGGATGAGTTAAGTTTGAACAATTAACAATATTACTAAAAGGCGCTGACAATCTGAAAATGTGTTCCTGCTGTTATACTACCCCTTGCTTGACCTTTTGAAGTCACCTAGCGTTTTGTAATAGCTTTTAAATTTCTGGTGACCTGAAGACTTTGTGGTCAGATATGTTTTTTGTGGACCTTATTGTACTCTTGCTCAGTTTCTTTTTATAAAAGGAACTGGGGTATCAACTTTGTTTGATACCCTCTTGATCAAAAAAAAAACAATTAACAATATTAGAGATTAACACAACACAAATCCTACTATATACAAAATGCATACAGATTTTATTTGTTTTGCAATCTTGATAACCTGCTGAATCTAAAAAGCATCTCTGTCAGACAGCACTTAAGATTTGTGGAATAATTGACTGAGATATTCATACACTCTAGAATTAATGGTCACTAAGTTAAACTTTCTGTAGTAACCAGATAGGACAGGTGTCTGAATCACACTAGCTTTTACAAAGCATGCTTTGATGTAACATTGTCACTCTCAAATTTTAAGTGATCATAAAGTTATTTAAACAAAAAGTCAAAAGATAACTGACAAAAAGAAATGGGAGCTAAATTACATCTTTTCATTTCTTGACAGATCACTGTTCATTTTTTTGGTACTGTGGCAGCATACAAACTCTAAAATCTTATTATAATTTAGTTGACTATGCCTGTAGTCTCAACTAGTTATTATATAACATGATAAAATATCAAGAAATTTTGTAAGTTTGACTAAGCCTGTAGAAGAGCTTTAGTCTACTATTATTACCCCCTCTAACATAATGTGCATGAAAACTCATTATTTAATAACATAACATGAAAAATATAAAGAAAATTGCGATTGTTGCAACAAACCAGGAGCAGCTTGTACCAACAACTAATTAGGTTACTCAATAGTTTATGACTAACCTCTTTGTTGGAGTCCAACTCATAGCCATTCTTGGCAGCCAAAGCTTTAGCAATCCCAACAGATTCCTAAAATTGTATGGTACAGATGTTTAATGGCCACTAAAGAACGTTAAAAAAACTAACACCACCACTTCTTTTTTTTACCAAAATGGCAACACCAGTGATAAGTACTGCAGTTGGCATTAGGGACATCAGATGTTCAAATCCTCGAGGAATGGAGAACTTGGGAAGGCCTTGAGGTATTTCACCAACCTAGGCACTCAAGAAATAGAGGATTACTTGTGATGTCGTTATTCATCATAATGTGTGATGCATGTTAATGAACTACCGTTGATCAAATAAAAAACCACCCAGACTTGTGTGTTTTGCCAAGTGACAATCAACATAAAAGTTGATTGTGGTAGACCGTCAACAATGAGAACTGATAACGAATGAACAATTACCATAGACGCACATGTGAGTATAAAAAGCATCTGTGTGATGCCTTGGAATTTGGGAGTGACCGTAGGGGGTTTTTTCTCGCTTCTTTCGGTTTCGGAAGGAATGAAGGAAATATTGGGAGATGAAATAATTGAGTTTTAGGCTGCAATTTAATGTTAAATTTGGAGTCTTTGGGCCGAGGAAACCTGGGCCTGGGCCGGGAATTCCCCTTCCCACCCCCTCCTCCCCACGCCCTAGTGGGCCGGCCCACTTTTCCCTCAAGAGGGGTGGCGCCCCTTGCAACCCTAGGCACCTCCTCCCACCACCCCCTGGCAGCCGCCTCCTCCCTCTTCCCGGCGTGGAGGCTCAAGGATACACCGCTTGAGAACCCGAAGGGAAAATCGAGAAGAGGATCCGAGAAGGTGTGGAGGACGAGCAGATTTTCAGATTTGGTGTTAGTCATACGTTCTTCGTGGGTTCACAAGGAGAACTCAAGGTAAAATTCGATCTTGTACCCCTGTTCTACCTAGGATTAGGAGTGTATTAGATCCGTGGTGTTTGATTTGGATGGATTTTGATGTGGTAGAAGGGTAGTTGTTCACGTGGTCTTTGTTTTACGAAAGGAGATTGTGCGGTAGCGGATTGTTTCGTGTTTTACGTGACATATATGATTTTCTGCAAAAACCTATAACTAGAAAGTTGTAGATAACGTCGAGACCTAGCTTACGTATTTTTTCAGAATTTTTGGGCCGTCGGTGTGCAGGAAGTTATCGCTGTTGGAAGATGACGAACAGAATCTGGAATGCAATTTAGATCCTTTGTTTTGGGCGGTTGTTTAGGCATGTTTAACAAATGAATTGAAATTTTTGACCTTCATGAAAGTTGTAGATCTCGTCAATATCTAGCTCTTTGTAATTTTTGTATTTTATGAACAGTATAAAAAAGATCTGAAATTGGGAAGAGAGTCTTCTTTGTTCGATCCGGACAGATCAGGGTTTTTTGGCGCTTAAATGGGAACGGGGAGTAGGAAGCGTGTGTTTGAATTGTGTGATCAATTGTGATGTCGCTATGTACTGAAATAATGTTTGTTCAGGTGGTGCCACTGCTGGGCGCATCTAGGTTCATCGTCCACGTCGGTAAAGGCAAGTGGAAGTAGTTGTATTGTTAAGCTATACATCGTTGTTTGCTTCGGGTGCCACTGCTGGGCGCATCTAGGTTCATCGTCCACGTCGGTAAAGGCAAGTGGAAGTAGTTGTATTGTTAAGCTATACATCGTTGTTTGCTTCGCCTTCATTATAAACTCCAATTACAGTAATCATACATGGTTTAATCACTTGCTTTGAGGATTGCAATATCTTGACTAGCATTGTGATGTTGTGGTTTGGCTATGAATCATGAGTAGTGTTAAGAATGATGTTGTTTACCTGATGAATTGTCTAAATACTTCATCTCAATGTTATTTGCTTTCTATCTATGCTATAAGATGATAGGCAAACATGTGAACTCAGTGTGGGAGATTCTGAATGAATTCATGCATGAAGCATTAACTGCATAATCATGCATTGGAAGTTTTGTCGGCCTTGGCGCGATCAGACCGTCACAACACCGTGTGTTCCTGAGAAAGAACGCAGTGAGGAGGATCATGGCATAAGCATGTGCACAATCATATGCATTTTCTTGAAGTGGTGTGGACTCCTTGATGTGGTATTGGATATGAGGAATGTGGAATGCTAGATATATGGTGGATGTGTTATTTGTATTAATTGTTCCACTTGCTGAGATTACCCAATCTCACTACTAGCTGTTTTGATGTTTCCAGGTAGCGCACGTGAGTCGTAAGCATGAAGGGTGGGCTAGCAACACAATAAATCTTCTGGTGTCATCATGACTCACATGAACTAGTGCTTTAAATAATTCATTAGTTGGATGCAATTTTATTACATATCGACCCATTGTTGTTCCCTTTAAACTTGTTCTCGTTTATGGTTGTCCCATTAGAGATGTGTTATACTTATGGTTGATACCTGGTTGAATTAGACTCGTTGTCTCTAGTATTGATGTCGTGATATTATTCCTATTTGAATTGCTTCCGTATTGTCCTGTTTTAGGGGAAATGCTGTCGAATTTTCTTGTACAACAGTTGAGATTTATGGGGTGTTACAATCTGAATACCACACCTCACACATTTAGTATTTGCATTTGATTTTTAGACAATATCCTATTAAAAAACTATCTCAACACTCATTATAATCATAACGTTTGCTGATATTTTACAACACACGTGTGCGCACACTCACAAAATCATCAAAAACTGAGAGAACACAAGCAGTCATGCATCATCATAATAAAAGTCAAATGAACAACAAAATAGCACGCCATGGTAGATGTTTCATAGAACTTTTACTGTGTTGTGGGTACCATCATTACTAGGTTTTTTCTTTTTCTTACACTACTTGATTATTTCACAACAAAAAAACTAAGCATTTGTTTTAGTACAACCAACCTTTTCTTTTTTTAAGGAAGAGTAAAGGAGCTTAATAACCCTCTCATAGGCATAAGTCCATACCATTACAGAATACTGTTATCCAAATAAGTTTATTGTGATAACATGCATAGTTCATATTTGTGGGAATAATATAAGGAACGTAACTTACCACCGATATGGCAGGTAGATGGAAAATTTTGACAAAAATTGTTCCAAGAACAACTGCTGTGAGGGGACCAGAAGCTCTTAGGAAACGCAATCTTTTACATGATTTTCCCTGCAAAGTTTTAGAGGTCATAAAAATGACAAATTTATTTGAATGTAATATTTTGCATCAAACAGTTAATTGAAGAATAAATCTGGTAAATAAAGCAATTGAAACTCACTAATTTTTTCATTATTAGAAGAATAGCAAGAAATGATGATCCCATTACAAATGGAGGCCAGGAGAACTGCAAAAAGGCACAGCTATATTAAGTTAGTGATAAAGTGTGATTCAAATACCAGAAAGAATACTGCGATCTGAAAGAAATATAGAAGCATTCTTAATGTATGCAGTGTGCCTAAGGAAAGGTTGACTAATGCTGTCTAAGCTATATGAATGGCAGAGCTTAAACCTTAAAAACAGTTAACCATAGTCAAAATAAAGCATTCTCGTTTTAATTGTTCAAAGGAAAATTCTGGTTTCACTTAATTAATTCGGTAAACAGAGATTTGAAGTAAGTGTCCTCAGAAAAAAAAAAAGATTTTAAGTTAGACATGGCGAAACACGAATAGTGAAACGGAACAATATGGGATGTGAGGAATAAATCACAGAATGAAGGTACTTGTGGGAAGTTCTAGTTATACATGGTTTCATCCCAGTGACCCTGTTATCCTTTCAGTGCAGCAGCAGATATGATAATGCTCATTAGGCACATACCCATAGATACAGTGTCACACATGTGAATCCAAGTTTTGAATGTGCTAAGTCTGGGGAAAACACAGCTTCACATACTTTACAGAAAAAAGGTAATCAAAAGAAAACACTATGTCAAAGTAGTATAAATCACAAGTGACAACAAAAGCTCTGATACAAAATCTGCCCTAGCCATGTGCATATCACAGATGTCACATGTAAAAAGCACACCCAATGGTACATGTTTGTCTAAGCAATCTGCATCTAAAGGAAAATAGGGATAAAGATACATGCCGACAAAGAGGTAACAAGAAAAATGACAGTGACACAAGAAAACCCACCTGATCTATTCCTGCAATTATACTCTCAATAAGTGGGATAATTTTGCTGCTTCGTGTAACACTGTAACCCAAGAAATACTTGATCTGGGACAAAGCAATTACAATCGCTGAAGCTGTAGTGAATCCAGATATTACAGAATGGCTAATGAAACGAATAAGCCAACCAAGCCTATAAAGAAGAAAACACGTCAATTGGTTATGCAACCTCAATAAAAACCAACCTTACGACCCCCCACCCACCCACCCACAAACACACATAAAAAAAAGAGACAATTAAGTCTAAACATAGAGGTTAACCTACACCTTAAGTCCCTGTAATTTGAGAAAAGGAGCATTTGGGCTCATCTACTTGCAAAAAGTAGGGCTTAAGTCGCTATACTAATCTGAAACTGCGTTGTGAGATACTTTGGAAAACAGGCGTATCTGTATCCGATACATATTGGTATCCGAGACGTATCGAATACTCCCTGATACGTATCCTGCACGTGTCCGTTAATTTCCGATTTTCCAAAAAAAGAAAGAAAAAACCGATACTTCTCGAATACTTTTCCGATATAGGTAACCCTAAATAATCCCTTCTCAACACAGTCCTGATACTTTCCTCTCAAAGCCGTCAACTCCTAAGTCCCGATCGGACGATCTCTCACGTCGCCGCCAGTGTTGCCGCTGCCGGCCCGCCGCTCCCTCACCCAATCTGCCCACGCGAGGACACCATGATGCTACTTTTGAACAAAATCTTCATCGAATTCTGTGGTTTAATGAGTGTACTTATGATTATAGAGTAGAGAAAACTTGAGACTTGCTTCTCTGAAAGCAACCAATGATTAATCTGTTCTTTAAATGATTTCTTAAGAAATGTGGCTTCCTTTGTGTAATCGAAGAATAGTTTCCACCTAGAGTTAAGAAGAAGTGTTGTTATAGATATTCTAAGGCCAATGTTTTCTTCTCATGGCAACATGGGTTGATATACTTGTATAAGGCAAACAACCATGAGGGAGAACTAGAGAAAAAAATACTTGGCTACGTCAATATTAAGGTATTCTTAGTTTCTCATTTCCTTACAAGAATTCATTAATTACATATACACATGTATATCCGATACGTATCGGGGTATCCGGGCAACATAGGTACAAAAGGAGCATTTTAGGTCCCTCGAGGTCCAATCATTCATTTTGCAGAAAACAAAAAAAAAAAAAAAAAAGACAAGCAAAACGTGTGAACAGTTAGTATTGTAGTACTTGCCTTTTTGGGTTCTCTACAGTATAGATGAATTTGACCATGGAATTCGGCATTTGTGCAACATGACATTCTTTATGTCTATCTTTTTTCAAATTTTTTGAACACTGCATCATGAACTTCTCACAAATGTTGAACAATGGGGATGTTTTGCTGATAGGGGTAACAAGTAATTCCCATTGTTATATAACTATAAACAGGTAATGCTAATTATGTTAGGATGTTTAATAAGTTATCTGCTTGCGCTTCGCACCCCATACAGCTTTGGTTACAATGACTTGTCTTTCATTTGCATGGGCACACTGGCTGTACCGATGAACCAATGGCAAGGATGCATGATCTGTATGTGGGATAGCTGCAAATTTAGTGGCTCGTGAACAAGAGTTTGCTTTGAAATTTGAAGATTAGGCTGCCGTGTAGTTTTGGTCTTGTACTTCTGGATGTAAAAGAGTGACTACAAAGTTGTACTTTTCAGCCAAAAGAGCAACAGAACAGTTAACCGCACAAGAGTAGACCAATTTTATAGCCGTAAAACAATTAAGGACACAAATTGCTCCATTTTTACAAAGAAAGGACTTAATGTTAGTGTTTGGAAGTAGAGGGACCTAAATGCTCCTTTCTAAATGTACAGGCACATAAGTGTAGCTTTTGTAAGTTGAGGATCCATATGCTCCTTTTTCTCAAAGTACATGGACTTCAGGTGCATTTCTGCCAAAAAATACAAGGGATAGCACCTTAGTCCTTCGGTAAAAACTCTAGCAAAATCAAGAGGGTTAAACATTTAAGATTTACGCATTGTTGTATTGCTAATACAATCGACAAGTGCTAAAGCATAGAACAAGGGTGATTCTGTGTACATGTTTGCATGTTTCTTCTCTATAGAGGTCAAGTTCAAGGCTTCAAAATTTCAAATGCTCCTAAATGAATCGACAGGAACTCCAATTTTCCTGAGTAAACAGAATTACCTTAGCAATCCCATCAAGCATTCCAATATCCCAACCATGAACGCCAATAATATGGCTAATTCCGTGTAAAGCTCACTCGATGAATTAACTATACCCCAAGAACATTGGACACTAGCAGAGAGACAAGTGCCACTGGACCTACTGCTAATTGTCGTGAGGAACCAAAAATTCCATAGACAAATAGCGGGACAAACCCTGTGTCTGTTCCGCACCATGGAAATCAAAACAAAGAATTTGCATCAACTATTAGGCTCATTTGGGAACATAAAAGAATAAAATAAGGAGGAGCTGCAAAGGTGTAAAAACTTACAGAGCCCATAAATCGGGTGAAGCCCAGCCAGCTTTGCATATGACATTGCCTACAATATAGTACAAGAAATGATTATGTTCTGATTTCGGAAAGAAAGTACAGTGGATGGATGGAACAACTCAAAAAAGAAAACCAAAAACAAGACAGTTGTCTAGCAGCATTTTTTGTTTAATTTGTATGCTAATTAGAAGTCATGTGGCAAAATTAAGATAATTCGCATACTTGTTTAATAGAAACCAATAGGGAGACCAAATAAGTCCAGCTAATTTATCTGATTGGATGTAGCTTCAACTGTCAAGGTCCTCGGTCTTCTCATTCACAAAAATTTATAAATGAAACAGAAACTGTTGAAAATAAGCATCCTCAAAAGAAAGCCAATTTGAGATTGCCATTTGACGAATTCAACTTATGTAAAGGATGTGCCCACTCGCAACTAATCAAGAACCAGAAGCCCATCAGCCAGAAAAGATGGCATGAAAAGACTGTGTTTGCCAACAGGCAAACCAACCTAATTGCTCAGATTGTATTTTTGCATGGTGCTAACAGTGGGTGTAGCGGACTAGCCATTTAAGGAAGCTCTATGATTAATTAACCTTCAATCTAAACTGAATGCATTCCCGGAAACAACTCCGTACTTGGAACGATATAATTTCAAACGCACATGTACAAAAACAGGGCTCCATTAAATAATAGTGCCGTCAGCAAACAAGCAATATATGGGATCCACGAATTGCTTGTAATAACACTCCCTTGTGCCCTTAAACAACTCAATTAAACTGTGTCCACGCATTTAGATCTCAGAACTAGCGATCACCAAGCTCCAAACAAGAATAGCATTTTAAAACAATCTGAAATTGTATTCACAGAAAAGGACAACCTAGCATACTTTGAAACAAGCAAGAGAGCAACCAATAAATTAACAAGCTCATCAGGAACCAAAAAATTCAATTCAGCTAATCCCAAGGGACATTTATTTTGAGCAATTGAAATCTCCAGGGAGTTGATCGTTACAACATCTTAGAATGATAAGGGCCAAAAAAAACACACACCTAACAAGTTGAAATCATGATTTCTTCCAGGAAATGATCAATCCTTACATATCAATACAAAATATTGCGAATGATGAGAGCAAAAGGCTACCTGGGGCACAAGCATGACGCCAACGGTCACGCCGGCGGTGAGGTCGGTCTGGAGGTCCTCCTTCCATCTGTACGTCCGCATCCACGCAAAGCACGGGAGAGCCGCCTCCGCCCATTCCCGCGATCCCATCCCCCGCGCCCTCTCCACCGCCACCGACCACAACGACGGCGAGGAGGAGACCGACCCCCGCGCCGCCGCCTCCTGCGGGTGCCGCAGCGGTATCACCCTCACCGGCCTTCCGCCTCCGGAAGCGACGGCGGCGAGCTCACCGGAGCTGGCCGACGCGTATGACGACTTCTCCATTCAATTCGAGGATCCCTTGCAACCAAACAGTTTAACTTCGGAAACCAAAGATGATATTTTTGGATTTGATTGCTGACCGCGCAAAACAAATTAGGCGATCAACGGGAACAAGCGGCGGGAAGTGGGAGAGTACGGAAGGCAGCCCACGGTGACGATGGCCGGTGTGCAGCCGAGGCGGCGTTCGTGGACGCGATACGTGAAGGGGCGGCGGCGGTGGGGGGGGGGGGGGTGGGGGGGGGTGGGCCGGGGGAGCGGCCTAGCGGCGCTGGAATAGCTGTACGTTTCTCCGCAATATCAACGGTTGGATCACGAGAAAACGATCGGACGGTCCTAATTGAGCAACACGATTGCCTGAGGTTGACTGCCAGTTGTTGTAACTGGACGGGATATGAGGATACGTGCATTGCTTTGCTGCATGATGGCGATGTACCTGGACGGGTTGCGTGCACGGGTGTATTGCGTTGCTTGTGGACTGGGAGGAACGAAGGTCAATTTGTCTAAATGCTGACCGAGTTCTATTGGGCTTATAGTCATTACTAGGCCAAATAAGCGTGGCGCACGTTTGCGTTTTTTCGGAGAAAAAACAGATTTAGATGTATTTTCAAAATTTTTGGAGGCTCGAGAAATATTAGAGATCGTGTTGGAAAAAAAGGGCACATATTTGTGTTGACGAAAATATTTTTTCGGGGAAAACGGAGAAATGACCTGGATGTAAAAACATGGGACCTGTTTGTTATATTTTTAGACCTCACCGCTATCCCGAAAAAGTAGAAAAGGCCTCTCTCGCGATTTGTATTAAATGGGGCTTTTTAGTAAAGTAATGAGCGAGGATCCAAGCGCTTATTCGGAAAAGTTTTTGCCCTCACAAAAAACCGCGAAAGACCTTTTCGTAAATTTGCAGGGACCTATCCGTGATTCAGAGAAACGGGGGATTTTTTCACAAAACAGCCCGGCGACACGTGGACAGATCCCCTCCGGGATTTTTTCGGTTTAATCGGTTCGGTTTTTTCGGTTTAGAAATTGGCAATCGAATTTCTCGAACCAAAATGAAAAATCAAACCGAAATATAATTAAACAATAGGTACATTAGGTTGATTTTCTCATGTCGCAATATAAAGTAGAGATAAACCCACACAATATTCATAGGTCTTTACGGTATAAGCATAGTATAACATATGAACATATCACACATATGCATAAAGATGTTAGAATATGAGAATTATTTGGTAGCATCATGAAGAATATTATAAAAGTAGTATTGTACATTGACTATACAGTTATTTCGGTTTTCGAAAGTAAAAAACCGAACCGAATACCGAAAATCGAATTATACCAAAATAAAAACCGAACTGAAAACCAAAAAAACCAAAATAATCGGTTAATTCGGTTCGGTTTGGTTCAGTTCGGTTCGATAATTTGGTTGCGGTTTAAAAATGTCCACCCCTAACAGGTACAAAAGCACTATTATACACATAAGTGTAGAATAGTTATTATGTGCATCGGTTGGATGAGAGCGTGCCACGTACATTCACTTCATATGCTGACTAAGTCCAACCAACTGGTAAATGCGTTTTCTTGTTTGTATACAAATCTTTTTTCTTTAATTTAGTCATAACTTTTTATTAGTACCTCCGATTCACGAATAGCTTTCACCAATAGCTTACTAGCGATTAGGCAAATATAATGATATAAGTCGCGCCAATAAATTCCACATGAATGCGATTTTTACTACCAAATGAATACTAAATTACTAAATATGTAGTAAAATTTTACTATTGCACAGACTGCAAAGGCTGCTGAACCCTCTAGCATGATGGTATAGATTTTACTATCCATATATATATATATATATATATATATATATATAGAGAGAGAGAGAGAGGATAGCTAGTGTACTATCGATAGCACAGATCCTCCGTACTATAGGGTTGTGTTTGCAAAATTCGAAGACGAAACTATTGATCCGAACCGTGCATTCTATTCATCTCATTGAAATCTCACTACCCACCAAATTTTATATTTTTTTGAACTTTTTCTCTTATTTATTTTGTATTTTTCAAAATCCACGATCTAATTAGTTGTGGAGCGTCCAATGAAGTTGATTTTTGAAAATACAAAATAAATAGGAGAAAAAGTTCAAAAAATATAAAGTTTGGTGGGTAGTGAGATTTCAATGAGATGAATAGAATGCACGATTCGGATCAATAGTTTCGTCTTCAAATTTTGCAAACACAACCCTATAGCACGGAGGATACATATATCGATAGTACACTAGCTATCCTCTCTCTCTCTCTCTCTCTCTATATATATATATATATATATATATATACACACACACACACACACATATATTTACTATCATACCAAAGGATTCAGTAGCGTGTGGAGTCTATGCAGTAGTAAAATCTTACAATATATAAATTTTACTATCCATATATATATATTTTATTGTAGGCCGCCATGGCCGGCTTAGCCGCCACGTCTTTCGGGCAATGTGTCGGGACCCGAATTTGCAAATCCGGACCCTCTGTGTATTCAGCACTAGTCCAGGAACGTGCTAGTGCACACAGTCTCAACTTTGGTAAATATCACAATCATACCACTCGAAACTAATAAAGTACTTTAACTAGATAATCAAACTGGTTGGTTGACCTTAAGGTCAAGTTACAAATATACGCCACGTAGGGCGAAACTTATTAAGAGAGAAATAACTGCAGCGGAAAAAAATAAGATAACTTCGTGGCGCCATCCAATATACCACAGGCAACTGACTGGGCTCGCTCCCTAGCTAGACGGTTCTTACGGAGCTCCTCCTCCAAAGTGGTGTAGACTCCTCTTCGATTGATGTTGTATTGAGGCAAGGGTGAGTACTTGGTACTCGGCAAGTCATCTGCAGAATGCAAACTAATATACTACATGCATGGCTTTAGCACAAAGGAATAGCTCAAGGTTTATTTGCGATGAAACAGCATTTGACAAGTATCATAAGTAGATTCGAAAGCGGTAGAAACAATATAAGATCAATAATTTTTCCAGGAGTTTAATAAACATCTTTCGATCCTAATCCACATTTCCATCAACATCATTCTTTAAACCAAACCCAACTTCTCAAGTCCAAGTTATTTTCAAGAAAATCTAACCCTTGATTGTAATCCCCGGCGATGTCAATACAGCGGACATGGCTATTCGAATAGATTTTACACTCTGCGAAGGTTATACACTTTACCCACAAGATACGATCAAACACCACAAAGGCGAGTTCCCGTAACAAAGTCTTTCGTAAACTTTTAACGACACAAGTGTTCCTCTCGGTGTTGCACACTAACCCTTCCCTTAGCAAAGGCGAAGTTTAGGTCAATCCACCAGTTAGATGGAGTACTGGCACACGACCAGATACGCTCCCAGTACAACATACACAAAGGGTGTAGTTGACACCCAGAGGTCCCACAGTGCGTTATTAGCAACTTAGTCAACTAGGTCCGTCCCATTCTGAGACATGTGGTTGCACGCTTGACTCAGTTCAAAGGCTTGCAAGGTTAAGTCCTTAGGGTGACCAGGGCAAGACTACCCAAGAACCAAACCAACATTCCGGTGCCACAAGCGGCCCACCTGATCATTCTTGCCACATGCCCGTTCAAAAGCTATTTATCAAACCCCAGTTGATTACCATGCACCACGTGCCATCAACATCACAACACATGATACCTTTCCAAAACAGGTTCAATATATCATTAAGTCAATATTAACATTTGATTGTCCAAAAATCATGTCATGAGCACGTAACAGGTCTAAGCAATATACTACAACGATCTACAAACCCATGTTGGCAATTTAGTAGTGTCCAACTAGTAATCCACAACTAGGGTGACAAGGGTCATGTACGTATTTAATTAATCAAGGTGTCATACGGCAAATTGGCATTTATCTAAAGCGAGATATTTGGTGCAAACTCTCTATTTAGTGCAAACATGCAAGCGCACGTCCATGGCCATCGAGATCATGATCCAACCTTCCAGAATCGGTACCCTTCCCCTCATTTCACTTGTGCGGTTTTTTGGAATACCCCTGAGTAAACCTCGTATACTACAAAAAAGCAGCAAATATTTCCTTCGGCTCTCCGGCTTGCTCGCTAGGGTTTTGAGGTCGCCGAACCGCTCGCCACGGACGTCTTGCCGCCGTCGCCCTCTCCGTCGGTGGGCTCGCCTGGTACCCCTCTGCGTCGCCGCCGCGTCTCGCTTGGTACCCACTCCTCTCGCGCTCGTTTGCCATGCCTCTTGTAACAGGCTCGGATGATGGTGCTCGATTGGCCCTTTAATTTGGATTGGTCTCCTCCGTGCTTGTGCCGTTCTTGGAATCCACGTAAAAGACGGTGGCGAAAGATGCGCAGCGAAGACCGATGGCCAATCGGAACACCATCATCCGGTAGTTCACACCTTCCACGACATCTAGTCGATCTCATGTACATGTAGTACTCGATGATCTTCTTTTTCCCTATAGCACGTTGGTGCACTAGTACAAGTATGCCACCTTTTTCATGTTTGGATCACGTATGGCATGCCCCTCTCTCATGTACATCAGTCATCAACTTCGTAAATGCAATACGCTAGCTAAGCTGCGGCCATTGTTAAATCCATTTGGTTTAGTTTTCAGAGTTCGAAGTTGGTTTTGCTTTGCTCTGTCTCTGTATTCGATTAATTGTTGCATCGTTTGAGGCGCTTCTGATGTCGAGTCATAGAAGTAGAACCTCGATTAAGTTTCGATTCGATTTTGCTTGCATGAATAGCATCCGAATTCTTGTAGTTGAGTCTATATATACTAGAAATCAGAAAGGAGGTGTGCGATCTTTTCACCTTGCAAAACAAGTTTCGATACGTGTTCTGAAATTGGCGTTCTAATTTTTTGGGCGTTGTAGCCGAGAGTATTCAGAAATACGCTCTGGCCGAAGCGTTAAGTAAGAGGAGCAAAATTATTGCTGGGCATCTAGTAAGCTAAGCGCACTCCTTTGTCGTGAGCTACCGGTCTGCCACGCCGCGCTCGCTGAGCTGCTCGTTGGAGCCAACATCGAGTACTTAGTCCCCTGCCGTCCATGGTTGCAGCGATTGCGGCGGCGTCGGAGCTAGACTTCGACATCGTCGACCACGATTTTGCTCCCCCTCCATCCATCGGCATGGAGGTTGTAGAACCAACTCCAATGGAAGAGGTTAAGAACCCCTCAAAAGTGCACACTTCCATTACGTGTAAGTATTTTTTACAAACAAACTCTCAACATTGCATTAAGTAGGATTGAAATTGATTGGAGCGTCATTGAGTATTTTGATGATGGTAACATTGTTGCAATGCGAGGGACAACATGCATCTTGCGGAATTGCCCGATGACATAAATCCGGCTATAGGGATGGAGTTTCCGGATGTGAAATCGATTGAAATTTTTACAAAGAATATGCTCATTTAAGCGGGGTTTTCGGTTCGTATTGGACAGCGAGAAAATGGTGGATGATGAGGTGTTGTGGAAGCGGTTCTATTGTTCAAGAGAAGGATTTACGTAAGGAGGGTGTGAACAAGATGGATACAAGCAAGAGGAAATATGATCAAAACTCACGGTGTGGATCTGAGGCCATGATTTGTGTCAAAGCGGACTAACGAAAATAGATATAAGATTGTACAATTCCAACTTTGTGCATGCTCATGAGCTTGTCTCACCTTGAAGAAACACTTGATACGGTCAAATAGAAAGGTAAGTCAAAAAGCAAAGACAACATTGTTTGATTGCCATAAATCTAGCATTGGCACCTCGTTGGCATATAGATATCTTCGTGTTAGTGATGGTAGATTTCAGAATGTCGGATGCACAAAGAGACTTGCAAAATTATCATGCTAGTTTGAGAAGTAGCATAAAGTCATCGGATGCACAACTTTTTGTTAACAATCTTGCTAGAAAGAACTCCATCAATTCAGGATTTTATTTTGATTATGTCATTGATGATAAGGGCGAGGTTGGTACATGTTTTTGGGCGAGATACTACATCCGGGAATAACTATGCACATTTTGGAGACTTGCTATCCTTTGATTCCACCTATAATACCAATCAAGGTACAATATGATATTTGCACCTTTCAACTGGAGTGAATCACCATGGTGCTTGTGTTTTGTTTGAAAGCCTTGATCTCTAATGAGAAGATAGACTCATACATGTGGTTGTTTGGTACCTTTTTGAAGTCAATGGGAGGGGCGTGCCAAGGCTTATAATTACCAGCGAAGATCCTAGCATGAAGGTGGCAATTAGCAATGTCTTCCATCAAGCACACATAGATTATGTATGTGGCACATCTTGAAAAAGCTTCCTGAAAAAGTAGGTCCACATGTAAGGGAGAATCCTGCTTTTTATAAGCGTGTGAACTCATGTTTATATTCCTCAGAAACAAGTGTTGAGTTTGAGTCAGAGTGGGCATCAATTATTATTGATTTTAAGTTGGAAGATAATGAATGGTTGGCTAACCGGTATCGCATTCGCGAATCTTGGAGTTCGACTTACTTGAGACACATATTTTTGGGAGGGATTTGAGAACAACCTCAAGGTCGGAGAGTACAAACTCTTTTTCAATCATTTTATTGGTTTCAAGCATTCTTTGGTTGAGTTAGGTTAGGTTAGCTGCGGTGGAAGAACAAAGAGAGAATGAGTTGAAAGATGATAATGATAGTCTCCATAAGATGCCTCTATTGAAGGCGGAATGGTTAATAGAGAAGCATGGCGGTAAGGTATTTACACATACAAAATTTGCAGAATTTGAAGCAAGTACTTCTCAGCGAGGGACCATTGTGTTGTTGGCGACATAAACAAAGAGGGAATATGAAAAAGTTCTCTATAACGGATGATAGTCATAAGGTAAGAGATGTCGGTTTTGAAACAAGCACGATGATGGCTAATTGCTCTTGCTTGTTATTTGATACACATGGAATTCCTTGTTGCCACATTATTCATGTTCTCACGAGGTGCAAAGCTAAATGAGCTTCCTAAACACTACATTGTAACAAGGTGGACCAAAAGCGGTAAGAGAGAAGTAGTATTTGATGAAGATGGATGGTGCTACGAGGAAAATGCAAATTCATCACTAGATGTAGAGATTAAAAAGTGTGTTGAAATGCGAAGTGGCATAGAAGATATTATACAGCAAGCTAGTCATTCTATGGACACCATGCAAATATTAAGAAATAAATTTCAAAAGTTTGTGACTAAAGTAAAGCAAGATCTTCACGAGAGCCAACCAAGTAGAGTTCAAGAGATGGAGAGTTTCATTGGTACCAGCCTTCCCACCCAAATTTCTATATTGCCACCAAATGATGTCCATGCGAAGGGAAGAGCCAAAGCGAATTAGAGGTCATTCGGACAAAAGAGGGAGTAAGCAAAGAGAAAGCGACAAAGAAGAAGAACGAGAGGGTTGCGTTTGTGCAAGTCATGTAATGAGTTAGTGTTTCATGACAAGCGCAATTGTCCTAAGAAGGATACACATACATGATAGTTGCCCGTTTTTGTTGTCTATTGTCATACTCCAATTTTTAATGCTTATACTGCTTCAATTTTTTTTTCAATTTGCAATAGCATGTAAATTGCAATTACCTCCCTTCAATCATATCGACGATAGATTATTGCTTACAAATCCGAGTACAATTTTGGCTCCGAAGTTGGTAGCCACCGTCGCAAGTTCTGAAGTTGTGCTTGTTGGAACCGAACCAGGAAATCACAAGACTACCATCTTTCTTTCTGGTTTATACATTGACGTAAACAAAAAGTCAAGTCCAAGAAGAGAGATGTCTCCTTTCATTTGTTGGGTGTAATCTAGTTGTCCATCGCTAGTTTCAAAGTTCTCTGTTTTCTGTTTTAGCCGTAGCAGAGTTCATACCGAATAGCTTACTAAGTTCAGTCCGAACTCAGAACAAGCTCCGTCAGGTAGTTGCAGAAGAATAAGAGTTTTTCTCGTATACGTTGTTCTAGTCTGATTCTGTTATGTAAACAGCCAGAGGCTATAAATAAAGCACAGAAAAGCTGGTGGAAGCATTGCCAGGCAAAAGCATTGAGTTTCTGCTTGCTTTCATGCAATCGATAGAAATAGCAATATATTGTTCACAATCCAGAAATTGCATTTCGCCGAAACCTGTGTAGTAGTATTCGCAGTAGTAGTTTGAGTTGTCGACTTGGTCTCTTGAGTTATTCCTGGCTTGGCACTAACATCATTTTCCAACTTGGCTATGCGCGAACGCGTGGAAAGCGCCATTTGACAACGGCATACATAATCTATCCCGTTTGTGCCCATCAGAAGACCACAGGCAACGAACCCGATTACCTAAAGTTGTGTTCATTGGTCAACTTGATCACCATGCCCTTCGTCGAAGCCGCGCAGAACCTGTCTTTCATACCACCTTTTCACTGCAGTGTAGACAAGCAAAATGCTACCTTTTTCACTTCAGTAAAGACAAGCAAACCGAAACGGCAACGGACCAGTGTTACCTGCGTGATTCTACACATCGCGGTATGATGGTATCTCCTCTCCCAAGAGGTGTCCGGGTTCAATTCTGGTTTGTTTCCTGCTCGGATTAGCTGATCAGGAGCAGCTCAGCTCTAGTATGATTACGCCTAAAACCCCTCCCATATGAACACGATACCCTACTCTGATGCCACGACAACTCGTAACAGTCGGTCTTCGTTGCAGACCTTTCGCCAGTCTGTCTTTTACGTGACGAAGAACGGCACAAGCACGGAGGAGACCAATCCAGCCGGTGGCCAATCGGAGCACCATCATCTGAGCTTGTTACAAGAGACATGGCAAACGAGCGCGAGAGGAGTGGGTACCAGGCGAGACGCGGTGGCGACGCAGTAGGGGTACCAGGCGAGCCCACCGACGGGGGAGAGGGCGACGGCGGCGCACATCCGTGGCGAGCGGTTCGGCGACCTCAAAACCCTAGCGAGCAAGCGTGGAGAGCCAGAAGGAAATATTTGCTGTTTTTTGTAGTATACGTAGGTTTTCTCAGGGGGTATTCCAAAAAAACTGCACAAGTGAAATGAGGGGGAAGGGTACCTGATTCTGGAAGGTTGCATCATGATCTGATGGCCATGGACGTGTGTTTGCATGTTTGCACTAAATAGAGAGTTTGCACCAAATATCTCGCCTTTATCTAATTCCCCGGGATTAAATAAAGTATTTTCTAATTAAATTAGCATGCAATAAATTGAATCAAAATAGGTTTCAAAATGGGATCAACATGGTCAAAGCACAACTTGCCTTCAAAAAGTACTTGTTCTTGGTCTGGTGGCTCTGAGTCAACACTTCTCCTTGAATCCTTGGGCACTTAGCGTCTACTCGTAAAAGCGTGCAAATAGCAAATAATAAATAAACAATAGACAAAAGTGTCCAAATATCCAAATAAAGTTCACAAACAGAGAGCATAATTTTATAAATTTTTAGAAACTGGAATCGTCAAATTCGAGTTTAAATGCAAAAGTTATAGCATTTTGAAGTTTAAATAATCAATTAAATATTTATACAGAGAAAAACTTTGGTCCAAAAATTAAATAAAATTCATCATTAGGTAGATCTCAAGTTTATACAAATTTAGAAATTTGAATCACTCAAATCGGAGTTAAAATGCAAAAGTTATAAGCGTTTGAAGTTTGAATCAAAATCTGAAATCAATAATTCGAAATAATAAATCATTTTCTTTTTCGAAATTCATTTATTGCGTCGGTGAGTCACGTGGCAGCCTCGATTGGTCGTGGCGTCGGCCGATCCATGGGCGTGGTCCATGGTTTGGCTCGGAGTCCACCGTGGGCTCGATCCCGCAGCCCTTGCCCAGCATTGACATTGGGCCCCTCGGTGGCGTCGGCGCGTCACCCGCCGCAGCTGGGGTGGCCCGGCCCGACAAAGCGGGCCCGTCTTCGGCGTCAAGATCACGATTGCGGTGGCGTGACCACATGAGCGGCGTGTCGGCGACCGCAAGTGATGCGTCGCCATGGCCGCGCCGTAGCCCGGTCGGCCTTCCTGGGCAGCGTAACGCGATCTCGGGCCGTCGATGGAATCCGTGGCAAGCTTGAGATCCAGCGATGGCTTCTTGTGGCCGGTGGCGGAGCTGGAGATAGCGACGAACAGCGGCGCTCTGAGGCTCTCCGGCGTGAAGGCTTGCACTCGAGCAGCGTCTCGGCGTGGGAACTTCGGATCTGGAGCTTGGCGGCGGTGAGGCAGCGGAGCCAGCGACAAGCGGCAGGAGGCGCGGCGGAGACCTAAACCAACTACGGCCCGGCGATTAGGCGAGCAGCGGTGGCTCGGAGCTTGAAAGACTAGGGACCCAGTGCGCCGCGGGAAAACTCCACGCAGTGGCGGCGGCGCATTAAATAGAGGCCTCGGCCCCAGTGAATCACGCGAAAATCGAGGTTGGCCCAGGCTGCGGCGGCGTCCGGCGGGGACTTCGGACTAGGTAGCGTGGCGCCGCGTGGCATCCCACGTGGCGCGATCAATAAGCGGAGATGGCTCGGTAGCGGCCCGTCTTTGTCGTAGTTGATCTTGACCGTTGGATCTTGATCCAGCGGTTGGGATCGATCCAGGGGTTGGAGTGCGATGCTTGGTATAGCGGGCTAATGTGGGCCGTTGGATCTTGATCAAGGGTCCACGCAGTTAAAGGTTGAGCGGTCGGCCGGAGCAGCGTGGCGCGGTTGGGTCCGGGTCGGACTCGGACTCGATTCTGACTCGGGCCCGGTCGGTGGAACAGTACAAACCGGTTCGCATTTTTCCAGCGATTAAATAATTCGATTAATTCCTAGAAATTCATTTAATTCAAGAAACAGGAAAACTAAAAAAGCGGTATCTGGTTTACCTTGGTATACCTCTGAAACTCATGAAACTTACGATTTTTGCCCGAAACTCATGAAACTTAGCACTAAAAGCGATAAAACATGAGCGAGTGAAACTAAACAACGAAACTCATGAAACCCGACCATGAAGCGATAAGTTTCATAAGTTTCATGGCTATACCGTTGCAACGGTATACCGTTCCCTAGTCACTCTCTTTTAGAAAAATAGCAAAAGACTCAGAAAAATTCCAGAAAAATTCTGGAAAATATTTTGGAACATTTTGGACTCAAATAAAATATTTCCAACAATTTTATTTGCAAAGTTAAATTCTTTAATTATTTCAAAATTGAATAAATTCAAATAAATCCCAAATAAATCCAAATAAATTCCAGAAAATTCCAAAAATTCATCAAAGTGCCAAAATCACACATGAATTTAAGAAAAGCAAAATTTTGGGGTGTTACACAATGCCCTAGGCGCAATGGACGCTCACCAAGTGGGCCCTTAGAGACCACAATATTGGCTGGTGGTGAGGAGCATAGAACGTGCCGCCGCACTCCATCGATGACGAGGAAGTGGTGTATCGCATTGTAGGATCAAGGATAACAGATTAGAGGGGGTGAATAGGAGGTTTTTAAAATTCTTTTTGCTAAATTTCAATTTTAAGCAAGTATGACAAGAAATTTAATTTTCAACAATTAAGGTCTAAATAATCTAGGTTTCAATAAGTGCACTAATAATCTAAGTCTACTCAAGTATAGCAATCCTAGAGAAATCAATATGATCATTAGGAATAACAATTGCACAAATTGAATAATAAGGATGAAAACCACAAGATGAATATAATCCAATTTCTCATGGTCTCGGAAACTTGCTGGTCTCCCCTAATCCACATTAAGATAGCTTGGACGAATCAAATTAGCTCCTTACGCAATTGAGCCTTCCTCACGCAATTGAGCCTTCCTCAGTCCACTAGAGGTTGTTCTTTCTCTCTCCATATAGATGAGCTCCAACTAGGGTTGAAAATGAATCGGATACGGGCGAATATCGCTTGTCCTATATCCTAACCCATATTTTTTTCGGATTCGGATTATTCCGGATACGAATATGGGACGAATACGGACCGGGTTTGGATTGGGAATGGGTAAATATTCGAATATGTCGTATTTGTTAAAAATAGTACATATGAATAGTGTGCGATCTATATTTCCATTCAAAACTAACACCAACTTCAGCTAGGCGATATATTCCAAATCACGATCTATAAATAGTTATATAAACATTCCTCGAAGGTTTCGGCTCCCTCAGTGGCCCGCGTCGCCTCGGATTCTCGGCCGTCCGATCGCGCCGCGGACCCGGATGAGATCGCGCCACGTCGCCTTCCGCGGACTTAAGCATAAAAGGGACCGTCGCCCTTCCTCTCGCCCGAAGCCAGTAGGCGGGTGGCGCGGTGGGAAGCGCCGCTCCCCTTGCAGCGCATAACCTAAGTTCGAGCCCCGGCGCGCGTCTCGCTTAGCGCTTGCGATTTTTCCACGCTGGCGCGTGGCGTCTTGTGATGGCGTAGCGAGGCCTTGGCTCCTTTCTAGAAAAAGCCTCAAAAAAACTCAAAATTACAAAGAGGCCCTCCTTTTTACGAAAAAGGACCCTTAGGAAGCGCCGTTTTTACGAAAAATGCTAAGAATGCTCGAAATTACAAAGAGGTCCTAGCTTAAATGAAAAGGTCCTTCTGCTTTTACGGGAAAAACATTAAAATACCCAAAATTACGTTAAAAAGTCCTATCTTTAATGAAAAGATCCCTACGCTTTTACGGAAAAATCATCAAAATATCCAAAATTACGTTAAAAAAACTAGAAAAATTGTGCGTCCTTTCCATCAATCAAAGCGTTGGCGCTTGAAAACAAACATGTAAGATTACTGGGAAGTGGGAACTACAAATAGCTGCCACAACACTACCCAGATCTGAATTCTGAACTATATCAAGCCTCCAGCATGCCAATCATGACAGCATTTCTGAGTAACCAACCACACAACAAGCTAACTACGTAGCCCAGCAAGAGGTTGCAACCGATAAACACATGAAAACAAAACATCGTAGGCAAAGATAACAATCATATATAGGGATAAAGCAATTATCATAAATCTGCAAACATTTGTTCTAATCCAACAGTCATGTAACTGGGTGCACAGAACCAGACAACATGATAAAACTTAGTACCAAGGGGGATATTCATCACCAGAAGCTCCATCTTTACTCCTCGGCCTCGACCTCATCACTCTTCTTGTTGTGCTTCCTCGAGAACCTCAGGTTCCTCAGGAACTTTGGGTCCATCTACAAAAAATAATCCACAAAGGCACATGTCAATATGCAAAAACAATGAACTAACATAAACTAGATCCAAAGTGTCGGGGATTAAATAGTCTTCATAAATACCGTTATACCACGGCAGCCTATTTTGGCAGACCATGCATACCCTTGGATGATGTTCCTGAGGAAGACCCTTCAATGATCTAGTTGGCTAGTCCGCCCGATCGGACTAAGCTCAGTACTCAGCCACGAGCACCCATGCTCGTGGCATAAGTTCGCCCACGAAAACCGGGTAGAGCTGGGAAACTCCTCGAGTGTGGTCGGAAGGTTGTATTCAGCCCGGAACGCTCAAGTAGAGATAATTACGCCACGATCTGGAGCCGTTACGCCCACGACGGGAACATGGCGAGAATCAAGGCTTCCGGATTGCAGCCCGCGGTTAATGCGAGTCAATAGTGCATTATTCGGTTGCAGCTATGATAGATGTTATGTAAGCTATAAAAAACCTAGACAAATGGATGAGGGGTCGGACGATCAGCGAGAGAACCACACACGTGAACACATCTGTGACAACCGTGAACAAGATACACACACATCACATGTCACGAGTTCTACAGCAATAGCTAAAACCACTGGAGATAGGGTTATTATCTCCGCTTGATGAGAGGCCTGAACGAGTATAAACCCATTTGTCTACTTTCGAAGTATCACTGTCCTCCGCACGGGCATTCTTGAGACGCAAACCCTTAAATCGGGAAAAGGACCCATTTCCGACTAGTCGACACAAAGGCAAACAAAAAACATGTTTGGTAGAAAAACTTAAGATATATAAAAACATCCTTAATGCGCACAATTACAATATTAGACAATGAACAAATCAGAAACAAGCTGTAGTTCATAATAACTATACATTAAAAGGATATTCAGATCAAGTCACCAAAGGCAGGCAAATGCATACACCTTGAGATTTTCTTTTGTAGTGCGACAAAATGCACATTAAATAGCAGTAAATATTTTTGACAAGCATTATATAACTTGAACCTCCAAACTGCATGCGCAAAACCAAGGTAAACTCATGGTTATCGATGAAGTTATGTAACATGGATCCACATTGTTTACGCGTTACTATCCTGAAGCCATATGTCCCACAAGACACTGGACACAACATTTCTTGACTTCATCAAATTTTAGGCTTTTTAGCGATCATAACTAAACCACTGCAAAAACCTAGGATGAAAGCCTAACAAATTGGGCATGATACAGTATAACCAATGCAACTATGACACGTTTTAACATAACCTACACAATTGCACCTAATATTAATTATCTGCATGAATAACTAATTATAACAATAATTAGTCCACATGTTAAGAAAACAAGAATCAAAGAGAACCCCCAAAATTGTTGAAGTAATTAGACAATTTCCAGATTAAATTTCTGAATATAAATCATGAACAACATCATAGAAACTAGCATGTATTTCTCTACCATACTAGGCGGCCCACGAACAACATGACCCATCTTGTTAAACATGATTAACAACATGATTAACCACGAGATTAGGACAGGATCGAGCGTCTTGAGCAGAAGAAGATGCAGATCTACGCGGCTGGTGTAGTCGCGGCGTTGGCGATGGAGCAGACGTTATTGGCCGGCCTGTCGTAGGAGCCGCTCACTCGACGCCCTAGCAGCCCGAGAGCAGGGAAGCGCTTCCTAAAAACCTTATTCGCCCTCTCCCGGTCTGCGGGATCTCGGCGAAGGGTTCGGAGACCTGCTCTCCCGATCGTAGGTGCACGCCGGCGGAATGAAAAGGCTCACGGTGGTAAGCCAGCAGCGAAGGTGGCAAAACTCTAACCCCTCTCAAGCCTCAAGCACATACGGTGATGGCCGATAGGTAGTTTATATAGAGAGCCACAGGTGTTCCTCCCCTTTCACTAGCAAGGTGGGACTAAAGGATTTCCACCATCCTCTTGCTCCCACATGGGCGCTTTGAGATTTTCTCTAGGAATTAGTTGATGCAGGCTAAGCCCACTTTATTCCAACAATCCCACACTAGATCTCAAATGCCCATTTAGAGATTTTGCCAATACTCATTGCTTTGTTTGATATACCGGCGTTTTAGCGGCTATTAAGTTGAACTTACGTCTAGAGCTTCGAAGCTACATCCATCCACAACTTGAACAATGGACTACGCCTTGAATTGCAAGTTTTGTGTGAACAGGTTTCACTCAAAGTCATAACTGATACCTGGCTGCCAGTAGCCCTTTCCGCGGGTGGAGCATATCGTTGTACTCCATGGTCTCTTCATGAGCTTACTAGAGATCACCCAGGTCTCATAGACCGCGACGTTAGACAGTCGGGCTATATAGGTGTGTTCTTTCAAGAATGCTCTGTAGGATAGCATCTTCACTAGTTAAAGCCAACAGAAACACATTAAGGCATATCGCCATCCTGCCTTACAGCCTTTTGAGAGTATTGCATCTTCACTTGGAGAGGCAGCAGTTACTCTCCTCGATTAAGCCAATTGCTTGTTTTACCAAGGACCTAATTCACGGGATCTCGATCACAAAGGCTAGTTACCACAATGGCAACTTATATGGGTCTCATACCCATCTCCTAGATGCACCTTCTATCACATTTTCGTGATAGTCCCTTTGTAAAGGATCTACCAGGTTTTTGTCTGTTTGAATATAAGTTACACTTATTACTTCGGAGTTTCTCAATTTCCTGACAGACTTCAATCGTCTTTTAACGTGTCTTGATAACTTCGCATTATCCTTAGAACTGTTCACTTTAGCAATCACAGATTGATTACCACAGTTCATAAGGATAGCCGGTATTGGTTTTTCAACCACCGGCAAGTCCATCAAGAGCTCACGGCGCCAATCTGCCTCTCGATTGGTCAGTATCTAAAGCGATGAGCTCTGCCTCCATGGTTGACCTTGTCAAAATGGTCTTTTTGCAAGACCTCCATGACAGCTTGCACCACCACCAATGGTAAATACATATCCTTTGGTAGCATAGAGCTCATCAACATCAAAATCAGTTCGAAGTCACTATATCCCTCAAGCAACTGCGGTGCCCTGAATAGTGAATCCCATAACTCGTAGTACCTTTCAAATAGTGCATTACCCTTTCAAGTGCATGCCAATGATCGAACCCGGGTTTGGCGTGAACCTACTCAATTTGCTCACGACCAAATGATATATCAGTCTTGTTGCACCAGCATATACATGGCGAACCAATAATCGATAATATCTTAATTGGTTTAAGCCAATTTTCTTATTCTTTCTCGATGTCACACTAGGATCATAAGGAGTGGGAGAGGGCTTGCTGTCCATAAAGCCAAAGCGGCTCAAGACCTTCTCCACATAGTGGGATTCTTGAAAAATAATCACACTCTCATCCTTAATAAGCTTGATGTTGCATCAGAATTACACCAGCTTCTCCCGAGATCTTTCATATCAAATTTCTCACGATAGGAAAGACTTGACCTCATTGATCACATCAATATTTGTGCCAAAGATCGATTATATCGTCCACATAAAGGCACAATATAACTCCTTCACCCCACCATAGCGATAGTATACAGATCTATCAACCTCATTAATGGCAAAGCTCGCAGAATTCAGTGGTGTCGAACTTCTCATGCCATTGCTTAGATGTTTATTTCAAGCCATACAAAGATTTCAATAATTTACACACCTTGCTCTCTTGACCCTTTACTACAAACCCATCAGGCTGTTCCATGTAAATTTCCTCATCTAACTCTCCATTAAGGAAAACTGTCTTCGCATCCACACGATGAGCAGAGACGAAGACCATACGAGGCGGCAGGGAAAGTAATACTCGAATAGTGGTCATTCTAGCAACAGGTGAATAAGTATCAAAGAAATCTTCGCCTTCCTTTTGGGTGTAACCCTTAGCCACAAGCCGAGCCTTGTACTTCTCAATAGTACCATCAGGCCTAAGTTTCTTCTTGAACACCCACTTACAAACCACATGTTTACAACCATAGGGCCGTTCAGTTACCTCCCAAGTCCCATTGGTGAGAATCAGTCCATCTCATTCTGGACAACTTCTTTCCAATTATGCGCATCTAGAGATGCATATGCCTCTGCAATGGACGTGGGAGTATCATCCACTAGGTACACAATGAAACCATTGCCAAAGGATTTTTCAATCCTCTGTCTCTTGCTCTTTCTAAGAGCTTCATTGTCATCCTCCTCTAGGACTTTCTCAGGTGGTTGCTCAGAAGACTCAATAGGTATAATAGTTTGAGGAATTATCTCAGAAGAAAATCTAGAAGTGATATGCATATCTTTCATCGGAAACAAATTCTCAAAAAATGTAGCATCGCGAGACTCCATAATAGTATCAACATACATATCAGGCACATCGTGGATTTAACTCGCTACTAAAAATCTATGCTTGAAGCGATGCTCCACACTGAGCATATCCTGCAAAGAATACATAAATCCAACTGTCTTAGGCCCGAGGGATTACACTTTTTGTTGAACTCCAGGTACATTGACTTTCACAAGAATCCTCCCACGTGCCATGAAGTAAGAAAGCGGCGGTTTTCTCCCAACCCACTTCTCGTAGAGGTCTTCTCCATGTTTCCTAGCTTAGGAACTCTATTCAGGGCATGACATGGAAGTCAACCACAGCTTCCCCCCCACCATGCCTTTGACATAAACCCGGTCAATGTGTCTGGCTAACATGGCGTTCACCAAGTCGATCGTCAAGCAGTGCGAGTTCTTCCTCTCGGCAATCCCGTTTTGATTCGGGTGAGTAAGGGAGAGTGTCCTGCTCATGAATAATACTTCATGTTTACATACTGAGAAATCATCAAACGATTTTAAGGAAAAATCATTCGCCACCACTGATCAGGCCTAACATCAGGCGTTTGATCTTTCTCTCCTGAATTGATTTTTCAACTTTAGCTTTATAGATTTTAAAAGTAGTGTAGCGTCTCATCCTTAGCTTTCAGCAAGCAAACATAGCAAAAATCTAGTCAGCGTCACTCAACTCAATGTCATGAAGTATCTCTTTCCACCCTTTGTCAACATCACTTTTCATCATCTCATAGATCGGAATGTATGAGTTCTAGAGGTGCCAAGTTCCTCTCCTCACTTGTATGAGGCTTCCGAGGGATAGCCTAGCACACCAACTATGATACATCTCTCCTCCCAGAACCTTTGGCAATGAGTGAAATTCGGAATTAAACTCATCTTTGGAAAGCTAGATTCATAAGACCAAAATTAATATGGCATAAACTTGAGAGTGCTAAATGCTCGCATCATCATTAACACTACCCACAGAATATGGTTCACGAGACTTATTAATGAAATCTGAAGAGGAAAGTAGCTGGAGACAAGTCCTCGCACTCATAGCCTTTACCAATAAATAGTCCATGCCTCTAAACTAAACTAGCTTTATTAGACTCTAACACTACCCCTTAAACCCATCTTTGCATAGAAGGGAGCCACTAATCCAGATTCTTGCTTAGTAGATATGACTTATCTTTACTTGGCGTTCTTTGTAGTCCACGATTTATCTTTCCGAAGTAAAACTTCGTGAGATCCACTATGCGATTGCCATGCAAGCAGAAGCGTATGTGACCCATTCCCCATTAGGGCCGGAGAACTCTGATCGTGACACCTGATAAGAAGAGAAACATATTAATGTCGGAACACACATGAACATTACGCACCCGGTATCAATCCACCAAGTGGAAAGGCTGAACTCACGAAAACACAAAAGGTAAATTACCGTACACTTCAGTCTCCGGTGTTGCTAGATGTCACCGTGTTGATGACTGCTTGGATGCTCGCTGTCCATTGTTGGCCTTTTTCCCTCGACCTTATAGTAATGGTAGGTCAAGGCTGGCCGCGAGTCCTTGGAAAAATGCCCGAGCTTACACCACTTTCATGTATGCAGTGGCATCTCAACCTTGTTCATCTTCTTTCTTTCTTGAAGTTGGTAGTCTTATTAGATCTTGTTCTTCCCTTTGTTCTTGCTTAGTGAGTTCTTCCGCTAAATCCATATTGGCGCTGGACTGGCCCTCTGCTCCCTTACCCAATGAAGTCCTTAGCCTGAGGCCGAGCTTCTTCTTCAACACTCATAGGGGCCTTCTCCTGATTTTCATGCTGATATCTTTGTCCTCTTATGTTTTAGAAGTGATCTGCCCAGAAACTCTCCCATGAGGGAGGCGATTTAATGCGATGATGCAATCGGCCACAAAAGGATCGGAGTAAGGACACATTCCAGGAGGTCCAATTCCTTGACAATGCACTTTGTATCTCATGGGCTTGCTCTCATGATAGAGTTGGCTTACCAGCCATGAAAGTTTTCTATGACATATAAATTCCTTTGCCCAGCATCAGATCTCAGCCCGAACAACTGGCGTTTAGTGTATCCCAACTGCGACCTGCTCGCATCTGTGATGTGCAAGTATGCACATCACACAAATGGTTTCCATAAGAAATGCTAAGCAATGCATCCACGTACGAAGATAGCATTAAAATCAGAAATCCTTTTCTATTCAGCCCAAGAGAGGAGATCACCTTTCTAGGCTTCGCTTTACTAAACTGTAATATGATCTATAGTCCAAGTAAGCCAGAGCGCACCTTGACTTGCCACCTCTTGTAGCCTACACCAGAGAATTTAATCTCCGAACCCTCGACTGCTGCCATTTTAAAACCACGCCATTGTTAATCCAGAAGGTGTCCAGCATTAAGGCTTTTGGATTGTTGAAGTAATTAGACAATTTTCTGATTAAATTCGAATATAAATCATGAACATCATCATAGAAACTAGCATGTATGTTCTACTACCCGTAACACAGACAGCACTGAATAATATGATCATCTTGTTAAAATATGACTAACTGCTGGCATTAGGACACTTTGAACGTGCGACGGAGCAAGCAAGACGGCAGATGTCACGGTCATGGGGCGTTTATTCGCGACGCTGACGTGAAATGCGTTATTGGAGCCGCCGATCAAGGATGTTTCAGCAGCGAGAGAACAGGAAGGCGACCCATGGTGAAGATCTTGGAGCGGTCCGCGCGGCGCCTCCGGAAACCCATTCGCTCTCTCCCAGTGCAGTGATCTCGATGGTATGGTCCTGAGAATTTCAGCTCTCCCGATCGCGAGTACGCCGGGCGCCGAGAATGAAGAAGGCTACGGTGGTAGCGCATCAGCCGAGAGGTGGCAAAACTCTAACCCTCTCAAGCCTCAAGCACACTCCTGGTAGTATTGACCGATAGGTAGTTTATATAGAGAGCCACATGTGTTCTCTCCTCTTTCACTATGCAAGGTGGGACTAAAGGATTTCACCATTCCTCTTGCTAACCTACATGGGCCTTTGAGATTTTTCTTGTGGGAATTAGTTGAGCTGGACCAAGCCGCTCACTTTATTCCAACAAAAATAATGCCACAGTAACAGTGTGAGATTAAACGTCAATCGCTTTGTACTACAGAACACTAGAAGGAAGGGGGGGTACATGGAACATTTCTAGCACAAATGTAAACCACTTCGTAGAAGCCAACTAGAATAATCACTGCACTAAGCATCTAATGTTCGCACTAAACCAAGAACAGCAGTACATTTCAACACAGTATTGAACCACATATTGTAGGAGGCAGCTTCTTTGTAGGTAGTTTTGGATCTTGGGATGCAGGAACGTACCCCTTTGGTGGAGAGTCTGGCAAATGGCGCTTGCTGGCTTCTTAGATGTCATTCCTATGCGCCTTGTACAATTAGTTGTGTGCCATTTGGTTCTTTGAATTGGTTATTTTCGATCTCTCCTACTCCTAAATCAACAAACAAATCTATAAACAAAATGTGCAATCCGAATGAGGAGAGAAGCCAGGGACTGGATGGGTAATGAGGAGATGGAGGAGAAGGTGCAAGGATTCTTGGGTCTTACTCACAGGTCATGAGTACGGGAGGTCAAGTAAGGTGGAAGAAGGGCTAGCCATGATCCCAAATTAAGCAGAGCCTTGAGTGGCGTGTTAGTTAGCCACTGCAATGGAATTTGGAGGAGGAGTAGTAGATCGTAGAGGATAGGGTTTCAGTGGAGAAACTGGGTCGCGCTCAAGGTGGCGTCCTGGAGTGGTCTTGGTGGATATGGTCCGTATAGGGGTGTGGAAGTAGGGATGAAAATGGTACTACGGAAATGACTCAGAATGGTATCGCTTTGCTTCTCAGCCTACATTTTTTTATGGTAACGGAAAATGAAATCTAAACCCCTAAATAGATAATGAAACAAAGAGTAGTGATTAAAGCGTAATGCACTAAAGCGGATACTTGCGAAAACACAAAAGCGGAAAATTTCGCAAGAACACAGTAGAGAATCACAATATACACTGACCACAAGAACACTGTAGCTCATTCCACTCTCCAAGGTGGATACAAGAAATAGTGTTATGCCCATCGGTATCGCTTAGAAAATTTTTCTCAAATTTGCCTAGCTTGAAAGCACGTTATTTATCTCCCATATCGCACCATCAATGTCATCATCCATATAATTATCATAGATATCCTTTTTGCTCCACTAAATACAAAGGTTTAATACTGTAAAATTTGTATATTATTGTTCTATATTTATTTATGATTTTCTAAAATTTATCTTGGATTTTTCTCAAGTTTTATAAATACTAGCTTTTGTTATTTTTAGATTCATAAAATTAATTTATTTATAAAACAAATAATGCTGAAAATACTTTTTCTAGGTTCAAAAAATGTTCCAAAGTATTTTTGAGAATTTTTTCTTGGAAATTTTGAACTCTATTTAATATTTTATATAAAATTATTTGTATTCATGAAATTATTTTAATCTAAAAAATGAAATATAAATCCTCCTTTCTCATTTTTGGGTAAACTCATTTCTCCTTACGGCGGATTTCGTTTTAGTTTCGGTTCAACCTATCACGGAATTTTAGTTTTCGTTTTAGTTTAATTTCCTTAGGAATTATGTCTTAGTTTCGTTTCCGACAAAAAATTTCCGTTCATTTCCATACTTAGAAATTTTTAGTTTTGTTTTTTGAAAAAAGGGCTTACATGTTTCTGTTTTCTTTGGAGCAGTTGGGCTTTCCGTTCCACGTTTTCACCCCTATGTGGGGCGTGTTGTGGACTCTGAAGCTTAAGGCTGTGAGCACTGAGCCGGAGCAGTGGTAGTGAGATGAAGCTGGATATCGATTTTAAATTGACGATATCTCAGCATCTGATGTCAGTATCTGGATACCAAAGACTCCAAATTAGGATCCGTATCGGGTTTTAAAGCGGATTAGGATCGGATCGGCGGTATTTCACGTTGTTTTTCACCCATAGCTCCAACTATCACACCAATACCGGACCTCTTCACAATCTTCATGAAGAGATCGCTGATTCTCCTCGAAACCGTCTATAAACTAGACAAACTCCAAGAGAAAAAGATCAATGGCGCTTGCTTGAAGATGATGTCACAAATAGCTCAAAATCAATGCACACACTTGAATGCTTTCAACAATCTCAAAAATATGAATTTAATGCTCAAAAGGTCAAAAAAGCATGCAAGGGCTCAAGAAGTATTTAATAAGTTCCAAGAAGTGCCTTTATACTTGCAGGAGTGAGTATTTATAGCCCCCCAACAACTCAACTAGTCGTTTGGATGAAATCCCACCAAATTAACAAAATCCAAAGCGCCTGGCATGTAAAAGCCCGCTAGTATAAACTCTATAGCAATGGTCAATTTTAGGCAATAAATGCATAGGTATTAGCCATTGCTATAGTACCCCATTACTACTGCCGTGTATGGATTGATAAATGCCGGCATTTGAAATCTTCGGAAAAGCTTAAAATCAACACTCTATGGAAAATATGTACCAACAACTAAGATCTTGCGGTACTACTTTTTGTATTAGTACCGGTTAAGAGAAGCAGTAGTGCTAGACAAGGAAATCACCAAAAAATACTTCTTTGAAAATAACTACTGAGGCCTCAAAGGAGTAGTACTCGCGACCTCTGATGGTAACAAATAGAAGGACCGATAGTACTGAATTACCAACATGAGAAAGTCCATTCTTTGGATATGCTTCACACGAAATTGGTTGCTTTGCCTTGGCATTTAATATGCCCGAATGCTACCAAACATGAACTAATCAACCTCTAAATGGCATAAATTAAGAGTAAAGCCCTTAAAGGAGTAAATGCTAAAACCTGAAAATTTCGTTAGCATCACTTTGTTCTAGATCAGGTAGCTTACTGCCAAGATCACAGGATATAGTATAAAGAATGTGATGAGGTGCGCCTGCGTGCCCTTCGTGGCCCGGCCCCGTATGGCGCGCGTGCCTCGCCACAGACGAGCGGACTACCCAAGTGGCCAGGGGGTGGGCCGTGGATATGAGAGAAATACACACCTTGGCTGCCATAGCCAGGCTATAAGAATCATGTGGCCCCCAAAAGATTGCCTTTGATGGAGGAAGTTTGCTTTCTCCCTTTTAAGGTGGTATTCT